>OZ030006.1:175324915-175632415 GCA_964023405.1 Apodemus agrarius | reverse complement strand
CTCAGTAGGTGGCCTTAGGTCTATAAGAAAGTAGGCTGAGCAAGCCATGGGGAGCAAGCCAGTAAGCAGAGCTCCTTGTGGACTCTGCATCAGTTCTTGCTTCCAGGTTCCTGCCTTGAGGTTCTCCCAGTTTGTTTCAGTGATGGCCTGTGAGTTGGGACACACATTAGCCCTTTCCTCTTCATGCTTGGCTTGGTCATCATTTCATCCCAGCAACAGAAAGCAAAAGGAAGGCACATACAGTGTAAAGGGGCATGTTCTCAAAACCTATCAGGAGCTACGACCTGAAATGTATTTTAATTTTAGTTGTCTTACTGTTTGTATAAAATTGTCCTGTGGTCCCCCCAAGGATAGGATTTCTTGAGTCTGTTTATAGCTATTAACTAATCTACAATCACTGTTTCCTCCAATTCACTTGCTTATCTATTTGTAGGATTGCCTCACTAGGATACAGTTTGATCAAGGCCTCTGTGTCTCTACTACTCAGACCATAGCTGTTAAGTGAGACAAGACTCAGAGGCTGCCAAGGAATGGAGCTCAGCTTTGATTTCACTCAAGGCTTATCAAAAGTTATCTTCAACAATAGAATCCTAAAACTCCACTCTGCAGAGTCAGATTTTTCTCGTACCATGTAGGGAATTTAGATTGCTGTGATTAAAAACACTCTGACCAAAATCAACGTAGGAGAATAGGGTGTTAATTTGGCTTACACACCCAGGCTACAGTCTGCCATTGAAGGAAATCAGGGCAGGAACTCAAGTGTGAACTTACAAAAGGGACCATGGATGGTACTTCTGGCTCATTAGGCTCATGCTTGGCTAGCTTTCGTATACAGCTACGAATGGTGCCACTCACAGTGGGCTAAGTCTTTTTATATCAATTAACAATTGAGAGATTCCCATATAGACATACCATCTTACAAAGAAAATTACTCAAGACTGCTTTTCCAGAAGAGCCAGGGGGAAGATTATAGAAGCCAGAGGGGCAAGGTCACCACAAGACCATGGCCCACAGAATCAACTAACCAGCTCATAAGGGCTCACAGAGACTGAAGTGACAACCACGGAGCCCGTATCAACAATCGGGAAGCCTGTATAGATCTAACCTAAGCCCTCTGCTTGTATGTTATGGCTGTGTAGCTTGGTGTTCTTGTGGACTCCAAACAGTGGGAGTGAGGCTGTCTTGATACTTATCGGAGCATGTCATGTCTTTGGTTGACATCCCTTAGAGACCTGCTCTTTCCTGAAGGGAAACAGAGAAGAAGTGGATCTGAAGGAGAGAGGCCATGAAGGGGAGGGACTTGGGAGGACGAGAGGGAGCTGGAAATGCAGTCAAATGGAAGATATGAGAAAAGAATTTGAAAAAAGAGTCCTTTCCCATGGAATTCTAGACTATGTCAAATTGAAATTAATGATAGTAGGACCGAAATTTTTTTTCTCAACAAGCAATCTAAATATATCAACATTTGAAATATTTTATGTAATGTAGCATAGACAATAGAGAATCACAAAAAGTCACCACGTTACATAAATTGGCTGCATAACCTTTTTTCTGGTGCATAAAATAGCAGGCATGCATATGACTCCATTTACTTGAGCCTTTGCATGCTTATGTGACGTAACTAGCTACAGGGTAAGATCGGAGCTTCAGAGGAAACAGCCAGTCAGCCTCTTAAACTTCAGGATTAAAGTCTTCGTGTAAACTAAAAGAGCATGGCATGTTGAAGCCAAAAACTGATCTTTCACTAAAACTATCTGAGCTTCTTCCAATAAATTGTTGGTTACTTGATTGTATCAAAGGTGTGGGCAAATCCTGGAGGCACACAACTATGACCCCACGTTTGAGAGGGAGAGGCAAGAGGATCAGGACAACAAAGAAACAAAAATCACTGTGGTATTGAAGATTAAACAAGCGATTTGGAATATCTATAATGAGATCTGCAAATGTAAATAACTGCCTTCCATGAGTTGAAATATGTTTACCTCAGCTTACATGTCTGTTTATGTTTAGATTTTCCTAAACCATTTATCATTTGGAGCTATTCAAAAAGTAAATAAAATCCTGGGGACTATCATTTTATGTATAAAAGAAATAATTACCAAGTAACAACATTTATAAAAGTTTTATTGTGGCAACCTTGTTCAACAATTGGTTGAGTAACTCAAAAGAAATTGCTTTCCACCCTGCTTGCTGGCGGATTGGAGACAAATGTTTTCCTGACCTTGGAAGTTACTTAGCATCTTTTGTATGTGAATTACTTATTTATATCTTAATGTATGCTTTCCTGGTAAGCATAGAGGTTGGCTGTAATAGGTTGCTCAATTTTTTTTCTTCTAAATAAGACACTGCACGTGAAACACAAGGTAGAAAATGTCCTACCTTCTGTGTTTATGCCCATATCCATAAGACACATGCCAAGCCACAGGCTAAGCCCATCTTCAGGTTAAGTGCTCTAGAATTCTTATTCGGTCAAATAAACAATAATTAATAGAAAACTGGGACATTCTCTTGTTTCCTGTTCTTCATGAATTATGGCCCTTACTTTATGATCTCAGCAGCAGTAAATTATTAAAATTGATTAAATTGTGAGATGTAATATCATGGGCCAAGATTATGTATGCAGTTCCCAGCATCAGGATCATGCATGTGAGTTCTGATTAAATCCACCAGTAGCCTGTCACACTGTGGAGGAGAGACTGAAAGGGCAGATTTGAATGGCATTTCTATCACATTGGAACTGTCAGCCTGTCATACGTCCTTGGGGCACTGCACTTTTTGCCTTTCAGACATTGCATTGCCTTGAAGGAAATATTGAAAGTTCCAGTGCATCCGTTAGTGTTCACAAACAATCGAGTCACCCGTCAGCATGCACCTGTAATAGCTGTTAGTGTTTAAAGCCCAGACATGTGACATTTCACCATGCCAGGCTCCCGGGTCCCCTCAGGTTCACCAGTAATGTTACCCCTCTTCCTGGTCCACATGCGTGCTCTGACTGTGTACCCTTCTTCGACTCTGACTCTGATAATACACCCTGCTCTATCTTCCCGTCCTTTGTAGCATTAATAATCTACCAGGCTGTCGGGTTGCTAGACTCCCCTGATAGAGAAGTACAGATTCTTATCCCAGAACTCCCTGCCCCACCTCCCTCACCTGGCCAATCTTTGTAGCACTAAGTTTTTAACCACACACTGTTTCTAATTTCATTAGTGTATATCTCAGCCAAATTTTGAAGACTGCAGTCATGTTACATAGTTTAAATTGTGTGCCCTTCCACTGATGAAGCTTTCTGAAACGGAGTAAAATCTTTTAAAATTGCCTCCTTTATAAGTCAATGGCCGTCAACCTTCAGAGTCCATGAGAATCACTGGAAAATACTTCTTGAAGCCCAGGTCGCTGCGCCCTCCTCCAAGCACCTGCCGCAGCTGGCCTAGAACCAGTCTCAGGTTCTACAGGCAGTGCTGGGCTTTATGTCCCTGTAATGGACATGAGTTACTTCGGGTCCCTGCCAATGAGGCATCTGGAGGTTCTGTCTGAAGAGTTCAATGAACGTCTCACACTCAGTAGGATGGAGATACTTTGGCCTCCATACCTTTTTAAGTGTAAAAACCAATGGTTCTGAGTCATAGCTCCCCATCAGTAAGGGGACTATCTTATTTTACTACTTATCAAGAGTCTATTAATGGATATAATTTTATATAGTGCCTATTAACATACTATATATTTCTAATGATGTCAGATGGCCAATAGGAATTACCTCATTGATTTAAAAAATGTGCTTTTCTTTGTAACACAAATCATAGCTTAAGAAAGAGGTTTTAAGAATACTTTTTCCTAGTCTGTTTACAGGTTTTCTAAGTGCACAGAATCTATAACCTAATCATGAGCCCCTTTCAAGACACAAGTGTGTACTATATACCTTTTATTAAATAATCACAATTTTTTATAAAATGATTTTAATAGCTTGTTGATATATATGCACACCATATATATATATATATATATATATATATGCATATATATATATGCCAGTTCTACTGACTGATAATCTAAAAGTTGCAGTTATATTTCTGTATAAAACTTTTACCTTTTTAGTCTATTTTTAAGAGGTAGAAAAGTTTAATTGTATTGAGAAATATTTCCAGAATTTGTCCATATATAAACATATATGTAAATTTGTATATATATATGCATGTATATAATGAGACGTTATAGCAATTAGCATATGTTTATTGGCTATCTATTTGCCCTATTTGATTAAAGATCATTTCACTTTAAAACAGAATTCCTGCAATTGATAAATATCACATATACTCTAAACTCATGAAATATTTAAAAGGAAATCTTTATTCTAGAGTAAAATTTGAGTACTACTGAATCTGATATAAACACCTGCCAGGACGGTACAGTTTTCAAGCACAGCACAGAGATGCAATGGTTTGCAGTTATGAGGGCAGAGGAGAGCTGCTGTGTCTGGTTCCCATGATGCAACAGAAACGTTCCCAGCAGTATTGTATCCAAAAATGGTATGTGAGTGACAGCCCAGGAGCTAAGAGAGAAGCTTCTATATCAAGCAACATTCTTCAGGTGTAGAATAACTAAAGTCACTAACTATACTGAAGCAGTCTTAGACAGATGTTTGTACCATGTAACTTTACAAGGAATATTTTGAGCATTTTGTGGATTTTACATTATGACCATGGTGGTATTTATTTAGGTGTCTGGGCAGTACATGTTACCATAATTCTAATCATGTTTATTTTAACTTGTAGATGAAAAGCTAAAAACATAGGGGACATGATTGTTTTCTTAGAACATTCTTTTTCTTTATATATTCAATTGGGAGAGCAGTTTTGAACAGAGGCATACATCCATGGATGGTCCAGGTGCTACCTACCTCTATACCTAGACAAAGATGCTTGAAAATTAACTGGCCTGTTCCAGAGATCAAAAACAAGCACACCGAAAAGGCTGACCAGCATCATAGTTGTATATGAACTGTGTAAAAAATGTCTCACAGTGGAAGCGCACGTATGAGATTGGCTCTGTAAGAGTCGTTCTTCCTGGCTGTATCCCAAGACTGCTTCCTGTGGGTAGCAGAGGGCAGGGGTGCGTGCTTTCTGTTACACGACGAGGGCTCTGTAGAATGTAGTTGAAAGCGACGCCATGTCAACAGCTGAGCAGACATGGCGATGTTGGGAGCAAATGCTCAGAGGACTGATGGGAAATGACAGGCTGTGTGCCTGTGCTTTTCTAGATGCTTCTGCTCAGACTTGCCCTGTCACCGCTCACGTTCTGATGATCCTTGCAGGATGAAGTGGCCCAACCACTGAACCTATCAGCTAAGCCCAAGACCTCTGACGGCAAATCACCTGCATCACCCACCTCTCCTCACATGCCAGCTCTGAGAATAAACAGTGGGGCGGGCCCCCTCAAAGCCTCTGTCCCAGCAGCACTAGCTAGTCCTTCAGCAAGAGTTAGCACAATAGGTAAGTTCTATTTCTCTTGTTCTCGTTGGTTTTCTGTTCACGGCATTTGGCTAAAATCATCTAAGAAGGCTACATGTGGCTTGAGCCTCTGAGGGAGAAGTAATTGGAGTTACTGTCCTAAGGTCTGGTTTAAATAAGCAAGTGACATTTCTAACTCAGTCCGATTGCTACTGAACCTGACAATCTAAAAGTGTGAAACTTTGCCTTTCAGTTTATCTTTTAAAGAGGCATGAATGATTATATACAGTGAAAATTGATTCCAATTTTTTGCTCCTAAGTGATTTACCTCTACCATCACTGACATGATTTTATTGTTGTGATGTGCATGAATATATGTAAAGTATATACTGAGGAATACATTCTGTTTGGGTCAACTATCAGCCATGAGCTGTGAAGTTTGTTCTGTTCTACTCTGATGGCAAATTCCATTTGAACACAACCAGGGTTCCTGAAGAGTGGTACCTTTGGTTTCCCTGCAGTTGTCATTCCTCACAAGTTAACCAACATTATTATTTTTATTTTTCATACACAAATTAAAATGCATACAAACAACATATTTATTTTTTCTGTATGATTGGGAAGCCTGTAGCATAGCTTAACCACAGGTACTACATACGTGTTACAATATGACTCATCAACATTGAAGGCGACTCCAGAGCACAATTGTAATCCTGTAGGCAGAGGAGAGTGCTGCATTCTACTGGGAAGAATCAAGCTAGACTACCTTACAAATAGCAGTGCCCCAACTGAACTTTTAAGAACCAATATAGTCATTTACATTCTGGACTCTAAGAAAAGAGAGAAAAAAACAGAGAAATAGGTGTCTGTGAAATGCAAGGACTTTGATAAAGAGTTGACTAATGTGTGGCACAAAGCTAAATAACATGTAAACAAACAAACAAACAAACGAATGAACAGCATGTAGTAAAAGCTATGGATGGAGTGAGGTGAACACTCATGAGATTTTGGGCTTTTTCTTCCCAGAGCAATGTGATCAGGAATTAACAGTATTGACAAGTGCCCAACATTGTTCAGTGAAAACACTGCTGTTGTATAGGGTTGTGAGGGTATTACATGATATAGAAATAGGCAAAGGGGATTCTGGAGGGATGCAGGCACAGTCTGAAAAAGTCACGAGTACCACAGGGGAGACGGGGAACAGGGGTGTTTCTGTTCTCGTTCTCAGTAAACAAGGAGAAAGCAGGACAAAACTGCAAGGGGCAGTTATGAAATGTAGTGCATGTTGAATCACAAGAACAAGGAAGCCTTTAGTTACAAGTGCTCAGGGGGAAACTGTGACACTGTTTGCTACATCAGAGCAGAGCAGAGCAGAGCTAGGATGTTAGATTCGGAGATCATTGCTTGGCTAGAGCAGTTCACCAGCAACGAGCTTGACTGGTGAGAAGAGTCACAGATGCCTCCGATGTATTAGATAATTGTCATATAAAAACCAGCCCCAAACCCTGCCCTTAAACATTTCCTCAGTTGCAAAGGAGAAACTCAGCTACCTATTTTTGCCTTAAGATAGTTCTGATGATCACAGGGAGGATGCTTGCCAGAGATGCAGATCCCCGTGGACCTCACTTGAGGTGGTCACCTCTTGCCCGGCTGGTAGGTGGAGACCTCAGTTCTTGGTCACACAAACCTTCCCTTCAGTTACACATCACATGGTAGGAAAACATCCCCGTGAGTGACCCCAGAGGAGAGGAGAGGAAGCTGTGGCGTTTGTGACCTGCTCACCAAATTCCCCCCAAGTCTGTTCTGCTATTTTGAAACTGAACCATAGAAAAAGGGAATAAGCCTCCAACATTTGAGGGGGGGCAATCTCAAAGATGATTTGAACACATTTTTAATCTACCACACATTTTTCTAGGTAGAAAACTGCTTAAAAAGACTGTTTAAAACAAGTGAAGATCAAATGCTGTCTATTGAGGTAGTGTGGGGACGTTCTCAGTCAGTGCAGTAACTATGAGAAGCAGGGGGGGGAGGAGTCACACTGCAGAGAAAGCTGTCATGTAGTTACTAAGGGAATACCTTCAGTCAACTAGCAGAGCTCCAGGTAAAAACTTAAAAAATCTCACAATGGAAAGAAGTCTTTCTGTGAGCAGTTTGGGATAGATATCATTACCTCAAGTCACCTTTGAACTCATCAAAGCACTTGCATGGCCTAGTAACCCTATGCATGTAAGTCAACAGTTAACTCATAGACAAACAGAACAATAGGGTAATGTGAGGTGGGTCTGGGTAAAGTTGCACATGGGGTGGGGGAGGGGGCATTTGATGGTGGCATATTCAGCTCAGGAGCATAAGAACATGAGGCAGACGAGCTCTGACCTTTAGCTGGAGTTCACACATAAGTAGATTCTGAAAGCCAAGTGGAGTGATCCCACTGGACTTCCAGCTGCAGGGATTTGGAGAATGGACTAGTCCAGTGCATGATCCAGGTCAGTCAGCAATGTGGGGTCTCTTATAAATGTGACCTAACTATCTGGAAGAAACTCTGGAGGTCAGGTAGACCTAGGTTTAAAATGGGGATGGATGAATGGATGGATGGATAGACAGATCGATGATAGGCAGATGATAGATAGATTGATAGAAAGATAGATAGATGATAGATAGTCATATTCCTCTCCATGTATGGAGAGATGCATGGCCCTGAAAGAGAGTGAGGGCACGCTATCATAGCAGAGAGAAAGGGTCGCTGGAAGGACTTGCCTTAGGAAGGCAGAAGCTCCATCTTTGGTTTGAGACAGAAGGAAATAGAAAATTGGTCCAGAGTCAGAGAAATTGAAAACTAGACAGAGCAAAAGGCATTTCCAAACACTAGATTTCTACAAAGCAGAACTCAAGGTAATTTACTGGCACTGATTCAGCACAGGGCGGGGCCAGCAGTCAGTGAGACCCAGAGACAGCTCAAGTGTAGGACCTGCATGTGCCTCTCAATGCTGTGGACTGCCACTAAGTCCTCTGCACACTGTCCTAAAGGACAGGAGGCTAGATCGGCTTCTGTGGACTGAGTGTGTAAGGAAATATTTGATCTGGCACAAAGGATTCACTTCCTTAAACAAATGGAGGTCATAAATATCATGGTGTTGACATATGGCCTACTTTTAAAATATTACTCAAACCATGCTTTCTAATATAATGATTATACATGTGCATATATACATATATACATATATATTCATATATGCATGTCCATAGATGGTTTTACATTAGCATTCCCAAAGATTAGGTATGGCCAACTATTTTTATAAAGGCAAGAGTGTATTTAATGATATTTATCACATGGCTTTCTCTATCATTGTAATAAAACATCTCTTTTCCCCACCTTGTAAAATCCATTTACCATATCTACAGCCCTCATATTTTCCAAGGGTTTGAGGCCACTACAATTTACTTTTCTCTTTTCAACAAATGTAGATGTTGAAAGCTGAGACTATAATGAGAAATAATGTAGTTGGGTAAAAGCCGGGAGGATTAATGGTGTTGTAAAGGTCACCCTGAAAGAAAAATTAATGTTTTAGGCCATTAATAAACCATGGAAAACTGTGGACCGAAAGATAACTTTGAGTTATCATTAATGACACCAGCTCTTTGCTGTCTATCTATTAGCCACACATACAGAAAGTGACTTTTTAAGGTTGGTGGCCAATATACGCTAATGAGCATGTTCTACAAGAATACTTCTGATTGGTAGACAGATGATAGGTATCTGGGAAAAAAATCCCAAGAGCAAACAGTCAAGAGGAATGGTGGATAATTTGAGACTAACTAGGCTGATGTCACTGTCCCTGCATAGGGCCTCTCTACTTTTGTTTGACATACATTTATCTCTATAAACATTCCTCAAGGTATCTCTCTACCCATTTCCTCACTGTGACTATTCCAAAAGTGTACGCCCCTAGATAGAGCAAACAGACACCCTTGTTGTCTGGTCCAGCATTCCTATTTGTAGGTAACAGTGGCAGATTGTCACCTCTGTGGGCATCTGGAGTAAGTTCCTTGGGAGGAAAAACAGTAGTGTGGCTCTGATTTTATTGCATGTTTCAATCACAAAAAGCTAGCCCAGGGTCTTCCATACACCAAGGGTGCACCTCATATGTCAGTGACAAGGAGCTAGCCCAGGGACTTCCACACACCGAGGGTGCACCTCATCACTGAGCTTCACTTCCAGGAACTCCCCATTTTATTTTAAGGAGATACATATAGGCATGGTGGCTCAGCAATTATTTTATCTATACTCGCCACTACAGGTCAGTGGGGCCTGAAGTCTGTGAGGTGGCACTCTTTTTGGCCCCATTTTGCCTCTTGATGGCCTCTCTCCTGGCCTCCCACCCTTACTGGTTTGTCTTCTCTCGTGTGTAAGCAGGCTAAGTTCCTCCTGCGTGGGCTCCTGCATGACTGGGAATATAAAGGCCCTTGCTGCTAAGCCTGATAACCTGAGTGTGATTCTCAGGATTTACATAGTGGAAGGAGAGGCCTGACTCCTAAGAACTGCCTTCTAACCTCTACACACACACACACACACACACACACACACACACACACACACACAGAGAGAGAGAGAGAGAGAGAGAGAGAGAGAGAGAGAGAGAGAGACAGACAGACAGACAGACAGACAGACAGACACTCTGGTAATCACACATATCCACATATATTCACACACAGATACATGCTCAGGCACACATGCACTCACATACTACACACACATACACAAACACAGAGGGAGAGAGACAGGCAGACAGAATGAAAAGGAAAGAAGGAAGGAGAAAGGAAAGAGAAGAAGAGAAGAGAAGAGAAGAGAAGAGAAGAGAAGAGAAGAGAAGAGAAGAGAAGAGAAGAAATAAGTAAAACATATTTCCATCTTCTCTATGCCATGCATTCTCAAACGTTGGGAAGCAAGCAGAGGCACACACATCTGACAGCACAACTGTGTCTCCCGTTAGAACAGGTTAGTCTTACCTTAAAGTTCCTCAGAAATCCATGAACACTAAAAAACGTACTTCCATTGTCCTCAATAGGCACAGACCCAGATGGATGAAAGAAATGTGTTCAAGTGTATTAACTGCATTAGCAGCGTAGCCCAGGCTGGCCTCGGACCCTGAAGTACGACCTTCCTGCCCCACTCCCAAGTGCTGGCACAACAGGCGTAGAGCCACAGTGCCCGGGTAGTGCTTTACGTCTCTAGTGAGGAGAACTTACACGAGAGCCAGGAGGCGGCACCTCTGCACTGCCATCAGCGTCTGTGTGAGGCTGTCACTGTCCACGGGAAGCCACCGCCTCTTGAGGAAGTGAGCAGTGCCACCCTACCACAGCTGGAAACCTTGTGTGTCTGCATTACAGGTCACATTTAACAAACTGCTGTTATGTTTATGATCTAATTCTGACTTTCTCAGATGAAGAAATGGGTATTATACATTTCAGGGGCTGAAATTTCATAACTGATCTGGAATTCAGAAAACTTTTTGGAAAATCATGTGACACACTCCAACTTTTATGTGAAACTACAAATTTTTTATGGGGGTCAGTGAAATAGATCAGTGGGTGAAAGCGATTTCCCCCTAATCCTGAAGACCTATGAGTTCAATCTGTACAGTGGAAGGAGAGAACTGACTCCCGTTATCCTGTTCATACCTCCACTGTGTGCTGTGATAACCAAGCATGTGTGTGTGTCATATACACACATGCACTAAATACATGTAATTTTAAAAAATCAAAACATCTTCCACAGAATGTATACATAATCAGTAGGAATCTGTGTTGGCTTGACACGTCTGCCATCACCTTTTAACTGTGCTGCGTCATGGAGTGAAGCTTTTCATTGAAATGAACTTGTGAGTTATTTGAAGACAGGACCTCATAGAAATACAGGCATGTTCCTTCAAAAGAGTCTTGTGATGGAAAGAACCAAATAACCCTATTAAAAATGGGGTACAGAGCTAAACAAAGAATTGTCACCAGAAGAAATTCGGATGGCTGAAAAACACCTTAAGAGATGTTCAACATCGTTAGTCATCAGTGAAATGCAAATCAAAACAACCCTGAGATTCCACCTCACACCAGTCAGAATTGCTAAGATTAAAAATTCAGGAGACAACAGGTGCTGGCAAGGATGTGGAGAAAGTGGAACACTCCTCCACTGTTGGTGGGATTTCAAGATGGTACAACCACTATGGAAATCAGTCTGCCTCAGAAAATTGGGCATGGCACTTCCAGAGGACTCTGTCATATCACTCCTGGGCATATACCCAGAGGATTCCCCTGCATACAATAAAGACACATGCTCCACTATGTTCATAGCAGCCTTGTATAATAGCCAGAAGTTGGAAGGAGCCCAGATATCCCTCAAAGGAGGAATGGATACAGAAAATGTGGTATATATATATATATATATATATATATACACATACATATATATATGTATATATATATATATATATACACACACAATGGAATACTACTCAGCAATTAAAAATAATGAATTCATGCAATTTGTAGGCAAATGGTTAGATCTGGAAAATATCATCTTAAGCGAGTTAACCCAATCACAAAAGAATACACATGAAATGCAATAACTGATAAGTGGATATTAATGAGCCCAGATGCCCTAAATACTCAAGGCACAATTAGCAAGTCAAATGATTCCCAAAAAGAAGAAAGGAGAGGACCCTGGGCTTGAAAAGATTGGATCCAGTTTTGTGGGAGAGTACCAGAACAGAGAAATGGTGGGGGGAAGGGGGATTGGGGAATAGTTGGGGTGAAGAGGACTTATGGGACATATGGTGAGGAGGGAACTGGGAAAGGGGAAAGCCTTTGGAATGTAAACAAAGAATATAGAATAAAAAAAATAATTAAAAAAACAAAAAACAGAAAAAAAAAAAAACAAACAACATTGTAATCATGCCCTTTGGTGTGGAGAGATGGCTCAGTGGTTAAGAGAATTTGCTGTTCTTGCAGGGAACTAGAGTTCTGTTCCCAGCAAGTGAATCAGGAGACTCACAACTGCCTAGGAGAGACAATGCCTTCTTCCTCTTCTGTCTTTTGAGGATACTTATACAAACACACACACACACACATACAGAGAGAGAGAGAGAGAGAGAGAGAGAGAGAGAGAGAGAGAGAGAGAAAGAGAAAGAGGAGAGAGAGTAAAATATATTTAAAAGCCCTCAAGTAGCTCATGAACAGACAAGCTGAGACAACATGCTTTGGAAAATGCAGGCCTGCGTGATGAGCAAAGTATTTACAAGGCTTCAAAGGAGTAGATAAGCAGCTTCACAGAACTAGCCTGGAGCACGTCTGGGCTATGTTAGAGAGGTCCTCACAGACAGAATAATGCCTGAAGAAATTCCCAAACACAGCAGAGTGGGAGAACATTCCAGCAAATGAGGAGTTTATGGAGATGGGAATCAGGAAAGTCTTTGGACTGGGGCACCGTCCCGTTGCAACTCAAGCGGGACCTTGTGAGATAGTCCTAGAGTGATGGGAGGATCAAACATCCACCAGCATGAAGAGGCTTTTAGGCCCTCTTAAAACTCTTGGGGCTTATCCCAGAATGATGATTTGGGGAAAACATTAAAGAGTTTTGAAAGTTATAATGTGTATAGGCAAGGCTGAAGGTTGGCATTATCTCTCGAAGATTCTCAAGGCACACAACCATAGCCAAAACTCTGAAGACATTTAACTCTAACTCAGTTACTTTGAACATTATTTTTTTTTTACAAACAATGACAGATCATCATTTTATGAAATGCTACTTTAAGAATAAAGCTACCAAAGAGACTGGTTTTCAAGCAGAGGCTTTTCACATCCAAATACTTTGTCTGGAAGCAGAGTAAAGACAGACTCTGGGAACATAACTATGAAGATAGCCAACTAGCAATAAAGCATGAGATTAGCCTAATGGATGATGGGATGCCATTACTGAAAACAGCGACCATGGGTCATGGGTAAGCAAATTTAAGAGCTGAGGAATGAATGAGACTTGACTGTTATCCAGGTCAGAAGAGGAGTCTAATCTCAGACGACGACATCCGAGGGCTGGGTAGGCTACTGGGAAGTCCTGTGGAATGTAGACAGGAGAACCTGAGGCAGGAGGATGAAGATGAGTTCTAAGATACACAGGCTGCATTTCAGGGACTCATAGGGCATGCAGGTAGAAAAGTTGAATGGGAAAATATGTACATGTACATGTATGTATAGGTACATACTCATATAGTAGGGTTTGAAGCTGGCAGTAGTTGTTTCTTTGTTTTTGTTTTTGGTATATATAGGATAGCCTCTAAATTCTCAGAGAAATATTTAAAACTATGTCTGTAGGCTAGGGAAATGGCTCAGTCAGTGCCTACCTCATAAACCTGGAGACCCATATTCAAGACCTAGAATCCACATTGGAAAAAATGCCAGCTTCACCTTGTAACATGTTGCATGCCCATGGGAAACTGTGTATCGAAAAGTAAGGTAGATGGCACCAGAGAAGTGACCCTTGAAATGTAGTTGTGGGTTCCACCCACATGTGCACCCTAGTATACCCTTACATACACACAACACAGACACCACACACACATACACACACACAAACACACACACACACACACACACACACACAAACACAGACACCACACACACATACACACACACACAACACAGACACACACACACAACAGACACCACACAGACATACACACACACACACAACACAGACACCACACATACATACATACAGCATAGACACCACACACACACACAACATAGACACCACACACACACACATACACACACACATACACACATACAACATAGACACCACACAGACATACATACACACACAACACAGACACCACACATACACACATACAACATAGACACCACACAGACATACACACACACACAACACAGACACCACACATACACACATACAACATAGACACCACACAGACATACACACACACAACACAGACACTACACATACACACATACAACATAGACACCACACAGACATACACACACAACACAGATACCACACATACACACATACAACATAGACACCACACACACACAACACAGACACCACACACACACATACACACACACATACACACACACATGCACACACACACAAACACACACACACACACACACACACACACACACACACGCACACACACGCACACACACACACACACGCACACATATCCAACCATTCTTTCTAGAATCCAAGACAAGGCTATGCAAAGGCATGGGTTGGTGAGGGAAGGCAGCAGGGGAAGAAAGGCTTTGGCTGAGCATGCTAAGATGACACGGAACGGACACAGGGAACAAACCCGTGCTATGGCTGAACTCTGTAACATATGGTGCGGCTTTCTGAGTTAGCAGACCAGATACCAATTTTAGAATCTAACACAGCGTCACTACCGAAACACAAGAGTCTCTAAACGCAGGGTTTATTTCTGAGCCAGCACCTATTTGCACCCTCCCTGGCCCACCCCACAGCTGAAGTGACCCTTGCCCCTCCCCTCTTGGGTTCAATTCCTCACCTCCCCATCATTTACTCCCCCGTCTATCCATATTAACTGTTTTCCTACACAGTGCTATCTTGGCAGTCTGTAAAAAAGCTTAAAGAATTCATGCTTTTATTCAACACCATGTGCTAAACCGTTTCAAATATATTTGTGTTCTGGGGAAGCTAAACAGACCATAGAGAGACTAAATAGAGTATAAAAAGCACACATCGCCAGGTTGAGTAGAAACAGGGGTCAGGGGCCAGGACGAGCAGACTGGTCTTCTGAGGACTGACTAAATAAGCACACGCAAGCTTATCACAGAAGGGCGGGATCTCTAACCAGACTACAGCAGGTCAGGATGCACTGCAGAATTACACATGGAGAGGATTGGTCAGGATGCTGAGGACAGCGTCACTGAAAGCAGGTCTATCCTCGGCAACAGACATTCACCCCAAGTAGTCCTCTGTGTAAACATCTGTGTATTTGAAACAGCAGTTTGTTCTTTGGATCAATTCCAGTGACTATTTCTAAAGAGCACAGTAATCACTCTCGAGCCCCTCCCCACAACATGACCTCATCTGGGTCGTACTGACAGGCCCAAGAAGAGGACAGGACCAGGATTAACCTGTGTCAAGGAAAGCCAGGACCACTGAGGACCCACTCTCTCCAGCTCCTCACCAGGACACTGCTATGAGGGTCTCCTTTAGTACCCTCAGTAGAATTTTTAAGCAGCAAGAAAATATTTGATGAGTTTTTGGCAATCAGCAGTTCAGACAGAAGAGCTATGCAATGAGGGTGTGTAATCTGACATGATTAGACAAGGCTCTTTAGTACCAGAACATTCATAATGACACAAAGAAAGAGTATTAATAACACTTTCGTAGCAAGGCAGCTAGCCATTTTATATTTCCTTTCTTTAATCTTAGTGTTTTTCAACAAATCGTGGGATTTAATAGCGTGTTTTGGCAGATTAGAGGATTTATGGCCCAGATGTTTTTTGTTCTAAAAATGGATTAGGGTGTAAAGTTTGCTGGAATCTGTGGAACATGTTGAGGCAAGCCGGTCATTTTCTGTGTGATTAGTGCCTGCCTTCTGTCTCACAGTCCTCCATCTGTCACTGCTCACCAGTGGCTCCAGTTAGACTTAGCCTCGTGTCACAAACAAGTCCCTTTTCTGGGCGATTTCATATTACAGGATCCATCTTAGGCCATTTTATGCCCCAGTTAAGAGATAGGGAGTGAACGACAGCATATTAGCCACCCTTTAAATAGTTACAAAATGCACTGGGTTTTCTCCCCCCTCAATTCTCTTCTACCCTAAAATGTATGGTACAGTAATGCAGAGCGAATAAGTAAATGACCCCGGGGTTCAGTCCAGACCAAGTCAGTGTCGCCTCAGCTCCTTCCCTCCTGTCCTCTAAGACTATGTTGGCCTGGGCCAGGGAGTTTTAGACCCAAGCTGGCCGTGAAGGCTGAG
Organism: Apodemus agrarius; assembly: GCA_964023405.1. Lineage (NCBI taxonomy): Eukaryota > Metazoa > Chordata > Mammalia > Rodentia > Muridae > Apodemus > Apodemus agrarius. The sequence goes on along the minus strand of OZ030006.1, from coordinate 175,615,950 downwards.
TTAACAGAGGCCAGGGTTAACACTACCCATGGTGTCGTCTTACTGATTGCAGGTTCTTGGTCATACTCTATGCCTGAAGTCTAGTCCGCATGTTTGGGACTTTAGATCCACAGGAAGTCACTGCCACCTGTAGATCGTGTGCACAGCAAGTGAATTGATAAGTGGGGGGAAGGGCTTCTTCCAGCCAGATAATGATGACTTATCTGTCACAGGCCCGATTGTACTAGCTGTATACTCTGACCTGAATTTTCTGATACTCTAAGAGGCTCATAGACCTTAGAGGACAGTGGATTGAACCTCTGCACTTTGTATTTTTAAACTTTGGAATACTCTAGCCTTGGGACTGAAAACATGGTTCAGTGGTTAAAAAAGCACATACTACTTACTCTCTTGCAGAGGAGACAAGTTTGGTTCCCACTAGCCATGTTGGTTCATAGCTGCCTGTGACTCTAGTTGCAGGAAATCCAAGGACCCCTCCTGGCCAATATGGATACTGGACACATACACATACACACACACACACACACACACACACACACACATATGCATGCATGTACAATTCAAATAAAATCCAATCTTTAAAACATATTCAAGTATTGGCGTAAAAACTTAATTTTATTTTAAACTTGTGAACATTTAGAAGCAGCCAGAAGCAACACCAGTGTGAGTGTGTCTTTTTACTGCAGGTGTTTTGTGGTGTTTTCACATATGACTGGGGGAACCAGTCATCACTAATCAAATGCTTGCTCGTCCACTCATCCCACACGAGTTCCACGAGGACAACAGGAACCCTCAGGTCCCAGTGGCCACTGCCACCCACACACCCAAACAAGGAGTGTGGCCATGCCTGAAGTCGGCTTCTCCCTCTCCCATGCAATCCGGTACATCTGTTCTGTCTCATTCCCAGGTTATTTAAATGACCACGATGCTGTCACCAAGGCAATCCAAGAAGCTCGCCAGATGAAGGAGCAGCTCAGGCGAGAGCAGCAAGCCCTGGATGGGAAGGTGGCCGTCGTGAACAGCATAGGTCTCAGCAACTGCCGGACGGAGAAGGTCAGTGAGGACAGTGGCTTGCTCGCTCTGAGCAGCTGTGAGCACCGGGATACCTTCCTTTCTCCCACCCTCTCCTCCTATGGTCTTCAGAATGACTGCCCCTCCTTGTCCCCTCCCCCACCAACAGGAAGCTCCCAGGGGCCCATCCAAGCATTAGAACAGTGTGAATCCCCAAACCTTACTGGGGATGAACATGGCCGTTTTGCCTGCCAGGGTGCATTAAAATGAAGTGGCATTTGAAATGCTGCATCTGAGGGAAAGGTTTTGCCTTCCAGAGATGCTTAACTCGTACGTGGGGATCAGCTGGATTTGAAAAACACGGAATCTTCTATAGTCAGCCTAAGCCTGGATGATACCCCCGGCTCCTAAGCCTGTCATAATGTTACCACTGTCAAGTGTTAGGGACTGCAGACTTGGAAAGTTTGACTTCATCGTGACACAAAATAGACTTTGACCTTCTGTATTCCCTACAAAGCCAGCTCAGCTTCTGGATGAGCCAGAGACATGATGGCTTCATGCCCTTATATTTGCATGTAAGCTTTGTTTTGCTTAGGAAAAAAATACGTGACCGCAGCATCCTTGGAGTGGTGGACTTCTTTAGGTAGTGTCTGAATGAAAATGTTGAGTGGCGGCTGAATCCTCATCATCCTACTGATTGTAGGTGAGGGGTCGGGGTATGATCAGCTGTTTATCAATGGTTTACACATCTGTCCTCCTGAGGCACACGGAAGTCCCATGAAAGTTCCCTGAATGAGCAGCTTAGTCCTGTGGACAGTTCTCAGGGTTGCCTCATTTTAAACGGAACTAGGTGGTAAGCACCCTGAGTGTGGTGCAGGCGAGCTTGGGCCCGGACTGTTGCCAGCTGTTGCAGCCCCCAGGCCAGCAGCGCTCACAATTCTTGTAGCCTAAGTGAGACATTGGGACTAGAAGGGACAGCAGAAAGATTTTTATTCAAATATTTAAATATTCTTGAAAGAACGCTCCAGCAAGAAACCCCTTCCCCTGCCCCCGCGCAGAAATGAGTTTAACACCCGGCCAGATGCTAACGCGAAGCGACGGAGCCATTCCTCCCAAGCATAGCTAAATTGCCACTATTTGTTAAGCGCTTTGAGTTCAGCTGTGGGTGCAGCCGTCGTTGCATTCTGTGAACATCTGTAACAACCCCCCCCCATCACCACCACCTTGTTTCCAATCCTCTAAAGCAGAGACAACTCTACCTATCTCCCCCCCAGCCCCCTCCCTTGAGCTGGCTGGGAATTGTCAAGTGACAACCAACCAAATCCTTTTGGACAGGAAGCCTTCATCCCGAATTCTATATACTCGCAAAATGGGCCTTGTGGTTGGATCCGGGAGCCCATTAAGAGCACTTTGATGGTATGGAAATCCATCTTCATGAAGTTCCCGAAGGCCCTAAGCAGCAAGCTGTTTAGCTGTGGTTACAGATCAGTCATTCACACGGGAGGGCAATAATTGTGCTGACGGCTTGCGAGGCAACAGGAGTACATAAAATAATCCCGGGCCCTCCGCCACTGTAAAGCGAGTTAATCTTCGCTAATGCGGATCAGCTGTTGCTCTTGCGCATGCGCATGCGCCTGCACTGGCTCCAGCGACTCCATCGTCTTCTGATTAAGGAGCAGCAATGCAACCTTCTGCATTCACTCCTGTCCAGGCTCATCCACAGCAAGGCGGCCTGGCTGACACTTCTCATCCGCATCCACACATGGCAGCGTTTACCTTTACTGCTCTGGCTAGTGCCTCCTGCCTTGGCGGCAGGCGCAGCGTTGTCTTTGTGGGGAGACACACCTTCAATTTCCCTCCCTCCTTTGTAGACTTGAAATATCAGGTTTTTAAAATCTATTTTTGAAGCAATAACCTGCCGATTCCTGTTGGCCAGCTCCGTGACATTGCCACCACTACAAACCTCATTGACCAGCTGAGTCACAATCTGCAACCTCAGGGTCATTCCTGATTGGCTGCAAAATTGTCTTAATGTTTTTATCTTTTTTTTTTATCTTTTATCTTTTTTTCTTATAAAAATTATAATTAGGCAGCTGAGTATAGGCTGTGTGTGTGTTGAGTATGAGTGTATGTATATGTGTATCTGGATGTGTCTATATGTCTATGTGTGTGTGTGTGTGTGTGTATCTGTAGTTTATGTGTGTGTGTATGTGTGTGTTTGTGTCTGTATGTATATATGTATGTGTGTGTTGTGTATATATATCTGTGTATCTGTGTGTGTGTTTGTGTCTGTATGTATATCTGTACGTGTGTGTTGTGTATATATATCTGTGTGTATGTGTATCTGTGTGTGTGTGCGTGTGTTTGTGTGTGTGCACACGTGTGTGTGTGTGTGTGTGTGTGTGTATGTGTGTGTGTGCATGCGCGCGCGAGTGTGCGTGTGTATGTGCATGTATGCGTGTGTCTATGACTGTGCCTGTGAGCACAGGTACCCACAGAGCCCTGGAGCTGGAGTCACAGGGAGTTGTGAACCATCCAACTTGGGTTCTGGAAACCAAACCAGGGTCCTCTGCAAGGATGAACCATTATCTCTCTATACCTAGAACTCATTCTTGATCTTCTGTTTTATTGTTTTCAAGTAGAAATATTAAGTTATGGAAACTAAGCCTTTCTGTCTAATGTGACAGTGTAACACATCCTTTCTATAAGAGGCGACAGCCAGAGGTGACTCAGCTTCCTTATGGGACAGCATCCCTGCAGAGCCCCGAGTGTGCTGCCAGGCTTGGCAGGAGCTAGCGCCATGCTCTCTGGCTGCCTCTGTCTGTTGGACAAGTCCGAGTGTCAGTTCCATGCTGATCTACCTATGTCTCTGTAACCTATGGGAAGATGGCGATAATGTCAAGTTTGCATCTTTGAATAAGTGATTACCAACATGCATGCCTTCTGTGTATTACTGATTGTCCTGTGTGTCGGGGACTTAGTTTTAAACTTCAAAATGTGTAATCTCTTGGCAGTTTAAGTAAAATTATGGATCTATTAATTGCATATTATTGTACATGAGTCTAGAACCCAGGTTACTTCTTCACATGACTGATCTGTTATGTGTCTGTGAAGACAAAGCTGATTACTTATCCTTCATGAGGGAGGAAATATCACTCTGCTCCCCCCCACCCCCACTGTTTGTTCGGTCCTCGTGATCACGCAGCGTAACCTCAGTTCCCATGCAGCCCAGTGGCGACCTTGGGATTTCCTGTTGAGCTTCCTGAAGAAGGGCATCAGCAGAATTTGGGATCATGCACTTTCCCAATATCCGCTAGCGTTTCCCAATGCCATCTGAAGTGCCCAAGGAACTCTATTTGCTTCCTTAAGTAACTGGGGAGATGGCCCCACGGCTGCCACTGCTTGCTGCTCTCGCAGAGACCTGTCCTCGTTCCAAGCACACACATAGGATGGCAGCAGCCTGGAACTCCAGCTCCGGGAGATCTACCCTTCTTCTGGCCTCTGAAAGGCAGCTACATACATGTGCATGCATGTGCGTGTGCACGTGCGCACGCACACACACACAAACACACACACACAGTCTATGATAAATAGAAGACTAAGGCAAGGCAGAAGTATGAAAGGTCTAGGGACAGAGCAGAGGACACTAAAAAGGGCAAATCTGAGCCTCGTTCCACACAGGGATCCAAAGAGCTGTTAGGTTGCTGTCCCCAGGATCCAGAAAATTAAAGTCCCGTGCTGGAGATCTCTTCCCTCAGGTGCACCATCCCTGTGCACAGTGACTCTTTCTCACGTATGAAAAGCATGGCTGTCCCAAGCAGAAGGTCTCAAGTCTCCGTAGCTGTAATTGGCCAGCAAAAACAATTAGAGGTGTGAAGACAAGGACGAATGTCTGCCGGGTGATATGCACCAAAACACATCATGAAAGTCGTTTTTACTGAAACACATTTTTAATTGAAGACTTCTAAAAGATTTTTTCACTTCTTTACTTTTCTTGGAAGTGTTTCAACATACCCAAGAACTGTGTGTGTCAGGTTTCTTGGAAACTCTGGGACACAGTGTTATTTATAATTGTCATCTCCGGTTAATTATAGACTGATTGTATATTCACATAGTGTTATCTTCTGCCACAGATCTCTGCTACAGATGATACTGCAGCAGAGACCTCAGTGTCAAGGGTGGAAAGGGAGGCGTCTCAGGTAGGAAGAAACAGGAGGGCTTGAAACCACGCCACCGTAACACAGCCAGGGCATTGTGTGCACCACGCAGGCAAGTGGATGCAGGCTCTTGGTCTGGACTTGGCAGTATCTGGGTGTAACACAGATCATCAGAGCATGGCTGTGCTGAGCCCACCAGGCAATGTGACCACAGCAGAAACTTGAGCACACACCTGAGAGGAAAAGCTGACCAGAAGGTGGCCATATTATTTCTCTCCTTCCAAATGTGGTTTTGCTGGGAAGACTGAACCCCATGCCATCATGTCTGTTTGGAACACATTTCTCAACAAACAAGAGGAAATCTAAGTGTAGGAACATAAACAATGCTTAACTCCTACCACATAAGCATGTTGTGATACAAGGTTTGCTCACGCTTTGTTTATAGCTCTGTGACATCTGGGTTGGCATCTCTGTGCCTAGTTCTCCCTTTGGGTCACAAGAGAGTTGATGTACCTACACTAAACCATCCATCATCCAGATTCAACGAGGACTGCATTTTCTCTATGCTAAACCCATTCTCCACTCACATGCTCCTCCGTCTGCTAGCTGGCTTCCACAAGCATCCTGTTGGCTAGAGGCGGGTCATATGAATTTAAGGGAACTCCTGGCCAAGAACAAGCACACTGCTTTACGCTGGCCACAAATCCTTTTCTTAATGGAATTAGATAATATCTTCTTCACAAGGCCAAGGGGCACTTTGAAATCAAAGGTGATCTTCATAGAGTAAAAGGAACTGTTAGGTAGGCATTAGATAGGAAAAAAACCTGTCGACCCAGCCACGCCGTACAGATGCCCCTGGCGGTCTCTGGGGCCTCCTCTCTCAGGCTGGGCTCATCCTCATGGCCCCTCCCTGCTTTCGGGTGTGCCAGCTCTCCCAGCCCTGCACACCCAGAGCCCTATAGCTCACCCATGACTCACAAAAGGTGAGAAATCAAAGCAGGGACTCAGGGAAACAGTGCTTAGTGATAGGTCAGAATCCATGCTTCTTCTTTACACGTGAAGGCAGACTTCTGTCCTGCGTGTCCCATGTAAAGTGCGTAAAATAAGGAAAGTAAGCATGAACACATATGCATTTATTTCTTAAAGTTGAGGACCTATTTACCAAACACGGTCTACAATCCCAGTACTAGCCACATTTACATGTGCTGGGCATGAGTCTCCCATGCAAATGGCTGCTAGAAGAGTAAGGGCGAAGCTCCAGCCCTGGGCTGCTTGCTGCAGAGCGAGGTGAAGATGGCAGGCAGCGCTGTGCTTGTTTGAAATAACGACTCACTGGACAGCAATGGGAGTCAAATTCGTAAGAAGCACACCCAAGAAGGCACAGGGCAGTTCGCAAACAGGTTAATGCTGTTATGGTGGCACTCGGGATCTTTCCTTTCAAGAGCTGCTTTTCCACTGCTGCCAGCCCCTCATCCTGCCCTTAACAGCATAACAAACCAGAGATGACAGTGACAATGGAGACTTAACGCAGATGTTTAATAATGAAAAAAAAAAGTGTGTGGCGTGAGAGCATTCGTTACAAATGGCAGTAAGTGCATCTCAGGGCACCCCGGTGATAATTCACACCCATCTTCCTCACGGATGCTTCGCCAGCCTTCTGATGGATGGGGCAAGCAGGGCTGGCGCTTCAGAAACTGACGCAGCAAACTTAGCAGAGTTATCTGGTACACGTTCCTTCCCAGAGATAAGGCCAGGGAGACTCGGAGCTCGGGCTTTCCTCTGAAATGGTGAGCAGGAAGGAGTCCAGGAGCTCTCCACTCAGCGAAAGATGCTTCGATTAATGGTCTCTGATGGCTGCTGTAAATATTGCTGTGAGCGAAAATGAATCAGGGAGGCAAAATTGGGACTGCATTTGTCAATTGTTAGAGAATAGCTTTGCAAAGGGGGTAGGCATGGCTGGTAAGCCCTGTGGAGGGGGGAGGGGGCGTCTTCTGAGCCTGCGTCTGTGAATCAGGGGATTTCATTAGCTGTGTGTGTATATGTGGCATGTGTATGGTATGTGTGTGTCTGTGTGTGTGTGTGTGTGTGTGTGTGTGTGTTGTTAATGTCAGAGAGATAGCAGTAGAGAGAGGAAAGAGAGGAAAGAGAGAGGAGAGAGGAGAGAGAAAGAGAAAGAGAGAGAAAGAGAGTTGAACCTGATCTTTCTAATCCTGTGTTTAGAGTTTGCCTAGGAACCAGTTGAAATAACAAAAATTAACAAAAGTAACACAAACAGTAATTTTCTGTATGAAAGTGTGTGTGTTACCTTAATCTTTACATTTGTATTTAATGACTTAATGACTTTCATCGAAAGACACATAAAAGCCCAAAGGTGAAGATTCCCTTTCACCTGATGGGAGTCTCTCTCTGTCCTCTGCAAATGTCCATGGCCTGGGTAGGGACCTGCCACTTGGGCATGTGACCGTGAATGAAACCCACCCAGGCTTCTCTGTGTGTGGCGCCATCTGACCCTCGGGTTTCCCTTTTGGTTTTCATCGACAAAACCTTCATATTCTCAGCTGCTTAGCCAGAGAACCCATCTTATGGGACGGGAGAGGGGAGGAAGAAAACCCTTTAGTGAATATTATCAGTGCAGAACAGTTGGTTTTCAAAAAACCAGGACCCTCCCCCAAAAAATAAATAAAAAGGCAGATCGCTGTTATGTCATCATCAGGCACGCATCACCCTGCGGGCCAGCCTTTCAATCACTCTGATCGACACTCCTGACAGGCTGGTGCCAGGTACAGCGGCTGTTTGTCTTGGGAAATCGAGTGCAGATAGCCCACAACCTTTTGTTCCAGACGCTTTTCTTCTGCATTTTTTCATTTCTCCCTCCCTCTCTCTCCCTCTCTCTCCCTCCCTCCTCCTCTCTCTTTCCTTCTCTCTCTCTCTCTCTCTCTCTCTCTTTCTCTCTCTGTCTCTCTCTGTCTCTCTCTCTCTCTCTCTCTCTCTCTCTCTCTCTCTCTCTCTCTCCTTTCCGGGGGTATTTAATTGAAATACATGCCGAGTTTACAGACTGCAAAGATCAGCGCTGTTTCCTCCAGCAGTGGTAACTATGCATTAAACATTTTGATTTGTTTGAGTTTGAAGTTTGGTCCTTTTTTTGCCATTTGCTTCATGGAGTTTGTGTATATTTACAGCCTCTGCATTTAATGGCCACATGCCTTATTTCACAGATGGCCAGTGGAAGACTTTTTCTTTCTCTTAGTATAGCCTGCACTCCGTTTTGATACATTTGTCACTGTGCCACTACATGCAGCTCGCAAGTGCCCACGCTCTGCGGGGAGCAATTCTGGTGTGAGTTTTTAAGGAGCTTTTTAAAGGGTTTTTTTTTTTCAGTAAACTTTTTATGGTTTAATTTCCAAGCCTAGAAAAGCTGTGCATGTTTTCAAACAGAGAGCCTTGTGTTCTTTACATCATTCTGGGTAGAAAGGTTAGGGCAGAATGGCCCGATAAAATAAGGCTTCGAGGGTGTGCCGCCCTGGGTTTTCAGAGGGACTCCGCCCTGCCGTTCTGGTGATGGAAACTGTCTCTTTGTGTTAGGGGATGACCAAATTCTAATCATCACATCCCTGGTAACAGTATGCAGAGGGCATTGTGGGTATCGTAAGAGTACGTGAGATAAGACATAGATCAAAAGAACCTATAACAAATCATCATCCGTGTCTGTATCAAGGGACTATAATTCGCCGATGTAGATTCCCTAAAGTTTATGTGAGTAAGGACTGGCTTTTGTCGCTGCCTCCACAACCTAATATATCAGGAGTGATCTCCTCTCCCTGTCTGTTTCCTCATCCTCCTCAGAATCACATTCTTCCTTAAGGTGCTTTCACAGAAAGATACAGACAAAAATGAACACCCATGTGTGTGGTAGATACATTCTTTATGGACCTTTTAAAGATGATCTTGCCAATGTGAAGTCAAACTATTAGGAAAACATTGAAACATTAGCAATGATGGCCGAAGATACCGTAAGCTCTTTACAGACACAGCCCCCCCCCCCCCACAAAGGAGAAGCCCTAGGTTTTCTGCCCATGAGCCTCGGGAACAGTGACAGGGAATGGCCACCCCTTTGTGTTCCGTGCATCACACCTCAGGTGTTTACACACGCGATCTTTAAAAGAAAAAAGGAAGATGACATTTGAGACGCTGGGAAGGAACTCCGGTGGTGGGATCAGTTTGGGGACCTCCATCCTTTGACATTGAGTTTAATCTCTTTTTTCCAGTGGGCCATCAAGGACTTTAGGAAAGTACATGGTTACCTGTATGCTTGGCTGGGATGCCTGTGTTGGCACTGTACATGCTTGAGCAGAGGTCCTTAAAGCTTGATCCATTCAATCAATGAAATAAGCTAGCATCTCCGAAGTTAGCAGATGCCGGGAGGGAGCCATCTTTGTTTCTCTTGGTCCCTCTCTTGTCTAAGCTCCTCCCGTCTCCCTCACTGGCCTCTCTCCTAGGGAATGAGAGCCACAGCACCAGTGAGAATATACCCAGTCTTATTTACGATGCATTCCAGCTATTCTGATAAAACGTGGAGTGAAGTTTTTGCTGTTCATTAAAATGAGATTTTAAGTGTATATCCCAATCTGTCTTCACCCAAAACTCCCATGTGTAATTGAAAAGTGAACTATAACCATAGTGTGCCTGTTCCCATTTATCAGATCCGGCATTTGTGGACCAGCACCCATGACTCTAGAAAACAGCCTAATTCAGTTTATCCAACTGAAGTAAGTGCCAGCTACTCAGGTCACATTTGTAAGAACACTGACAGCTTCATTGCTTTTAGTCTACGCAAGGGAAAATATTAAAGCAAAAAGCCCAGTATGTTTCTGTACTCCAGTGACTGAGACACCCATTGTTTATAAAACAATTATCATTGCACAGCGTTCTAATTCTGTATGTGCATTTGTGTGCCCCCAGTACACACCCACCAGATGTCCTACACCGATTAGTGTCCTACACTCTATTACTTTTCTTTGTTGGCCACCTGTATGTCTCCCACTAATTCTTCTGGATAGATGTGGTGGTCATCAGCACATGTGTGCCTACAGTGTGACAGAACAACGAACCCCCTCTTAGTCATTAGCTGTGTCCTGACTGGCTGTGGGCACAGACGCTTGGCGTCTCGATCTCAGTCTTGCCTCTGCTGCCTGTCCTCTTCCTCACATCCACAGCACAGGCTCCAGGACCGGCGGTGAGTGAGGTTGTGGTTGTGAGTGGCACCGCTGCTGTTCTGCTTCCCTGTGAGTTGTTTATTTTTGACGTAACCCTCAGAATGGCTTTCCTGTGACTGGCACACTCACACTACCACGGTGCTCCCTCTCTCGGGCAGTAGGCTTTTGTGTTGAAGAATAAATTAGTCTTGTTAGACTTGGGTATCCAACTGTGTTTCTTATGAAGTGCCTAAGTCCATAAGTGTCCTCATGAATAGATCTGAATAACCACTATTTGGTTTGCTTGTAACCTGTTCCTTGGATTTATAACAATGATTATAAAACTTAGAAACTATGTAGCCATCCAACATCCCCATCTGTACGGAGTGTCTGCCTCGAAGGTTGACGTTTATTACTGAGTAGCTTTTGAGAAATTACCAACAGTTAGAGAAAATGTAAAAATGTATATGCTTGTTCGAAGGACTTTACGTCTACCATATGGAGTTTAGCCAGTTTGGTGATAAAAGCACAGGCTTCCAGGACTCAAAGACAAGGAACCCTCCCCAGCCCAACCTGACACAGAACCCTGATGGTCCCTTGGCATCTCTGATGTACAGGTATCACCTGGACAAAACTCTGTGGCACTCAGTGGACACAGCTCTGTGAGTTAGGTAACTCTTCATTCTGTCTTTCACCTGACAGCTGATAACCTTTAGTCAGCGTTCTGTTGCCCACATACCACTGAATTGCTGTGCCTCCCCGAGAACATCTCTCTGTTCTCCTAAAACGGGAAGCCTCTTACAGAATTTAAAGCACCCACTGCTGTCTCTTCCCCCTCAGACTTCTTCAAGGCTTTTGCACACTCTCAACACTGACAATCGAGGATACTGATAGAATAACCACAGCCTGAGCTGGGCCTAAGCAATCACCACCCTTACCCCAGCTTTCCTCTATTCCAGTTCTTACTAAATACACCAGGAAGGCCCCGCTACACTAGCCTGACCACACACACTCTGGCCTCATGCTATTACTGTGTCACCTACCCAGAGCAATAGATTCTGAAAGGTGCATCAAGTGCATAGGTTTAATTTCCAAATGTTCCTTCTTTGTGAAAAATCAGTCAGTTGTTTCCCAGAAGCTTTTGAGTGTTCTTCATAACCCTTTAAAATGTGTCTCCTCTTTTACAATTAATCTTAAAATTATTAATAGGGATCTATAAGTTTTCTCCACAAATGGTGCCGCCATCTTGCAATTTTTATTGTTGAGCTGAACTTAGCAGAGAAACTGTGATTTCCTCGGCCTTTTCCATCGACTTTTAGCCTCAGGTCACTTTGTGAGGAAGCTTGCCTTCCCAGTTGGTTTCCTTATGGCCACCTTGCCAGTGAGTTTGGAGGTAATTATACTCCAAGAAACGTGTCAGGGATCTGGCTCCCAGACTCCAAAGCAGCAGATCGTATGTGCAATAAAGCTAACCCTGACTCTCACATTGCATCTGAGGCTGGGGGAGGGGCAGAATCAGTTAAGGCCAGTTTCCATCTAACTAAACCGAGAACACAGACATAGTTCTGGCCCCTTCTTGGTTAGCAGGCCCATAATTTTTTCTGATTCTCTTGTCTAGGGTCTCACAGTCCAGAATGCCCAGAGTGTCTATACATAATCTAACAAAGATAGAAGTTAAAGAAACCTTTCACAAATTTTTACCATACTCTATTAAATGTGTCTGTTGAAGTTGGAAGGAAGATTTCTCTTTCTTAGTGTATGTTGTGTGTGTGTGTATTTATATGTAATTTATACAAAATTTACAAGAAAGCCTTTTCTTCCATTTGTGCTGTTAGCTTATGTGGGTGGACGGTGATTTTATGGAGCAGAGAGCTATCAATATGCAAGAACGGAGCTGATGGTTGAGGGGGTGGACATCCACATAGCTTCTTCATGGAGGGCCGAGGGGAGGCCGTCCACACAGTGTCTTAGTCTTCTACTTAAGCCGATGGAAACATCCCCGGCTGATAAGTCACGACATTATGAATAATCTCCTAATGTCCCTGGTGGGCTGTGAGGCTCATGTAATTAGAGGACTGAAATCCTTTTTCTTCTCCATTTTGCCATTTCTTTATTCTCTGTGTCACTGGTATAGCAGGAGACCATGAAAGCAGAGCAGGGGAGTGCAGCCAGGTGGGGGGGGGTAGCTGGGACCGTGTCAACCCTCTGCTTTGTCATGACATGCATGTGCCTTTTATTGTTGTGTAGCTCTGTGCTCTTCGTCACTGTGGTGTCCATAAGGCAGCTGATCCACAGCCTCCTCACTCTCTCCTCAGGTCTGCATGCCCGGTGGGGAGCAGAGAAGGGATAGGGACCCTCCCTCTCCATGCACTGTTTAACTTAAGACCAGGGAACTAAAGAAAAGAGCCTCTGTTCGCTCAAGTCCACTCGCCCGCCTGTGCTCCCTCTTCTGCACCCTGAAAGAGCAACCAAGATGGCCGCTCCGTCCTTTGTGAATATTCAGTTGTTCTGTGTAATTTGATGTAATAATAATAGAAGTAAGTTCCTGAAATTTGGCCAGGTACAGATATGAAACTGAGCTCATTCCTAAGTATGGGAAGGAAATAAAGAAACACAAACATTAAATACATGCTATAGATGATACCACAGGAGAGAGGAAATGCCATCATTTTTTAAAGAACTCAAATCTTACTTTCATCATAGATATTTTATTTTATTTATGGCTCATAACCATTCCTGTGATCCCTGTATGTTTGGCACTGTCTTTTTTCTTTAGTGTTTTCCACACAAAGTTTTCTTTTTAATGTCAGAAATATAATTTTTTAAAATATTTGTAAGCCAATAAGAATCTGTCTTGCATTCAAATCCCATCTTAAAACTTGGGCTCTGGGACTCAGATTTCTTAAGTGATTTATCTAAAGACTTTCTCATCTCACATATGTCCCTTCACTGTGAATCCTGGTTACCTTCCACCAGTCTGACAGAAAGGATAGGTATGTTTTGACTTTCCTGTCTGGTCCCAACAAGGACTGGGGTCATATGCAAGCAGTCCAATGCCCTTTTTCCATTATGCTTGTCAGAGGGAAAGCCACAGAGCCACGGGCCAACCGCCATTTCACAAGGTGACCGCGGAGACTCTAAGAAGAGCTTTAAAAGTACTCATGTACATCCCTGGAGCCATCTGGTCTAGATGGGTGTCTTTCTTTGACTCCTTTGGTGTTCTGAGATCAAGATTGTTTTGTAGTCACTACACCGAGCAGCCTGTCCTTGGGCTTGCAATGTGCTCCCCCAAGGGCCAGGACTGTGGCTGCACACCTTCCTATTCTTCAGGCTGCACACAATCATTTGACCTTCCTTCAGGACAACATAGGATCAGGTAAAGTCCCAGCAAATCTTGAACTGACCTAACATTTACCCTAATAAACCTGCAGACTTATATGAGACTTGATCAGCCAAATGGAGGTCTATTTCCTAAAGAGATCTGGTTGTTATCCGATGGCGCCTTTTTAATCAAGAGAGCTATAACAGGTCACTTTATTTGCCTCCTACTCATATTTGTGCTAGTGTTCTGTTTTGACCACTTTGGTGGAATTATTTCTATCGATTCTGTGACAAGCCCAGCAGGAAAGAGCTTTTGCCAGCATCTTTGAAGGGCCCTGTCTCTCTGCTGCTGTTCTCTCCAAGAGTAGGAGGGTAGGGAGGTTTCAGATCCTCTTCTAAAGAGTATTAAGAGCCAAGGAAGATCTAAGTACCACACATATGTGGTTTAGAACACTGCTTGTGAAACTGAGCCATGACATAGCAATTCTATAACATTTATTATTGATATTATTTTATTAATCTGATCCCAGTGGAAAAACAGTTATGAAGTTGGTAGAAAATTATCTTTTATCCGTCAACATTTCAGCTCCCCAAACTTTTGTGTATGTGATTTCTAGCATCTTCTCACTTATCCCTGTGCTACCTGGTCAGTCTTCCTTGTCTTCTGTTTTTTCAGACAGGAGACAGGGCCTGACTCTGTTACCCTGGGTACCTTCACTCCCACTGTGTGCCTCAGGATAGCCTCAGCCTACCACAAGCTGGAATCACCAGGCCTGGACCACCACAACCTGCTCCTACTCCTTGTGTTTATTGTCTTATTTTATTGAAGCTGATTCTATCCAGGCCAAATTTAAAGCTGAGGACTGAGAGTCAGACTATTCTCATTCCCAGAAGTATTTGAACATATGAATAGAGGATAATGTAAAAGGAAGTATTAAAACTAAAGGGTACAATCTCAAGTGACTGAGTCTTAGACATGATACCAACTGTATCCGCCCCTTAGGGCAGTGGTTCTCAACCATCCTACTGTTGTGACCCTTTAAGGCCACCCCCAACCATAAAACTCATTGTTGTTACTACTTCATAAGTCTAATCGTGCCACTGTTATGAATCATAATATAAATATCAGTACTTTCTGATGGTCTTAGGCAACTGTGATGAAAGAGCCAGTGATTCGCAAAGGGGTCGCAACCCTCAGGTTGAGAACCACTGCCTTAGCCGCTAGCTGATGGGACTGTGGGAAATTGAAAGGAAGACCAAGGGAACACTATTTCACATCACCAGTGTTTAGGGCATCTGACTGATCCCTTCCCCTTGGAATGTGACCCCTTTACACAGAGAAAACTATTTTAAATCTGACTCACTCTTTTGTTGATTCACCATATCATCTTCATTTACTTCTGTTTCAGAATAAATGAATATCTACCAGGACTCCTGAGAAATGTGTGTAAAATTTAATGTAGTACTGAATTCCACACAGAGTTATAAGGACATGGCTTTCTGCTTGGTTTTGTCTTCTGTCTTTCCTGGAAACAAACCACAAATCCTCCAGTCTCTCCAATCACATCTTCCTTCCCCTCTTTAAATGTCTTAAGAATCATGATACAAAGAGTGACCCCACCATGCTGTTCCCTACTTCCCTCATGCTAACAATTTGGCGACCAGTGAGAGGGACTCCACTCTGCAGAGGCTAATTGCATAGTCTCAATGTGCCATGTTCAGTAGCAGCAGCTTGCTAGATGTAACTTAGAAACACTGACAGTGCCTCCCTGTTCACTTAGTTTTAGCATCTTGGGAGGATGGGCATATGCAGACATGGACTTAGGAACCCAGAAGACAACATTTCATTCTTTCCTAATATGATTGCCTCCATTTTGCTATTTCTCTTTTGAAAAAACTTTCCATCCAAATGTGATATTCTTTAGACAATATATAGTGTTATTTCCCTGCCAACTGTTGAATCAAATTTTCAAAATTTGAAAGGTAACTATGTGTGCATGGTCCCTCCTGCAAAGAAGTACTGTCATATTTTCTTTGACTAGGGCACTCTTGGATGTTATCGATGGAGGTCAGGTGTGTGTGTGTGTGTGTGTGTGTGTGTGTGTGTGTGTGAATGTTTGTGCACGTATGTGTAAGTATACTTGTATGTGTGTAAGTATACTTATACATGTGTGTGCACATTTGATGGCTACATTCATTATGAAAACAGCCTGTTAATCTAGTGTCCTTGGAACTTCTGAATTCTGCTGAGTGCATACAGCAGACTCCCTCAGGCAAGAAAAAAGAAAGAAATGCAGAGGTTACAAAGCTGTGAAAAATACCAATCAAAACTCCAAACAAACTGGGTCAGAGTCTACTTCCTTCAGCATGACTGCTGGGTGATTCTGTGGGAGTGACTGGAAACCAGGTCCTCTCGTATGCTGATAGTTTTCCCATCAAGTCAGATACAGACGCTAATGAATAGAGTGCAGACGTCCAAGGCCAGAGACTTGAGAGAAATTTTAATCTAGTTCTTACAATTGTACTATTGTCAAAGGTTTGCCAAGACAAAGGCTGTACTGTATTGAGGATTCTAGTATTTCATTAGTTCTTTGTGACTGCATTTACTGGGCTCTTTCTCCCACAAGACAATGATCTTCAATAGTTGTTTGTGTTCTATGAACATCTTACTGTGGGTAGCACTCCTGTGGTATACACGATCCACCAGTGTTGTTCATGACAATCTCTCTCCAACATCCTGGTGACTTATCAGGAGACTTGAGCAAAAGCTATAGAAGCCAGTGGCTGCCTTTCATGACGCTGTCTTAGAACCACATCACCCAAAGAGCGTGGCTGGGAACTTGGGAGGGGCAGCAGCCTCTCCTTGCATGCTTTTTCCTGTTCGCAAAGTCAACCAGTTTCTTAATTTGGAAGCAATTTAATATCTTGTGTGGGTGAGATTAAGCATTATATTTTTCTTGAACATCATTTAGTTTTTAACACCATGTTCTCCACAAATGAAAGCCACATACTGCATGCTTTTAAACGACTAGATGACTTTGAGATTTAATTTATGTCCATTTGTATCTCCAAGTATTCACTAACTCAATATTTTGGCTGAGCAATCCAAATGAAACTGTGGCCTAAGTAACAGGCCACTTCTATTGGACACATGAAGCCCTGACAAGCATGTATCCATGAATATTAAGTGCCTCCATTACCCTGATGTGTCAGTGCACTAGGCATTTGGGAAGGTGGCATCCGATAGAGGCACTTCACTTCTCTGCGCTCTGTTTCTGTGGGTTGGTCACCTCAATACTCGAAGATTTTCTTCAACACCTCCACTGTCCGAATCAAATGAATCAGGCTTTCCAAATACAGAACAGGTTGCTGATAGGAAATTACTATGTGCATTTTGTAACTGGGAAAGGATTTCTCTCAGGATAACACCCTAACTTCTTTAGGCACAGAAAGCCCAAATGCCAAGACCTTCTAGGGGTTTGAAAGAGTCCAAAACCCTGCTGATTATTTTCCTTAATTGCCTTAGTGTGCTGTGTGCTGAACATATAAAGGTGAATACACCAATATCCATGTCTCCCAGAAGCCAATTTTATTATATATGGCCCAAGGGGAGAAATGTCTTTAAATAATTATAGGTTCAAGATTCTCATTTTAAATTTATTTTTTTTAAAGGAAAAAACAACACTGGAGAGCCTGACTCAGCAGCTGGCAGTTAAACAGAATGAAGAAGGGAAATTTAGCCATGGAATGATGGACTTCAATATGAGTGGAGATTCTGACGGTTTGTGGCGATTACTCATCTATACTCCAGGATGGAGTGGGAGGGTGGCCTTGGAGCTGCTTAAAACAGCAAAAAGAGGAGGCAGAAAGGTCACTGCCTACCTGACCTGCCAGCGGGGCCTCACATACACTGCACAGCCACCCTGTGACAAGCTCTCCTTGTTGCTCATCTTTCTGCTCTAATGGGACATGTCAGTGCCACTGCAGACAAGAAGATTGACCCCAGTGGTTTGCAATCATTCCCCCCCAGATGAGGGGGCTGTAAGTACCAGAAGCAGGACTCAGGTCTCAGATGACATAACTCTAAAGCAAATATCCTTGTCTAGCGTCCACCCTGCCTCTCACCCCCTTATTTCCCGTGCGCCAAACTTTGTAGAGCTATGTGCCTGACAGCTCATTTTGAAGCTTGTGTTATCAGCTAAACACACAGTTCAGAGGACATGTCCTGGACATTTTTCTTGCATTTTGGAGCCTTACCTGCTACACTGTCTACACACTGACAGAAATCTACTCTAACCCAACATCCAGACAGCACTCTAAGCATATAAGCCATGAGAGCATCAGTCTGAGGCGCCATCAGCTCTGAACAGGCTCTTTGTATGTGCCATCTAAGCAGTACTCCATTTGGGGGACTCCACACTCCTGTCCTATACCTCAGCCTTGGGTCACTTCAAGTAGCACAACTGGAAGATGGGGTGATGCCCAGATCAGCTGATACAGCAAAGAGAGCATAAGAAGAAACTGTAGTTTCTCTTATACAAAACCCAACTGGGTTCTCCTTCTGGTACTAGGTAACATGTGTGTTTTAGGAGTTCAGTGGCCCAGCCTTGCTGTAGTCTGGAAAAGAGTCAATCTCAGCAAACCACTGAGACTCAAACAGGAAAAGGGGATCCCTGTGACTCTTTAGCACCCACTCTTCTCTGGTCATTAAGGTTCTCACCAGCCAAAAGCTAGCCAATCTCAAATATCTAATCCACCATCCTGTCACAATTGAACTTGTTCAATTGGAGAACCAGAAAAATGAAATCTCGCAGCAGTTTCCTTCCTAGAATAAACCTGGCCTACGTACATACAAAGAGCCTTTTTAGTGTTGACGGAGTCCCACACGGCTGCTCTGGTGGCTTATGTTGCTGTAAGGTGTAAGGACTGGAAACAGCAGATGGGCCACGATCATTCCCTAGTTACACACACATTTCCGAAGGAGGCTGTTGTGCATCAGCACTGCTGTTTGTCAATCGAGAGGCAATTACTGGTCGTAACACATTTCATCAATTTTAAGTTATGCTCGCATGATAAAATACACTCTGGCACTAACGCATCACGGCAAAGATGTGTGTGCTGCCATTGTCTAATTTAGCAGTGCTCATATGCAAAATAGCTTCCAGTCTACATAGAGCAAGGAGCATGGAATAGATGAGCACGAACCATGCATGCTACTAGAGAGATGCTGAGCTGTGAACCATGCTTCTAGAGAGGTGCTGGAGAGGTGCTGAGCTGTGAACCATGCTTCTAGAGAGATGCTGAGCTGTGAACCATGCTTCTAGAGAGGTGCTAGAGATGCTGAGCTAAACCACGCTTCTAGAGAGGTGCTGGAGAGATGCTGAGTTGTGAACCATGCTTCTAGAGAGGTGCTAGAGAGATGCTGAGCTGTGAACCATGCTTCTAGAGAGGTGCTGAGCTGTGAACCATGCTGCTAGAGAGGTGCTGAGCTAAACCATGCTTCTAGAGAGATGCTATTGTTTACATTTGCCAATTGTATAGAAGCAATATTGATTACTTACCCATTCTTCAAATTAATTAAGGTATACAGATGAATTGGGGTATTTTAAAAAGGAGATGTGATTGCGTTTGTGGTACAGGTACGAGAAATCTCCAGAATCTTTCTTATTGCTGTTTTTGTTTGTATGTTTGATGATGACAGTGGTGATGTCTTAGCTGCAGAGTGCCCCGTTTCCAGGCTCCCCTTGTTCTCACTGCCTGAACTCAAGCATCTCTGCTCCTTGGCTGCAGAAGAGTCTGTGGGAGATGCCTTATGGAGTCACATAAGGCCAAAGGAGGAGCGCGCAGCTTCCCGAGCCTAAGTGTGACTCACAGGGAAAGGGGTCCCTTGTCATCGGTGGCCTTGATGTCTGAAATACAACCATCAATTTGTCTCTTTTGATAACATGCTAGGAGGAAAAACATTCAGTGGAACATGTAGGTTTTTTGTTTTTGTTTTTGTTTTGTTTTAAGAACCAATAGTAATATAGACATTAATTGGTTCTTTTCTTCCAACTATCCAGTGCCTTTTGTGGGCAAGGTAGACGGTCATTACATATACTGACACATGATTGAAAAGAAACACCAACCCCAGGAAAGGGAGGTATTTATGTTGTTCTGACTGAAATTCTATCTAGCATGTTTTTACTAATGTGTCCTCAGAAACAAAATGGGAGGCACAAACATGTCAAGTCCTCACAGTCTCTTTCCTTCCTAACCCATCCTGCTGTGCCCGTGAGTGTTCCAGACTTTTACCAGATTCTTTACATCCCTAATATTTCTGTAGCAATGGTATACTCAGAGACTAACTCAACCCCTTTCCCCACAGAACCCAAAAATAGTATGTCCCAACTTTCTCTGGACTCTTGAAAGTAAAGCCAAAACCGTCGATAGTCCTTCGAAAACCCAAGAAGAAATGAGAACTGGGTTAAAAATACAAACACATTTGCTGCCACACGCTTATCACAGACACTTTATAAGCAAGCATCTGCCTTGGGAACTGCGAGTACCATTATCAGAAGTACTTTGTGTTTTCCGATATTTTAATAGTCTAAGAAAACAGTCATCGGGGAGGAGCCCTGCCAAAGTCTCCATACTGACATAAGTGCTGCTGTTCTTTGCTTCTAGGAAGCGCTGGAGTCTCGGAGTCAAGAATTTACAGGGAATCCAGGGGACGTGGTAGCAATGAACCCCACATAAAACGTCCAATGAATGCCTTCATGGTGTGGGCGAAAGATGAACGGAGGAAAATCCTTCAGGCCTTCCCTGACATGCACAATTCTAACATCAGCAAGATACTGGGTAAGGAGGTTGCGGAGGGCTGAGTGGTTGCTGGGAGACGTGTGGCACTGTGTGGCGCTGTGTGGCGCTGTGTGGCGCTGTGTGGCGCTGTGTGGCGCTGCTCTGTCTTCTGCCCTCGGGCGATGGGCATGGACCACAGGCCACTCTTGTCCTCTGCTAATGTTCCAGAATAGTCGCACCATCCCTGAGGGTCCTGAGGACAACAAAGCACCCCGTGACCTTTACGTCTTCATTCCGTCTGTGAACTGGACAGGCGGGTCTCATCCCCCCTCTTGTCTTCCTTTGAAGAAGCATAAGAATGTTAGAGTGTTAGAGTTATGTTTGCTATGCATGGTGTGCAGGAGAAGGAGAGGACATGAGACCTAGAATAGACACTCCTTTAAGTTCAGTAACTCTGCAGATGACTGTGCTTTTTTTGGTATGTCTTAGGAACATGGCATAGTTTTGAGTTGACTTGGAAAGGCAGTTTTTCCTACCTCTGCAGCTCCCAGTATACAAGAAGACAAGATATACCTTTATGCCAAAGCACAGACACTACTCAAGCATATGAGGAAACAGCTGGGGAGGCATTGTGTAGACTGGTTTAAGGCAAGCGCCAGGCCTAGGTAACGGGAGATGAAGGCTCCGTTCTCCATTTGTTTTCTTGACCTGGCCATTACCATGTCAGCATTATTATCCTCGTCTTCATCTCCAGCTACCATGATGCACTACAGCAGCAGGACATAATAGTGTGGAATGAAAGCACCTAACTCCATCAGAAAAAATTAGGCCTTGAAAACTAAGTAACAACATATGCCTAAACTACTTAAGCATTATTAAAATTGATGATGCTCTTGGTATTACACCTACATTATAAAGACATATCTTTGAGGTGCATTAAAGAACTGCCTGCCTACATTTAGTAACTAAATGTAACTCTTCTCTATTTATAATCCCATATCCTCAACCAAGGCAGTAGATGCCACCCAGTCCACAAGGTGCTTGTAATCCAATCAGATCTTACAGAAAACAGGTGCACTTACACGCTGGTGCTTTAATATTTTCCTCTAAAATAGTTTTCAGGTGAACGCATGCATGGAGTCTGAGAGATTAGACAGGTGGCACTCCCTGGCAGAAGCAGGCCTCTGACATCTGAAAACACATCTAGACAAAGTGCAGTGCTGGATGGGAATGGAGCTGGAACAGATCTCCTAATGTCCACGCCTTCTCTGACCTATTCATCCCTTTCATTACTTCATCTTCTCCGCCTCATGAATTACTCAGATTTGTTTGTTAAGACGGGGTCTCACTGTGCAGCCCTGGCTGTCCTGGAACTATAAACCAGGCAGGCCTCGAACTTACGGAGATATGCCTGCCTCTGCCTCCCAAATGCTAGGACCATGTGTGGCCAGATTGGGACATGTCACATGTGTATCCTTTGGACTCACTCGATAAGCGATCTTGGAGCTAAATCCTTCTCACTGCTTCAAACTTCATTCTACAAAGAAGAGCAGACAGCACGGAGAGGCGTCTCAGTGGTTAAGGACACTTGCTTCCTGACTTAGGTTTTCAGCCCTCATGACAGGAGGAGGCTCACAACCACCTGTATCTGCAGGTCGGGAGTATCCAAGGCCCTCATCTGGGCTCCATGAGCAGTTGCAATCAGATACACACACACACACACACACACACACACACATACACACACACACACAATTAAAAACCTTGAAAAGCCTTTTGAAGGACAATCATTTTGTTTCTAGGAAAATGTAGCGAGAGTCTTGATGGTATAGCAGTAAGTGGCTAGGAAGATCCTGTCCGACTCAGGGTGAGCCTCACCAGATGACCTCTGCAGTTACAGTCTACGCAGAGGATGGCTCCAACCCAAACCCTTCTGATACAGCCCACGTTAATTAGACATGGAGCAATTTTAGTCACCCCAAAATTTAAACACTGAAGTTGGGGGGGAGGCTCAGTATTTAGTCATAGCTTTAAATAAATATGAAATCTTCAAATAGCCACATGATGGTTCGGAGTGGCCTATTTCACAGAGAAATACAAAGAAGGCTTGATGTTTTTCTCTTTACCGATTGTTTTGGATAACAGCCTCCGACAGCATGCTGCTAATTCATTCTGCTTAAAACAGGCGCTTGAGCTGGGTTGACATTTTATGTAGTCTCTGGGGATCCTAGTTGACATTTTAAAGGGCTTCTAAGCATTTTATAATACCCTAAAATCTGGTTTTAATAAGCCATTCTGCTGAAATTGTTAACATAAGGAATCACCTTTTACTGTTTGGCTCGAGATCAGGGACTGGGGGACATCTTTTTCTGATTAGATATACAGTAGTCGGAGTAAAATGTGCAAATTCATTACATGCCCCATAGAGATGACATCGCCGCCCAGCTCCCTCGCTCCTCTTGGAGGCCACTGCCAGACCCAGAAGGAAAGAATAAAAAAGGCTCCTTATTTTCTCTTACTTTGAGCATCAAATATTTTTTCATTGCAACTGATAACTCTTTTGTTATCAGAAGGCATTCCCAATAGTGTCTTCATTTGCCTTGCAAGCAGCCGCCCTTTGAAATCAGCAAGCCACTTCTGCACTGCACATGCTGCAGGCACAATCCAAACCAAGCACCTGTTTCCCCTTTTCGTGGGGACTGGGTGGACTATCACAGAGTCCTTGCTAGCGTCCTCCCTGACTGTATTTATGGGACCTGCAGTCGGCAGCTGTTATTCCTGGGAAGCCATTGAGACCAAGATGAAGCCTCCAGTTGGCTGTCCCCACCCAGAGGAATTATTTAAAGATGTAAACTGGATTTGCCTCCAGACTGAGACTGCATGGTCCAAAGGTAGAGTTGAGCCTCTACATCCCAGTTGGTACCTAAGCTCTCTTAATTCATAATTATAAACAAATAAATATATAGTTTGTGTAGTGGGAGTGTGCATGTCGTAATTCCAGCCCTTTGGGATATTATAAAGCAGGAAGACTGGCTTACCTGACCCTGTCTCTAAAAAATAAAACTGTCATTATTATATGGCCCTATTGTTTAGAATACAGCTTAAGACTGGGTGCTCTTAGCGGAAATAGACCATCAGGAGGTGAAGCAGGGAGTTTTAATTCTCAACCTACCAACCCAGCATTACGCACATGATAGGAAATATTAAAGTGGCCATCCATCCAAGGCAGGTTACCTCTAAGAATAAGCATTCCTTTCTTTAGAGATGAAATACTTTAAAAAACCATTGGTAAGAATCTTCAATACTTCATAGTCTAATTGGATTTCCTTATTCTTATATCTTGTTTTTCTTTTGAAGATAGTATGTTTTGCTCTCAGCCAATGGATCTCAACCTTCCTAATGCTGCAACCCCTTAACATTCTTACAGTTCCTCATGTTGTGGTGACCCCCAACAATAAAATTATTTTAAAGTTACTTAATAGCTGTAATTTTGCTATTGTTATGAATTATAATGTAAATATCTGACCCCTGAGGGGTCACAACCCACAGGTTGAGGACCGCTGTTCTAGAGTGCAGTGTGAACCAGAGTTTGGGGCTCTGCCTACAATAAATAATACATCCCGACCACACTGCCCATGCTGCCCAAACAGGAGTTTTGGAATGGAAACCAAGCATCTCTGCCATTTGAACTCTAACCTGAGCTGTGTTCGGAATAAAACAAACCCATAGTCTGTCTGGATTGGGGGGAGCCTGTCTAAAACACTTCTGACAGATTTGCTGGTGTTCTCATAGGAAAGACAGGCTTCCCATCCACTTCCTAATGTAGCAGGCGCAAAGCTGCCCACATTGAAGTCTCCTCCCTATCCCTAGGGTAGAGGCAATGTGCTGCCTCCACCCTTAGGGTCACAGCTTCTTCTAAGCCCTTCCCTAGCTGAGATGCCTTCACGCGTTGACTGGGCATGGACCTCATTAATTGGTCTCTTTCTGTTGCTGTCAGGATACTGGATGAGATGGTGTGACTTTTCAAGATACCTGGGTGATGGTCTTCTTACTCTTAAGAGTACAGGGCATTGAATGGCAGAAAACAGGGGAAGGGCTCTCCCTCTCCCTCTCCCTCTCCCTCTCCCTCTCCCTTTCTCCCTCTCCCTCTCCCACTCTCCCTCTCCCTTTCTCCCTCTCCCTCTCTCTCTCCCTCTCTCCCCCCTCCCTCTCTCCCTCTCCCCTCTACCCCTCCCCCTCTCCCTCTTCCTCTTTCCCTCTCTCCCTCTCTCTTTCCATTTTGCCCACCCTCTCCCTACAGAACTCCCAGCATCCCATGGGAGCTTCCACCAGTGATCATATCTGTTCTTCACCCCCTCACCCTCAGAGAGCCTTCCCTCTAAGCGCCCAGCAGTCAGATTAGCTTTCCCCTCGTGGCCAACACTCGCTGCAGATGGAGTTCCAGGCTAAGGCTGGATGCAAGGAGGGGGCGCACACCACCCGCAGCTGTAAGCATCCCCTGGGGCTGAATCTGTGTATTTGACTCGAGTAGAGCTTTTTCAGAAAAGCATGCCTCACCTGCAATAAGATCTTGAAGTCTGGCTTTAAAATTATAGCAATCCTACTACCAGTGTTCTTACTACACACGGCCACACTGACAGAACCAAGGCATCTGATCACATCCAAACTGAGGATTAGCACACTCTATTTTTAGTGACACTTCAAATTTGTTCTTTTCTTTATAAATACAACTTATATTAAACACAAAACTGTAAAAAGGGAGAAAAAAAGTCACTATCAGTAACATAGATAATCATGAGACAAGACATGTGTCCTCTTAAAGGGGGAATTATTAAAAGTCTTGCTTAGGGCATATTTATTATGGTTCTTATAGTATCTGCTGGATCAGAGTAGGTGTACATATATGTATATAACACAGATTTATGAGTCAGATCTGCATGATGTTGAGTAGGAGATTTCATGTGTGTGAAAATCAGTTCTCTCACTTATGAAAACAGCTAGAATGATGTCCACCTCAGAGAACAGTAGCAAGATGACAAAACGCCATTTTTTAAAACCATTGTAACTTATTTTGTGAGCCTGGGGGACCCCAGGTGGAGGAAGAGGTTGACTTCCAGGAGGTCAATTCTCTCCACCCACCATCCGATTCCAGGATGGCTACCAGTGCCTTTACCCAGTGAAATGTCACAGGATCCAAGGGGACCCAAGTTCTTAGCGCAGCTCTCGCAGATGGCAACCCCCAATCATACGCCTCCCCCATTTTGAGGGGTTCATTTTTAACTCCAATGGTTTCTACAGACATGGTTTCAGAAACCATGTGATCTATGAACTTTTGTGATAAGCACTGTGCCCTCACATAGAAATACTCAAAGACTCAGTAAGTCAGACTCACAGCATGGGATGGAGTCGTGTGGAGCGTTTACCAGTATAACTGCGTCCTATGAAATTCTCGAGCTTTTCAGTGCATAATAATAAGCAAGTTTAGTTAAACTGTTCATTCAAGTCAAAAATAATACATTGCCCAGCGCTTGTGTCTTTGGGTGCATAATTTCCCTGCAGACACCTCTGTTCTTGTGAAATCTCGCCTTTCAAGTTGATCTTGCTAATCAGAAACATGTTTATATAGCTCTGGCTTTTGGCCAACATTTTCTTTCAGCGTCTTTCTTGTTCTCCACGGCATCTCCCTTTTTTAGGATTCTTAGAAACACTGCAAATTGGCGTTGTAACCTCCTTGTCTCCACAGGATCTCGCTGGAAAGCTATGACCAACCTAGAGAAACAGCCATACTACGAGGAACAGGCCCGCCTCAGCAAGCAGCACCTGGAGAAGTACCCGGACTACAAGTACAAGCCCCGGCCGAAGCGCACCTGCCTGGTGGACGGCAAGAAGCTGCGCATCGGCGAGTACAAGGCCATCATGCGGAACCGCAGGCAGGAAATGCGGCAGTACTTCAACGTCGGGTACGGGAACTCCCTCACCTGTGTCACACAGTGCCACCTTCCCCGTACACACACACACACACACACACACACACACACACACGGGACTCTCCTCCCTCCCCTTGTCTACTTCGTTGCAGAGCAACCTTTTGGAAAGCAACCTGCAGCCTTCTTTCTAAGATCAGTTTGGACCCCGTAGGAAGCCCTAAATGCACACATCCTATGTAGACAGGCAGACAGCTATGTGTCTGTTCAGACGGGGAGCCGCTGCAAGCTGCCTGCTAGCCTACAGGCTTTATCCCAACTTCTCTGAAAGCAGATCCGATCCAATAATCAGCATCGTCTTTATGTTTACAGTCAGAAACTTAGAGGTGTGACTGGATCTAACCAGTTCTTCTCCTGACTGGTGTTCATGACTTCCAATGTTTCACTGTGACAGATTTCACCACTGGCAGTGTTGTTGAGATAACACAAGCTAACAGTGATTCCAAATGAATCACATGTTCGGAGCCACCCCTCCCCCCACCACACACACACACACACACACACACACACACACATCTTCTGTGTGTACATCTCATATAGTAGAAATTAGACTTAGGACACAGCTAGTTTGTGGACAGGAGAGTTCCATCTGCCCGAGGATGCTCCCCCTGCTTCCCACAGGGAGGCCATGCACACGCATGCTGCATGCTGCATGCTGCCTGCAGTAACACGGTGGGAAACGTGGGACGCACAGGGACAAAGCCACTCATGCCTGAAACAGTGGCATCCAGAGACCTTAGGAGAGTAAGCGCCATTCCGATTACAGTCAGGAGGAGGAGGGGCGAAGGACGCCCACACGGATGCCCGTGACACCGCACTGACAGGATCAGCTAAATCAGTCTCTAAGATCCAGTGCAAACCCGCAAAGGTGGAGTCCCCACGTTAAAGGACTTAAAAGAGCCCATAGAGGGGGACAAGTGATGCGGCTGTAGGTGATTTGGGGGTGCTTTGTCTATGAGGCTGGCCCTGACTCTGATCCCCCAAAGCTCACCCCATTTCACATAGTAGGTGGACAACACGATAGCTTTAACTTCTCATGTTTGGGGAATCACAATGTTATTTTGAAAGTTTTAAATAGCTTAGAGAATTTTTATTCTCATACTTGAACTATCTTTGGGCTCCATCATGGGAAAAACAAACACTAACTCCTAGTCATAGTGAAGCAAGCTGAGAGTTAAGGCCTTGGGTAAATTTGCTTATTTTTTCTGTACCAGATATTTTTCCCCTAGTACTAATAAAGTAGGACTATCCTAATTATCAGATGGCAGTTCTAAATGCCCCCATATCTCTGAAGCACGTCGCGGGCAGGTAAGGCGTTAGAGTCGGCACAGGTGGTCCCTCGAACATGTTGGCTAATTGGGCGAATGCTGGTGTGAGGGAGGAACGCCACGCATGCGCACGTGCACTCACGGTCCCTTTCCGCGACAGGCAACAAGCACAGATCCCCATCGCTACGGCTGGTGTGGTGTACCCCGGTGCGATCGCCATGGCGGGAATGCCGTCGCCTCACCTGCCCTCGGAGCACTCGAGTGTGTCCAGCAGCCCGGAGCCCGGGATGCCCGTGATTCAGAGCGCCTACGGCGTGAAGGGAGAGGAGCCTCACATCAAGGAGGAGATCCAGGCCGAGGACATCAACGGAGAGATTTACGAGGAGTACGATGAGGAGGAGGAGGACCCGGATGTGGATTATGGGAGTGACAGCGAAAACCACATTGCAGGACAAGCCAACTGATAAGGGCCAACAGACTGCGGTGAGCCGAGGACTTGGAGAAGCCCTGGCCGGTTCTTCCTTACCAGTGGCCAAGCACATTGACTCTCTCATACACTGACTGTTATTTTAACTGTTAGTCTTAAATAGTTGGGACATCAGCTGACAAATAGACCTCAGCCTCAAAAGGCTCGGAAAGGAAAAGAAAGAAAGAAAGAAAATTACAAGCAACCGTCATCAACAACAAGAGATCGAAATAAGCTATGGGTAAACAGTGCCAGTAACTCAGCTGCTACACCCAGCACTGAAGTCTCACCCGTCGACTTTTTTTTTTTTTTAATAAACTTTATGGCTGTTTGTTCTATATTAGAAATCCTCACTCAGGTACACAGTGCCAACAAGTGGCTTGTGAATGTGTTATGTTGTTCTGTGCTACAATTTTTAAAAAGAAATAAGTTCTGTTCTGTTCTGTTCTGTTTGGGGGTGTGGGGGGGAGTGGTTCTGGGTTTTTCTCTTTTTTTTTTTCTTTTTGATTGTTATCTTGCACCTGACAGACAGGGGGAAGACCCCTCTCTCTCTCTCTCTCTCTCTGGTTTAAAGATGGAGGCATGTGTGAGGGGCCGGGGGTCGACAGGAGGACGAGAGCCTGTGTTTGCCTTCATTGCTTCTACACAACAGAGACAGCAACCGTTTTCCTTAGAGACCCCCGACCTTTGCACGGGACACTACATCTTTGAGCAAGTGCCAAATTCATACGGAAGCGATCACCACCTTCGTTTGCTTTCCTTCCTCTCTCCTTGTTCCCTATCCCACTAGGACAGTGTTACACCTCAGACAGTCCCTCCCTGGAAAGAGCTGACAGACCAGCAAGTGGTGAGACTGGGTTTTGTTTCGTTTGGTTTGTTTTTTGTTTTTTGTTTCTTTGGTTTTTTTTCTTTTCTTTTCTTTTCTTTTTTTTTCCTTTTTCTTTTTAATGGAAACTGTAGGTGCCGTTCTCAGGTGAAAAGAGAGAGACAAATTTAGAGAAAAAATATTTTCTGATCTTGGATTTCTGTGCGTGTGTGTGTGTGTGTGTGTGTGTGTGTGTACGTGTGTGTCTATGGTACATTCCTATTGGGGAATAATGTCAGGCCATCCTGAGCAACGCCCTCCGTGTGGGGATAGAATTCCAGCCCTCCTGAGCAGGCGGGCTTAGAAGCAACCTCAACCCTGCCTTTGCACTCCCTGGGGCAATGGAACTGAGTAGAGAGCTCAGACATTCTATTTTTCGATTTCTAGTATGCTCATTCTTGGGTGGACCGGGTGGCCCTGTGTTCCCAGGCAGGTGCACGGCAGCCATGGAAGTGACCAGCCAAAATGCTTCTGGAGGCTCCTTCTCCCCAGACGATTTGCTTTTTCTAATGTTCGCTACTTAGTGATCCATGCATATGTGCGCCTGCGTGAGTGAGTGTGTGTTTTTCCTGTTGAAACTTTGAGCAAAGCAATCATGATTTTGACTGAACCTCTTTGCCATTTTTCAGAAATACAGAATTAGCTTATGTCTCCAATGGTCCATCCTTTCCTGACAAGGAAACATGATGGTTTTATAAGAGTTTTCTTTTCTGTCTCTCCACGCAATGAGGTTAGAGACCGTTTGCATTTCACAAGCGTGGGCCGTGCGTACTCCATACCCCAAGGACCAGGATTTGGTTAAACTTCACTGCAGCACCACAAAGTGGAGCCTTGATGCACACAGAGACCCCTTAGCCAGTGGCATGGTCCTTCACTGTAATTTGAGCCTGCTAAAGACCAGGTGCCAGCAGAGTGTAGGCTCAGAGCAATGACCAAGGGTGACCAGACAGCTGATTCCAGTCAGCAACCGAAAGGCCAGGGCAGCGGCAGACAGACGACTGCAGCAGCGTGTCAGGTCACCCCCGATCGCGTTAGAGAGAGCAAGCACCTCAGCCTGGGGCAGAGTTGTGTCCCGTCCTTTCTCATGTTGCCAAATGCCGCCCTCAAGTTTGATTTCCACATGTAAATGAGTAAAAGAGGAAGAGGAGGAGGAAAAGGAGCTCCTCTCTGTCTTTTTCTCTCTCAGAAGGTCTTGCTTTGAGGTTTTGATGGGAGGAGCTCATTACCTGCATGTCAGAGGCTTTCTGTTCATGGGATTTTTGTTTGTTTATTTGTTTTTGTTTTCTTCTTATGACTGTATTTTCATTTGAATTGCCTCTTTTTGCTAGTGTAAAATTATGATTAAATAATAATAATAATAATAGTAATAATAATAATAACAGTCAGCTGTTCCCAGATTAGTAAATTATGTATAATTTATTTTATTTCTCCCTATTTTATTCTGCTTTGGATTTGGAGGCTGTTAGGTATTTAAAACTAATTTCTATTTCTAGCTCATACACACATACACACACACACACATGGCTGTATGTGTGTATTGACACGCATAGACACACATGTCTGTATGTGTGGGTACACACAAACACTTGCTTCTCAACCTGTAACTTCCTCTGTGTTAACAGTTTTAGCCCCGGTAGCATTGGTTCTGGTATTTAATAAGAAGGGGTGAATTAGGAGGAATGTCATGTTCAATCTTAATTAACTTATGCTCTTTCCTCTCATCTTAGTTATTTAATTACCAATTATCTAGAGCCAATTTTTTGTTTGTTTTGTTTCAAAGCACTCTGAATAAGAAAAAAGAATAGACACTTGTTTTTATACCGTTATAACGTACAATGTGAAAACAGATTTATTAAAAAAAAAAATGTTTCTCTGTGTCTTAACAAGTTTCTCCTGACTGATGTGGGTTCTCCACTCTCGGGTGCCATGCGTCCCTGTCTCGGCACATTCGAGACAACAAGCTTGGTTTCCATTTTCTGACCTTGGGCAACAAGAATACTTTGTTTTAGTTCCAGGTAGATGCTGCTCACAGCATCCAAGGCCAAACCCCACCCAAACACAGCAGTGAAACGGGGCAGACTCTCTCTTTGGTTTGCTTTTGGTTCATTTGAAGGGAAAATGGAACTGTTCATGGTGACCTGTAGCTGCCGAAACTCTCCAGTTTAGTTGAATTTATGTTCATAACTGAACTGTGTGCCCAGACAAAACCACAAAGCAAGCCCATTATGACATGCCGCGCTCTGAGCGGACATTTCCGTGAGCAGATGTTGGCTTGACTTTGCCCAGGAGTTTTTCCCTAGGGGACAACAAAAACAAAGGTAATTCTTATCATGGCTAAAGTACACAGAAGTCACTTGGGGGAAAGGTGCTTGAATAGCAACTGTGACAACATAGCACCTGTGGTCCATTGGTTGGGCGGTGGTTTTTGTAAAGGATCTGAAAGCATTACATCCTTTCTATGCCACACAAAGCCGAGGTAAGACATAGTAGAGGACATAAGATAAAACAGAAAGGTGAAAGCTAGCAATCAGCACCCTCCCCCCTTCCCTCTCCCTGGCTAATGGGTCTAAGCCACGCCCATCTGTCAGCCTTCCCTTTCACACCCCTTTATAACAAAACTGAAGAGTAGTAATGCCAATTTCTTCTTTTTATATTTGTTATCGGGACTTCTAAAGCTAGTCATATTTGCTATAAATCTAAGAAAAATAATCAGTGAAGAAAATGTGTTAAAGCTCTTTGTAAGTCAATGATAATTTGGCTAGTTATTACAAACAGGACAAAAATCGCAAGCACTTCAGTGTAATTTTACTCAAATTAGTCAAGTGAACTCTGAGAGCACATTTGTTTCTAGCTAAGAATTACCTTTGTGTAAAACCCCACCCAATGAACATACGTATCATGGTCGGAACCAAATCGTCCCATGGGGGGTGAATATTAGAGCGTCAAGTGTTCTATAATGAAGCTACTTTGTATATTTGATTTCTGAAGTACAATCTACCTTACTTTGCTTGCAGGAAATTATCTTTACCATTCCGTGGTATGTTCTCAGATATTTCCGTAATGCAGAAGCTGACAATTTCCTCAGAAGAATCCTCTTCTGTCTCACTTAAAAACTTAAGGAATAAACTATACTGTCCTTACTCTAAAGGGTAAATTATAGAATTGTAATAACTGTATATTTACAAACAGTTTTATAAAAAATATTTGCCTATCAAATTAATAGTGAAATGAAACTTTATGAGGTTTGCAAGGAAGGAATACGAAAGCTACTTAAAGTGGCTGATCTATCTCATTGCCTCTTAGGGCCTAGCGATTCTTTAGCCAGGTTGACACAGTATTTAACTTTTCAGCCCCACAGGCTGGAGGTGACATGCTGAGCTTCCTCCTGATGGCCCCTGCTGCCCCCAGCGTCTGTCACTGGTCCACTAAAGGCGGTATTTACACGGCCCCCCAGCTCTGAAGCACTTAGTCCTCCTAACAGTTTGGATTTCACAAGTGATAAAGTTTTGTTTGTTTGTTTTGGTTTTTTTTTAATGATTTTAAAAAAATAGAAAAGAGACAATCAATGCCTGGAGCTTAAAACAAAGTCTGTGCAAACTACCATCTCACTTGAAATTTAATAAAATAAGAAATTGTGTAAATATAACATAGAGTTATAGATTTCTATTTTGTTCATAACATAGTGTAATATAAGTTGTATATTTTCATGTTTTTGGGTTTTATGTTACCATTCATGCCACAATAAGAATAAAACAGGAGTTTGTGTACTCTTGGGAAAAAGAAAAAGAAAAAAAAAAAAAGATGTGGGTCCCCGCCAGCCTGTTTTTGCTTTTCTGTTCTCGTTTTCAGTTTGTTTTGTTTGTTCGGCCTTCCCCCTTTCAGTATTACTGCCGTGCAAGGCACCAATAAAACAGCAAATGTGTTCTTTATCTATTACACTGTGTTGCTCTTCAAAATTTGTTTATGAAAGGGGAACTTTATGACAATAGAGGAGTTCAGGGGTCCCTCTCCTCCTCAGTAAACATCACTCATGACACTAAAAACAATGAGAAATGTGGACATTCCTAAGACAGGAATCCACCACTGAGTCCCCTCCTGCGTCACTGTGTCTGAGAGGAGAGTTTCAGCAACCTAGAACACTTCAGTGGGTGACTGACTGTGATTCTTACACCCCACGGGGCACAATCTATTCCAGTGTGTGGGTGGAAATTTCCTAATGGTAGCTCATAAAACACTGAGAAGCACAAACCATTTTCCCTCCATGAGGCGCCATTTGAAACACAGCCACTTCTGAATGGCTTAGAACACACCTTACCCTCTGGAAGTCCATTCTCAGGTTTTGAAGCTGTTGCTAAAAGCAAGTTTTTTTCCCTTGTTCCAAGGGCCATTTCTGCTTCCAGTGTCCTGAGTTTCCTGCTCCTTTACTCCAAGGGTTGAGTTATTGGTTCGTTGGGGGCGGGGGGGGGGTATTTGTTTGTAAGCAGTGTTTACTAACTGAGACAAAACCTACTGCAGATGCCTGTAAGGCATACGTGGCAGTCCGGCAGTTGCTGCTCTGCAGTTTGTCACTACAGGAATATGCTACATACACTGACACAGAAATGAGAGTTAGCTATTGAGAGTGCCGAGTCCCAGGCCCAGTCCATGATGTCATCAATCAAAATCCAGGGACATTATCCAAGCTGCTGCTGTGGCTCCGCTGCAAACACTTTCTTAAATACTGACGTCCCAAACCACCTGTGTGCTTTACTAGGGAAGGCTGCCTTCCTCTCCTTTTGAGTACTTATGATTTGCCTGTGGAACTTGGTAGGATATAGTCTATATTTACACTTCATTTCCCTTCTTCTGGTTCCCTGCTCCCCTAAGGTCCCACATGCCCTTTTCCCTCTCCCTGTTCTCCCATCCACTCCTTCCCACTTCCCTGTTCTGGTATTCCCCTACACCGAGCCTTTCCAGCACCAGGGTCCACTCCTTCCTTCTTGTCGGACATCATTTGGTATGTGGATTGTGTCTATGGTATTCCAAGATTCTAGGCTAATATCCAGTTATTAGTGAGTGTATACCATGGGTATTATTTTGAGACTGGGTTACCTCACTTAGTATGATGTTCTCTAGCTCCATCCATTTCTCTAAGAATTTCATGAATTCATTGTTTCTAATGGCTGAATATACTCCATTGTGTATATATACCACATTTTTTGTATTCCCTTCCTCCAATGAGAGACATCTGGGTTCTTTCCAGCTTCTGGCTATTATATATAAGGCTGCTATGAACATAGTGGAGCATGTATCCTTACTGCATGCTGGGGAATCGTCTGGGTATATGCCCAGGAGTGGTATGGCTCCGGAAGTATCATGTCCAGGTTTCTGAGGAACCGCCAGACTGATTTCCAGAGTCCCACCAGCAGTGGAGGAGTGTTCCTCTTTCTCCACACCCTCGCCAATACCTGCTGTTTCCTGAGTTTTTAATCTTAGCCATTCTGAATGATGTGAGGTGAAATCTCGGGGTTGTTTTGATTTGCATTTCTCTAATGACTAATGATGTTGAACATTTTTTAAGGTGTTTCTCAGCCATCCAGATTTCTTCAGGTGAAAAGTCTTTCTTTAGCTCTGTACCCCATTTTTAATAGGATTATTTGGTTTTCTGGGCTCTAACTTCTTGAGTTCTTTGTATACATTGGATATTAGCCCTCTGTCAGATGTAGGGTTGGTGAATATCTTTTCCCAATTTGTTGGTTGCTGATTTGTCCTTCTGACAGTGTCCTTTGCCTTACAGAAACTTTGTAATTTTATGAGCTCCCATTTGTCTATTCTTGATCTTAGAGCATAAGCTATTGGTGTTTTGTTCAGGAACTTTTCCCCTGAGCCAATGTCCTCAAGGGTCTTCCCCATTTTCTTTTCTATTAGTTTTAGTGTGTCTGGTTTTATGTGGAGGTCCTTGATCCACTTGGAGTTGAGCTTAGTGCAAGGAGATAAGAGTGGATCAATTCTCATTCTTCTGCGTGTTGACCTCCAGTTGAGCCAGCACCAATAATTGAAAAGGCTATCTTTTTTCCACTGGATGTTTTCAGCTCCTTTGTCAAAGATCAATTGGCCATAGGTGTGTGGGTTCACTTCTGGGTCTTCAATCCTATTCCATTGATCCACATCCCTGTCACTGTACCAATAACATGCAGTTTTTAACACTACTGCTCTGTAGTATTGCTTGAGGTCCAGGATACTGATTCCCCCAGAAGTTCTTTTACTGTTGATGATAGTTTTAGCTATCCTGGGTTTTTTGTTATTCCAGATGAATTTGAGAATTGCTCTTTCTATGAAGAACTGAGTTGGGATTTTGATGGGGATTGCGTTGAAACTGTATATTGCTTTTGGCAAGGTTGCGATTTTAACTATATTAATCCTACCAACCCATGAGCACAGAAGATTTTTCCATTTTCTGAGGTCTTCTTCTAATTCCTTCTTCAGAGACCTGAAGTTTTGTCATATAAATCTTTCACTTGTTTAGTTAGAGTCACACCAAGATATTTTATATTGTTTGTGGCTATTGTGAAGGGTGTCATTTCCCTAATTTCTTTCTCAGCCTGCTTATCCTTTGAGTATAGGAAGGCTACTGATTTGCTTGAGTTGATTTTATAACCAGCCACTTTGCTGAAGTTGTTTTGTCTAAAATGCTTCCACACAACCTTACACCCCTGCAAATCCTTGACACATCAGACAGAGACTACCCTGTCTCTCTTTCCATGAATGGTCTATCGGACACTGGAGCCATCTCTACAACAAAAACCATTCTCTAGGCATCCAGGAGTTAGTTTAGGCAGGCAGTGAGAGTTCAGGCATGCAGGGCACTGAAAACATCACAGGAATTTGTGAGGTCTGCAAAACAAATCAGTGTCATTCAGAAAAGGACACATTGTAGGAAGTGGGAAATAGACATTCTGTTGGGACAAGTTGAACATCTAGCACCGTGTTGGGACTCACCCTCAGATTATCTGGAAGAGGCTCTGCAACCAACAGAGTCTCAGTTTAGACACTGCCCTTCCCCCACACCACGTTCTTCACAGATTAGGATACTTGAGCCGCTCTTTCCTCTTGCTGCAACCAGAAGAGTCTCAGCCACTGAGGAGAAGATTCCCATCTCTGTAATGGCAACACTTTCAGTCTGACACTTCCATTATTAAGACATTCACTTTTTGTTTTAAAGATGCTGTTATTGTTGCCAAATATATACTTTTAAATGCCCTTTCTATAACTTCAATGTTACCACAACCTACTACGGCAATAGCAGCAAAGGCACACAGGAAGTCATCCCATATCTGAGTTTGAGATGGTTTATGAAAAAAATTCCAATTTTGAAGTTTATGAAGCAATCTAAAAGCAATTAGAGATGACCTGTCTTATAAGCACTGTAGTTATTATGCAAAGCGTATGCGATAGTATTGCTGGGAGTTCTGTAAAATAGTTACATTTTTTTAAGCAGGGTAACATCTGTCCTACAATGTGTTACTCTAGCAATTTGCTTAGCAAGCTATTTTTTTCCCCACAAAGAATGAACCAATTCAGCTCTGAGCACAGTGTGCTGTTGCTTGTTCAGTCAGGCTCAAGGTTTACATCCGCTTCCCCACCCCCATACCAATATGTCCACCTGCGAACAGTCACAGCCTGGAATGGTCTATCCTTGCCCTTCAATATACAGCTAAGAAGATATAACTTCTGACATCATCATAATCAGTATGCTCTCTAGTTAAAGAAAACCATGCTATACTAAGCTATCAGAAAAAAAATTGTAGGAATTAATCAGTGCAAATACACACCTATTTTGTACATTGATTGTTCATTTATTAAAATTTCAGATTCAGGAAAGCAATCCTTGTTGCACAGAAACTGTAAAATATATTTGAAATAAAGTCTTTGTTTATTAAAGATCACTGTTGGGATATTTTTAAAAATTTTTAATAAGTGTATATAATACATGCATGCTGTCCTGCTAGAAGGCAGATGTGTGGGGTGGCCTGGGCTTGTAGAACAGATTTAGAAAAGTCCTAACAGTTAAGACAAGCTAGAGAAGTTGCTGAGATGGCCCTGTCGGTGAGCGTCTACAGTGTCTCGAACCGACAGCGACCAGCACACCATCCAGCCTGCTGGGCTCATCGCCGACGCCCTAGTAGACGTCAGGCGACACACAGCAGTTATCCTTTCTTTTTTTTTTTTTTAAAAATTTAGAAAAGATCCTGCTGGTGGCCCTTTCCCCTGCTAGGTCAGCAACTGGGACTGGAATTGACCATCGGGCCCTCACGAAGGGGTGTTTACTGACTTTTGAAAAACAAAACTTTTGGCATTGTTTGTTTAGCCACGAACAGCACAGATGTTTGGAAAGAAACTTTAGGTTCTAAGAAATTATCAATTTCTTCTTAGCACAAAAAATCTATAAGCTTTTATAGCTGCCAAAGACATCCTAAACTCTTATTTATTAAATTTCATCATACCAAAAAAATATTGAAAGTTTCTTTAATTTGCAGACACTTCAGGTTTCTTTATTTTGCAAACTGAAAAACCTTTGACAGCTTTTATGTACCTTCAGGGTAATTTTTAACACAGAAAGGTGGAGATTATATCATGAAAATCTATGTAGACCTATTCCTAAATCAAAATCTAAGTTCATGGAAACTAATTTTAAGATAAAAAGGGAATTTCAGGAAAGGAGTGTGGATACTCTTGTCCTTGTCGTAAGCGTCAATGCTTGTCAACCATGCATGAGGTGGTAACCTGCTCTGTACGTCTGGAACGAAAACTAAACTCTTGACAAAGTTCCTGGGCCATTGGCATCTCAGTCCTCAGGTGGGGCCAATGCTCTGCTCGGGCTGCTATGGTTACACACCCTTCACCTTAGGAATGTCGAGGCCCCAGGGGCCTAACAACATGCATGCCAGTATTCGGCTCAGTTTCTCCATACAGTTCAGAATCCCCTCCCTAGGGAATGAGTCCTCCCTTGTCTGGGCACCAGCACACACCCTCAGGCCCACGGCCATACTAACCGAGAGCGTTATCACTGAGGTCCCCCTCCCACTTGATCCTAGGTTTTGCCAAATTTTTACTTAAAAGAAACCACCACAAGCTCTTCTCCATTTTCAGAATTTGGTCTGACTTAAATACACAAAAACAGTAATGCCTGAACACTTTGCAAGTGGTGAAGAAATATACAGAGGAAAGGTTAAAAACAATAAAATTAACACACACACACACACACACACATATATATATATAAAACATTATATAAATATATATGCACCCATATTTGTACATAAAAGTACATGTTTTGTGTGTTTATTTTTCTATGTGTGTTTGTGTGAGTGTGTGTGTATGTATGTGTGAGTGTGTGTATGTGTGTATATTTATATTTGTATGTATTTGTGTATATGTGTGTGTTTGTATGTGTGCATGTATGTGAGTGTGTATATGTGTTTATATATGTATATATATGTGTGTGTATGTATGTTTGTTTGCGTGAATGTGTGTGTTTATACGTATGTGTGTTTGGGTGTAAGTGTGTGTATATATGAGTATATGTGTATTTGTGTTTGTGTATGTGTATTTGTATGTGTGTTTGTGTATGTATACTCACATGTGTGCACGCATGCATGTGGACAGAGTGGACTTGGAAATTGTAATCACTAAACAGGTGGAGCTCTTATTTTTGAAATAGAGAAAACACAAGAGCCAGGATTAGAACACTCTTACTACTTAATTGAAAGAGCCTTGAAAGTTTACGGTGGGAAACCATCCTTGAATTGTCCCGTATTCGCGGATGTATTTCACACGTAAGGGCTCAGAAACAATGCAGGGAGGCACGCTTTCTGTAAACAGACTGACAAGAGCTGCAGATGTGTTGCCTCCCGCCTTGCTCTGTCGGTCCTCTTGCAGAGATTCATAAAGACAGTTCGCAGGGGGTCTGAAGAGAGATGCTACACATATGAATAGATAACAGGATATATGGATTAGACAGGGATTTTCACGGATAAAGCTGGAAGAAATGCATTATGATGACTATTTATCATGTCCCATAGACTAGCATTTTCAACTATCGGATGTTTCAAATTGGCTTTTAATTAATGTTCATTATAATGAGTCTATACAAGACAGAAAACAATATTCCTTCACTTGAAATTTGTAATTTGCAAGGAAATAAGATCAACAGACATTAAGCAACATTAAGCAAAGCGCAGGAAAGTTATTAATGAACCGGAATTGTAAGTGATAAAAGATTTCAGATGAAAATTAAAATTATTTTTCTGTTGACTGAGGCATCTCCTTTCAAATAGTACATAATAGGCATTGAAAGGCTAATCTCCTAATAGAACTAGAAAAAGCTGAAGAAAATGAAGTCATTTAAATTTGTTTTGTTTTTGTGTGTGAGATTAGGTTTCATTACATAGTGCTTGCATGCTGCTGATATAGTGACATATAGAAATGGTGAGACTATGCTTGGCTATTAGTCATTTAACAGCAACAAGCCTGGTCCTCCAGATGACATCTGAGAGACAGTAGAAAACTCAGGAAGATGTGCAGGCTAGACGAACCATATTCCAGAAGAGCAAAGCTCCATGCAAGGTAAATCTGAGGATCACTGCCACTTGTATTTAGAAAAGCAGAAAACAGAATTTGAGCCTCGCCATGCAGCTAGGCTCCTGCTTGTAACAGAGTGAAGGGTAGAAATGAGCACACAGGGCCACGCCCTGCACACAAGCACAGTCACCATGCACATCGATACAGACAAGTTAGATCCCAAATGCAAGGCTAGTTGTCCCAAGAGATGATTTGATGAATTTGTGCACTGTGGGAAGTTAAACAGGATATGCATAGCATTGCTTCTAAATGACACTGAAATCTATCCTGTTATTTAGTGCTCAGAAACCACAACAAAGAGCCAGGGAAACAGGGCTTGTTTCAAGACCATGAGCTACATTCCTGCTTCCCTAGTTGTCTCTTCAAAGGAAGGGACAGGGTGAGAGAAGCCAGCAAACTTGAAAAGGCAGACAAATGTTCTGTATTCTTTCATGGCCTAAAATGCGTAAGAATTCTCATAAAGGAAAAACAAGAATATTTAGTATAAAGGATATGTAAATGATGCAAAATGTAAGAGTTAAAGGAAAATAAAAGCTGTACTAGAGAGGAGGGAAGGGGAGGTGCTTATGAGTAAGTCCAGTCCAGGTGCTGGCTGGGGACGCAGCTAGTAGAGCACTTGCTTAGCACCTGTGAGGGCCGAGTTTCAGCCCTTAGTACCATACACCTAAGAAGAGATTTACAGCAAACAAAACGGCCACGCTGTGGTGGTTTGTGTCAA
Source organism: Apodemus agrarius (assembly GCA_964023405.1). Classification (NCBI taxonomy): domain Eukaryota; kingdom Metazoa; phylum Chordata; class Mammalia; order Rodentia; family Muridae; genus Apodemus; species Apodemus agrarius. The sequence continues at coordinate 175,575,568 of OZ030006.1, read as the reverse complement.
TGTTATCAGCTACCTGAGGCCTGACCCTTAAGCCCAGATCCTTCCATACCTAGGTAAGGTGACACTGAAGCACTATTGCAAATAAATAAATAAATAAATAAATAAATAAATAAAAGCTCTACAGTTAGAGTACCTGCTACACAAGCAGGAAGACCAGAGTTCAAATCTCAGGCACCCACATAAATGCTAAGGTGGGCAAGGGAGTTGGTTGTGTGTCCAAATTGGCAAGCTTCACATTTGATTGAAGGATTTTAACTATTTAAGTTAGGAAGAGAGAGATGGCAGAAGATTCCAGCCATCAATCTCGGGCCTCTGCACCATCAAGAGAACTTACACAGATGCACATGTGCGTGCGAGCACACAAACATACACACGTACAGAGAGAGAGAGAGAGAGAGAGAGAGAGAGAGAGAGAGAGAGAGAGGGAGAGGGAGAAGGGAAAAGGAGAGGGAGAGGGAGAGGGAGAGGGAGAGGGAGAGGGAGAGGGAGAGGGAGAGGGAGAGGGAGAAGCAGAGAGGTAGACAGAACACACATAGCAAGAGTTCCTCTTCTCCATCCTTCCCGAAATGACTAAGCCAATCCCATGAGCAGGCACACCCAGGAGACCCAGATTCCCATTCCATTGCATGAAAGGATTGGAGAGCGACTTATATTCTACAATCTATCAGGGGAAAATAACCTGCTCATCAAGCCAACTGCAGACAAGCTCGTTGTCTCCTGGAGTCCCTGAACAGTCCCTGCCCAGCCAGCTTGTGAGCACCTTTCTATAATTGGCCCAGCCTTGGAGGTAAGCTTCTTTGACTGGATACCCATCAGACTACTGGGTATAAATTGGATCTGGTGTATGCCCTGAGGCTTGGTTGTCACCTAGTGGGAGGGGGAAGCTTTTAGAGGTGGGGCCTAAAAAGAAGGAAGTGGTCATCACAAGGATACCCTTAAAGGGGCGAGTCTAACTCTGGTCCTTCCTGCCTCCTGCACTTTGGCTATCATTAGATGAAATTGCCTCATTGTACACTAATCACCGTGAGTTCTACCTCAACATGAGGAGAGGTTTGGGGACAAACAAGCAGACACTGACTGACACCTGTACACCCTCAGGTTACATGGCTTTCCCTGGATAGACATAAATGGACTTCTGTTCACCACAGAGGAAGCACTGATACTGAACCAAAGAAACCAGCCCACCCAAGTCAGGATTTATTAGAACCAATAGGTTTATTGGACTTACTTATAGGAAGAAATGTGGGGGATTATAGGATCATGGCTGAAAGGCAGCCTCAATGTCAAGCAACCTGAAGACCAAATGGTCCATAACTCTTAAAAGCTGCAATTTCCGTGCTCCCTACCCACCCTGCAGGCAGCTCCACCTCAATGCTCCCTCTGGTGCTCCCTACCCACCCTGAAGGCAGCTCCACCTCTGGTGCTTCCTCTGGTATGCCCTACCCACCCTGCAGGCAGCTCCACCTCTGGTGCTCCCTACCCACCCTGCAGGCAGCTCCACCTCCAGTGCTCCCTCTGGTGCTCCCTTCCCCCTGTGCAGGCAGCTTCAGTGAAGAGTCGTCTCTGCCCCGGTGACTGTTTGTACTCTTATGAGATGGGGAGAGGCCTCCTGAGCTTCCAGAGTCTTGTGAACATCCCTCCTCCCTACAGGAAGGAGTGCTTTGATCTATAGAAAATAGTCACACATACAACACTATAAATCCTTCCGCATCAACTGAGTGTTGCAGGCATTTTCATCACAGCTTTGCCAGCAGTCGTCCCACTCCCATGCAGGAACCCAATTCTTCCTAGACTCCCTTTTCCATACCCAAGCCCTTCCCTCACCCCAGGGACTCTCACTGAGCCCGCTCACCCAGGGCAGCATTAACATCAGAGAGCATTCTCTCTTGAAGAGCCTTCCTCCTCTGCTTCACCGGTGTAGAGTCAGTTCTTTTTCTGTCACTATGACAAAGTACCAGAGACAAAGAAAGTAATGGAGAAGAGGTTTGTTTGGCTTACGGATTCAGAGAAATCAGGCCAACTGGAATTCATCCATTGACGGCAGCGCCCTGGTGAGCCATTCGCCCATCAGAAAATCCTTCTCTAAGCACTGCTGCAGGTGTCTAACTCCTGTGTTCCATAGGCAGCTTTAGGAAAAGGAGTACCACCTGCCCGCCATCCATCCAGGAGCTTCTGAGGGACACTTCAGATTCCTGCCTCAGGCCCCCTTTAACTATTCCAACACAGCTTCTCCTATTGGTAGATTTAGAAAGCGCGACCAGGAAGGAAACTATCTTCTTCCCTTTCATCTTCATAGTCTAAGGGTTCAGGTTCCAAGGACAGGTTGGGCTGCACGTTTAAGACAAAGAGCATGCAAGCTGCAGGACACTGTGAATGCATTCGTGGACCTTGGACCTCAGCAACAGAGGCCTCTGGCTTGGGTGCTCTGCTTGGATAGAGCTCTTATCCTGTCTTGTCCAAGCCTTGGTCATTTATGCTGAATACTAATTTGATGCTGTCTTTCTTCCCTGGCCTCTGCCCTCACAAACAAACACAAACACACACACAAAGAACAACAACAAGTAGTTGTAGTAGTCGTAGTCGTAGTCGTAGTCGTAGTCGTAGTCGTAGTCGTAGTCGTAGTCGTAGTCGTAGTAGTAGTAGTATTCTTGCATATGTCTTGAAGGAAGAGCCCCAGGTACTCCTTTCCCTAAAGCGGCCTATGGAGGACAGGAGTTAGGCATGTTGAGCCCTTGGGTGAAGGTGCAGAGACAGCTCCATAGAGGAAGGGTTAGTGAGGATCTGATACACATTACGTGGAGTAGCATGGATTAAAAAATGGTCTCTACTTCCAGCCACCAAATAAACAAACAACCCTTTTCTTTATTCCTTTTGTAAATTGTAGCTCTCGCAGGAAAGGGGGTTGTTCAACTCTTGGGGTTTCTTTGAGTGCACGTCAAGAGGAACTTAATAAGATCACAAAAACATTTTGCCATGGTTCTTGGTGTAAACACTGCACCTAAAATCTCCTCTGATGTCTGCTCCTGGTAATAGACTTTCTCGCTTTTATTTCATTCTCCTAGTTGCATGTACTTTGAATAATATTATTGTGATGCTGAATTTTTTCTGTAAATATTTAGTATTCTTATTTATAAGAGCAACTCACTGACAAATTTTAAAAGACAAAGGACGTAAATGGCCTCAGCAGGAACGTTACTAAGCGCACCAAGTGACAGATACTGAACATGTTCAACTTGACCCCAGAGCTGAACAAGGTATGTCCTTCCTTCCCCTCCTGACCTAAGTGCCCTTCCAGGATGGGCTTCTAAAATCACCAACCTAATGGGAATAAGCACTTTGTATATGTTCTTTAATATTTCCTCAGAAATATAGATGCAACTTTTAACCCTAGTTTTCTGAGAAGCTGGACTCAACAACTAAGACACAGTTCTTCCTAATAGGCCAAAGAAGGAAAACAACCCATCTCTGTAACCAGTAGGGGTTTTCCTACTGAGATTCAGCAAGACACACTGAAAATAGCTCTTGAGTGGACTGTCTCTGAGGGTCTCCACTTCCTTCACCTGTGAGAAAGGCTACTTCTAAATAGGAGGCTCTTGAGAGGAAGTCCAAATTGTTGGGACTATAATTACTATTCACCCCTCCCTCAGGAAGTTCTACTGAGAGGAACACTGGAGAAATGAAGTAGAAATGATTTTTTTTAATTCTCAAAGGATCTTTTGTCTCTTTCCTGATAGAAATGAAGTTGCATGTAGGAGGTGGGTAGTGCCACCGTAACCTGCTTTATTCTGTCTGAATGAGGAAGGCCAATATATTATCCCATGAAGGGGGAGGAAATTACACAGACAACTTCTGGAATGACAATAAAGACATCCTTGACAGCAGGCACAAAACAGTGCCACAACTTTCTCTTTTATTTTTCCCAGGGGGGAAATCAGTATTTAAATGACAGATGAAGTTAAATGATGGACAAAATGCTTTATTTGTAAAGCATCTCAAGTCTTTCTGAAAGAACTGTTACATTTGAAGACTGAATTCAAGTGGTTTTAATAATAATGATGATAATAATATATTGGTTTATCAATAAGAGTGTGGAGCTGTTCTTTATAGGCGTATTTTTAAGTTACCTGTATTGTTAGCTGTGCCTTTCCAGAGGTAATACTCTAAAAACAACTGAGTATAAAACAACTTTTGCATCACTTTAATATAAATACCTTTCTTTTCCAAAGTTTCTAGTCTAGAGACTTTAACTTCTTAGAATAACAAATTGTTAAACAAAAATTGTTTTTCAAATGGGTAAGGACTATTCTCTTGGTGAGTTTAGTTTTAATAAAATGACTTTATTTGATCCAATGTTGTGGGCATCTTTAAAATAATTTGTGATGGTTCTATAAGCTGCCAGATATCCTACCCTACTCTAGACAACCGGAGTCCTGGTAAGTCGCTATTATAGCAGAAGAGACTTGATCCAAAGTCAACATTCCCAAAATAAATGGACAACTGAAGATAGTGGAATATTCAGTTTAATAATTTCAAAGTAACTCTACAGTGAATATCATTTAAAGGAGGGACAATTAATTAAATATTGGACCAGTGAGATGAATTCCCAAAACCTACATGGTAGATGAACAGTATGTACCTCCAGAGACACAAGTGTGGACATGCATGTGTGCACACAAGTGCAGATAGAAATGAAAATCTTTTTGAAACTTTTCTGCGTGGTTTTGTTTTGAGATGTATTTTGTTGCATGTGAATGAGTGTTTTACCTGCATATATTGAGGTACACTGTATACTTGCTGCCTGTGGGAGAGAGGCTTAGTGTCCCTGGAACTCTAGTTACCGAACTTTATGCGCAGACACATAGGTGCTGGCACCAAACCTAGATTTTCTTCCAGAGCAAACAATGCTGGTCAGTGCTAAGCAATCTTCTAGCCTAATTTGTATCTTGTTTAATAGTTAGCTGCTGGGAATATACTAAGTTTAAAATAAAGGATTAAAGTCAGACAGTCAAGATGGGGTTCTTACCTCTGCAAATGGACTTTTGTACGAGAGGGATATAATTTTTTTAAAAGTCTAGGTATATAATAAGTATAATAATTGATTTATTTCTTTGTAAAACTGTAATATTCTCACTACACATGTCAATAATTTTCAATTTTGCTTTATAAATAATTTTGTTGTGAACATTTTTGTATATAAATCTTTGATGGTCCTTTTGTTTCCTTATAAATATTAACAGGTTCTTGTCTTTAAACATTTACAGGCTAAATTTCTTTCTAGAAATTGTATGGATTTGCATCTTTGATTTAGTCCGTTCTTGCACCATCTCTGCTTTAAAACCATTGGCTCCCTGGCCTAAGCCCCTGTCCTCATGGCCTTAAGAAAGATTGCTTTCATTTAGATACTAAGGAGTACATCTCCATCTCAGGAGGAAGTAGTTTCCACATGAGACAATGGATTTCTCCCTGCTCTTCAACTTCTAAATTGCAACCCAAGTAAAAAACTCTTTTCTGCTTGGGAAAAGCTATAAGAGAAACAGCAAAGAAAGAGAGAAATAAAACACACACATAGAAAATGATTGCTAGAGTTCTATTATTATTGATTTATATTCCATATTCAACTGATAAATTAGATATTTATCGCTTGAATTAAAGATATATTAAAATATTGAGTATCATTTGGGACATTAACCCAAGATGCCCAGGAAAGAAATTTTAATTTTTACCAAGTTTTTCAGAGTAGTGAGTTTGAATTAGATACAGGGCTAATATTTTAGAATTCACATTTTTATTTTGGTTGAAGACATAGTGGAGACCACTGCTTATTGATATATTCAATTTAAAGTGTCCTTAAAGAAGATTTTTGTATCATCAAATAATTCTCAGTAGGGCAGGTGTGTGTGGTTTCCTCCACTCAAGGGCCTGCTGTGAATAACCCAGTCCTTGGTAACTATATCTTGATCTCTAAGGTAAAAGAGTTTGCACCCTAGTAAGAACCTCAAACTATGCCTAGAACTGAGAGAGTCATGTTGGTATTGACCAGGTCAGAAAAAGCTGACGGAGAAGCTGGACCAACTGCTCTTCCTCAGGTGACAGTGATGATGTAAAGAAAAATTCAATTGCAAGAGAATGAAAGATTGAATCTACATAACTAAGATCCTGTGCCAGAATCAGCTGTGATGGGTCCTTTCTATGTCACTTGCAAAATTCATTTGATTTGGGCCACTCAAGTTCCTCACCATGGTGTGTCACAGGTGTCACAGCACCTATGATTGTCCATGCCTCCTATGCTTTGATGTATTTATCTGACACACTTACATGGTTTAAACTATGGCCACTAATTATTGTGAAAACCAAGACTGTCCTAGCTTGCTTTTCGTTGTTGTGATAAAACACTCACCACATCAAGCCTTAGAAGACACCACACCAAAGGACATATTGGATACTAAATAGGAAGTAGGTAAAACAGAGACCCCTATGGCACTTAACCCCAGCTTCCACCCACCGAACCCCAAAACAAGTGTGTGGGGTTTGAATCACTTGGTGACAATATCCTTAAACAGCAGCAGATGGCTCCATGAGGACTCTAGTGTGGGATGTAGACCATGAATGAACTTCATTGTTTTGAAGAAGCACCTCACCAAAATGGCAGTGTATGCTCATAGCCCTTCATAGGGAGGGAGAATGGCCTCAGTGTTCCTCAGTCCCTCAGCCTGTAGGCAGAATCCAAAGAGGCAAATGCCCTTATTACACAAACCTAGGACTCGTGGGGGCTGCAGAGATGGTTCAGTGGTTAAGAGCATATACAGTGTTCTTGCAGGCAACCCTAGTAACTTAGCAAATGAAGGTTCATTTCCATTTAGGTTTGTAGGGGTGTCATGATAGTAGGAGCTTGAGGTAACTGGTCAACCTCCATTAACTGTGTAGAAGAGTAGAGCAAAGATGCTTGTGCTCAGCTAGCTTTCTCCTCCCTGTTCAGTCCCAGGCCCAGGCCCAGAGAATCATGTACATCTAGAGTGAGTCTTCCTGCCTCAGCTAACTAGGTCACGAGATTCTCTCCTGGGCATGCCTAGAGACCAACCTAATCTAGACCATACCCCATGGGAACACCCAGAAGCTGGTCTCCTGGATCATTCTAGATCTTGTCCAGTTGACAATCAGTATTACTAATCACAGGCAGCAAATGCTCTTCAGAGCAGAATACTTCTCAGTAAGGAGCCAGGGTGCCCTACTTAATTTCTCTGACATATTTGAGCCTGACACATGAATATAGTAAGTTGAATCCCTCTGAAAGATCGTCAAGTCTTCAGCTCTAGGTATTTGGAGACGTTTCACAACTTTTAAAGGGCATTATGGTCATTTTTGCTAAATAAAAATGAGCCCTGAAGAAAATACTATTTTCGGGTGACAAAGTGATAATGAAATAAATGTGCTTAAAATGGACAACAAACATGCCTTTCAAGCTAAATGAAATGAAGGTCTGTCTGTGAAAGTGACTGCCACCAGAGCAGCTCTGCAGCCCAGGGCTGTGCTCAGCACACCAGAACTGGAATAGCAACAACAGTGTGTGCCAGGAAATCAAACTCCATCTCAAAGTTTCTCTAAGAGTGCCGTCGTGTCGGTGACATTCTGCGCGTGAGGGCCATGCTAGTGTACAGTCTAACAGAGGGTATGTACAGCTGATTTGGAAAAGAATTCTGTAGTTCACTCTGGTATTTTAAAATGTGCCATCTTTCCATCCTTCCCTGTGTTTGGAATGTTTCTGTCCATGAAAGTGTGTTTCTTTGTTTTTAAAGAAGAGTGTGTCTTTATGACATTTTTTGATCCTAGGCAGTTCATCTTGCCCCTTGAAGCCCGAGCCAAGGGCTTTATATGAGACCTGAGGCGAGCGAAGTGCAGCTCTCGAGGCGAGCGGTGAGAAGAGGGCTCCTAACTAACTTCACTTTTGTCCTCGACAATGGAAGGAGATGATCAGCGGTCACAGACACAGGAACTAAAACGGAAGCAATGGGGAAACGTGCTTATATGTGAGGCAGTCACACTTGGCATCTTTGCAATGTTACAGCATTTTAGTATTAGTGCTAGCATGATGTTCAGTGGTTGCTTGCTTTTTTGTATACTTGTATTCTTTATCTCAAAGCTCACAGTGTTGAGTTTCACAGAATTCAGTCAATGCCTGGCTAAATTTGGATAGAGCATCTCCACTGTACAATATGATAGCCAGGCTTCATTTCATCAATAAACAAAACAAAACAAAACAAAAAACAAAGAGGATTTAAAAAAAATTACGTGTGTGTCTGTGTGTGTGTGTGTGTGTGTGTGTGTGTGTATGCAGGTAATTTTGGAAGCCAGATGAAGATCCCGGTTCCTCTGGATCTAGAGCTACAGGCTTTTGTGAGCTTCTGCTGTGGGTTTGAGTCCTCTCTCTGGTTCTCTGGTCCCTCATCCAGCATCTCTCTCATCCCTGCAGAGGCTTTGTAAGGTCTTCTCGTTGACCCATTTTCTCACACTACAAGGTAACAATAGGAAAAGATGGATTGAGAAGATTTATAATGTGTTCAAGAATCACTTTAAAAAAAAACAACAAACCTGGAGTCTGACCTTTATTTGGAAGAAAATAAAATTAGAATCTTCAATATAAGTAAGTAATTATCCAAAATGGTGTCCCACATTATCTCAGTTTTACTACTACATATTACTTTCTTTCCTACCACAGCAAGAAATGTTAAAAACTTTTAAATTTATCACCAAAATTTAAACATTGAAATGTGAGAGTTAAATGCTATTCCTTTAACTCCTAGGGAAGCTACTGGTGGCCTGTGGGACCTCACTGGCCTCAGTGAAGCCCAGAAACAATCATACTGGGGTGAGAACAAGCTATCCCTGAAGCTGAGCATGGTCACAGCCACCAGTGATCTACTGCCCTATATACTTCCTTGTTGCTGTGACAAAACTGACCCAAAGTAATTTGGAGAGGAAAGGGTTTATTTCAGCTTACAATTTACAGTGCATCCCTGTGGAAGGCCAGGACAGGACCTGACACAGAGGCCTTAGTAGAAGGATGCTGCTCACTGGCTCTTAACACATGGCTTGCTTCCTCGCCTTGCCTTCTTATACCTCTCAGGACTATCTGCTGAGATCAGGCACCACCCATTGTGAGCTGTCCTGCCCCTACTAATCATTAACCAAGAAAATGCCTTATAAATTTGCTAACTGGCCAATCTGATGAAGACATTTTCCCAATTTCTTCTTCCCGAATGACCTGAGCTTGTGTCAAGTTGACAAAAGCTAATCAGGACAATTAACTCCTTGTCAACTCAACACAAAAATGCATCCCTACTGGACCATAACCTTCTCTTTATTATATATCACCAAAAGTTTATGTTAATATAATAATTTAAAAATCAGTATATCTTTTAAAACTCCCATAATCTTTAAAGCTTTGCTTAGAAAGTTCAGTTGTATAGAATGTACTTTGCATTTCAAAAGGCCACAGATGCCACCCTAGACTAGTTGACCCCACAGAGCTCTGTGCCATAGTTGAAGAATAAAGAAAAACTTTCTGTGGTATATGCAAGCTAAAGAGTTCACGTCCATCAATCCAACCCTATAGAGAATTATACAAGCAATCCTTAGAACTAAAGACAGACTAACCAATAGAATATAGGAAGTGACCAACTGAAACTCTAATAATAGGACTAAGAAAACATAAATAGGCCTAAGATCACAAACAGGAAAAGAAAATAATAAAATGGCTGAAATCAACACATTCCTTTTAGTAATAACTTTAAGTAAGTCTTCATGACCCCAACTCTGCCAATCTAAAGAAATAGGTTAGCTAAGTGGATTAAGAAACAAAATCCTTATTTCTTCTGTTTATGAAACAATAAACCTTAGCTTTAAAGAGAGGCACCACATGCATTAAAGGCAAAGGATAGGGTGAAACCAGGAAGCAAGCTATGCTAATATTTGACAAAGTAGACTTCAAATCAAAGCTAAGCAGAAGAGTTAACATATGGCATGTCATTCTGGTCAAGGTCACAATTCACAAGAAGCTGTGACAATCATATACACACCAACACAAACCATGGTACACCCAGTTCCATGAAAAGTCGACTGGACTAAAGTCACAGACTAACTCCAACCTAGTAATAGTGGATGATTTCAATACTCTGTTCTCTTAGACAGTTCATTTGAACAACAACAACAACAACAACAACAACAACAACAAAAAACCCAGAGACACTTCAGACTTGAATGGCATTGTATGCCAACAAATGCAGAATAGTCTACCCAGATATCAGGAAATTTGCATTCTAGTCAGTGGGCCATGGAGGCTTCTCTAAAACTAAGCACATCCAGGATACAAAACAAACCTTAACAAATTAAGAAAAGTTAAAATACGTATCCCGTCTGAACACAGTTAATAAAGCAAAAAACACCAACAGTAAACAACCTGTATAAATTTCACAAATTCATGAAGATTAAATAATTCCCATTATTGAATGATGAAGGGGGTCAAAGAAGGAACCAAGAAAAAAACTCCTTAGGGTTGCTGAAATTAAGTGAAAAAGATAAAACAAGACAACAAAACCTCTGAGGCACATTAAAAACTGTTTCACAACCTTTGTCATGGCATCACCTGGGCTATTGGCTGTGTGGAATGGAAAAGCTCCTTCCTAGCCACCTGCCACCAGAAACTCACCGATATCATGTACATGCAAACTTTGCTCTTGCTCTGAAAATCACACCACCTCAGAAGCAGCTGCTGATGCTCTGGGTGAGGAGTAAAAGGTTTATGTGTCCCAATCTGTGGTGGAAATAACAAACTAGATTTTTTTCCCTTGAAGCAAAATGTTTTGGCGACAACTGGAGACAGGAAGCTCAAGACTGTTCATAGATGTACCATGGATGCCACTCTGAATGTTCTCAACTTCATTATCATACAAAAGAAGGAAAAGAGGAAGAGGAGAAAAAGAGGAGGAGGAGGAGGAGGAGGAGGAGGAGGAGGACGAGGACAAGGAGGAAGAGGAAAGGGAGAATGATGTTCCTGGATTGATAGATACTACTAAGTCTTGGAAGTTGAAGCTTGTCTTGGTTAGGGATTGACTGCTATGAACAGATACCATGACCATCGCAACTCTTATAAGGATAACATTTAATTGGGGATGACTTACAGATTCAGATGTTCAGTCCATTATTATTAAATTGGGAGCATGGGGGCATCCAGTCAGGAATGGTGCAGGAGCTAAGAGTTCTACATTTTCATCTGAAGGCTGCTAGAAGACTGACTTCCAGGAGGCTATGATGAGGGTCTTAAAGCCCAGACCCACAATGACACACCTACTAATAGTGCCACTCACTGGGCCAAGCACATAGAAACCATCACATTCCACTCCCTGCCCCCACCATAGACTTGTCCAAACACATGAGTTTATGGGGCCATACCTAGTCATAGCATAATAAAAAAGTACATTGAGTCCAAATTCCAAAAGCCCCATAGTCTACAGCAACCTCAACATTGTTAAAAGTCTAAAGTTCAAAGTCTCTTCTGAGATTCATCTTATCACTTAACTGTAACCCCCGAAGCAACACAGGAAACTAGCTGGGCGAACTCCAAACCCTATATCTCCATGTCTGATATCAAAGTGGTCTTCAGATCTCCACTCACTTTTCATCTTTGTCGACTGCATCAAAGTTCTTTCTTGGCAGATATACCACAGCTCTGGCATCTTTAACATCTTGGGGTCTCCAAAGTCAACTTCAGCTTCACAGTTTCTTGTTCCAATGTCTGGGAGCCACACGTGATCTTCTGGGCTCCTCCAAATGACCCGGTGTCACTTCTCCAGCTCTGATCTCTGTAGTAGTATAAGATCAGGTTTATCCATTCCACTGCTGTTGCTGTTCCTGGTGACCATCCTATGGTACTGGCATCTCCAACATGCTGGTCTCTTCAGCTGCAACTAGGCCTCACCAATAACCTCTCCTAGGCTCTCTTCATGGTGACAAATCTCAAATTCTTTGTATGACCCCTTCAGTCCTGGGTTATCAACTGCAACTGAGGCTGCACCTTCACCAATGGCTTTCACTGGCCTCTCTCAATGCCAAGCCTCAGCCGCTCTTGATCACCCCTTCATATCTTCAACACCAGTACCACCTGGGCAGTTCTTATACATTACCAAGTCCAGTTGCAACACGAGGCTCTTTGTGCTCTCAGAAAACATGTCCCTGAAGATTTCACTTCAGTGATGCTGGTCTCTTCTTAATGACTACAAATTTTGTAGCTCCAGCTAACCAGCACCAGTTGTCCCAGTAGTCCTTTCTATTCTTGACTCTAAAGCCAAAGAGACATATGGCCAAAGCTGCAGAGTTCTGCTGCTTGCTGGGGATGGACAATGGGCCCTGTGTTCTATTATCAGTTTTCCGTTTTCCAACTCCCTCACTGCCTAAGCTTGGCTGTCCTGAAACTGGCTCTGTAGATTGACCTTGAACTCAGGGTTTTACTACTGCAAACAGACACTGTGACCAAGGCAACACTTGTAAGGACATTTAATTGCCTAATCCTGAGCCTAGTCAAAATGGGTCTTTATGAGGAACAAATAAGTGATCAGAACTTGAAAAAAAGTAGCAACTCTAAGAGAGAAATCTGTGATCAAATGTCTATGTTTAAAAAAAAATTAGAAAACACACAAATAATATACTTAAAAGTTTAAAACAAAACAAAAACCCACCAGAACAAACCAAACCCAAATCCAACAGATGAGAAGAAAAATCAGACCAAAAATAGAATAATAATTTTAAAAGAACCAAATAATCTATAAGCTGGTTCTTTAAAAAGATAAAAATGATTGATAAATCTTTGACCCAACTAACCAAATAAGAAAAGAAAGTAACCCAATTGAATGGGATTAGAGATGATCATACAAATGTTACAACAGATGACAAAGAAATTCAGAATATAGGGAGCATTTTAAAGACCTATACTCCATTAAATTGTAACACCTAAATAAATGGGAACATTGCTAGATTCATCCAAAGTAATGAGGTTAAATAAACAACAGTCTCTTAACAGAACAATTCAGAACAGCAATAATCTTCTGTTCAGAAGGTTCACAGTAGAACTCCAAAGATCCACTTGAACCACAAATGATCTACAATCAGTGCTTCTTCAGTTACTCTTTAGAAGAGAGAAACAGAAATACAACTCCCAAAGTCTCCTACAAAGGCAGTGTCACTCTAGTACCCAAAGCAGGGAAAGACACAACACAGAATGAAACCTGTAGACATAGCCCTGATGAACACAGATGCAAAAATATTTAGTACAATAACAGCAAAGCAAATACAGGCACAAATATAAAAGACCATCCATCATGGTCACGCTGGCTTTGTCCTGTAGATGCAGGGATGTTTCACATACATAAATCAGTAAGTATAATAAAGTACTGAATGGACTTAAAGACAAAATGTATTATCTCAATAGATGCAGAAAAAGCCTTTGAAAAATCCAACATGACCTCCTACTAAAAAGGAGACTAGGACTGGAGAAAACAAACCTCAATGCGAGAAAACCAACAGCTCACTCCACAAAAACGGAACCTGAACGGGCACTGATTTTGTGACCAAACACCTGAGATTGGATAGGCCGGGGTCCTAGGGCAAAACCAAATATTACTGTTCCGCTAAAGGGTCCGAGTAATAAAATGATGCCCGTGACATTCTGCTATACATACAGATTAATCCCTTGCTCAGTCATCATGAGAGAAACTTCCTTCTGTAGCAGATAGATGGAAGCAATAAGCAGCCCACAGACAGACAATGTGCAGAGACCTAGAGTGGAATGCTCAGTTCTAGATGGGATGTCTCCATCAATTCCCTCCCTGTAGAGCTCAGAGACCTCTGCGGAAGAGGAGGTGCACGGAGTCTAAGAGCCAGAGGGATGGAAAGAAAGGGCCTTCTAGACACACAGGGCTGACATACATAGAAACTCACAGAGAATGGCAGTGTGTTCAGGGCTTGGAAAGGTCTGCACTGGATGGAGTCCAGAGCTGAGAAGTACATATGCCTCCATCCCTAACTCAGACATATCTCCAATTGATAACAACGTGCCATGAGAATACCGTTTGTTGCAGAGTTCGTTGGGAACTCACATTTTTGAGAGCAACCTCTGTTCTTTGCTTGCTTACATAAGCTACTGTTCTGGTTAAATTTGATGATAGAGTCTACTGTGGGTGAAAATTGGCTTATTAATTATTCCTATGATAAGACCAACTGAGTGTTTGAAATATCCTTATGAGTCAAGAACACAGATTATAAACTCAGAGGTCTATTGCAGTTTACTGCTTTGTTTTTGAGACAGGATCTAATTATGTAGCTCAGGCTAGCCTTTCAACCTCAATCTTTTTCTCTGTGCTACCCAGTGCAGAGATTAAAGAGGTGTGTCTCCACACCTGACTAAATTTCTGTTTTTTCCAGTGATATACCATGACATTTCATGCCATGTGTATTATTATTAGTCAAGCTCCATTTAGTAGCGATACAATCTTTGGTTAAATTCTGTATTATTCCAAATTTCAGTATTTCCATGAATAAAATGAATCCTGTTATGTTCTTTCTGGCTAGGCCACTGTGAAAAGTCTATTAAAGTGTGTCAAAATATAAGTAATTATTTGCTCTAGCAATAAAGAATAAGAGAACATTCTAGGTTGGCATCACCTTATATTTTACACTCTAGGTATAAAAATATTAAGTGATATTTATTGCACACTGGCTAAAAATAATACATGCTATTCATTTTAGTGAAGTTTTCCATTCCGTTCCTAAGTTAACATTCACTCTGCCTTCTACCTCTTCACTCATTTCACTTTTAATTTGAACTATCATATTGATTCACAGGCATCCTTGTAAATTATTTTTAATTGGGTGATGTTTGTGTAAACAAACCTATATACATGCCCTGTTATCACACATATCTCATGAGATGTGTGAGAGACACATCTGCAAAGATCTAGTTTAAACTTTCTTCTAATGGTCTCTCCAGACATGAGCTCCTTGAGTTATTCCTACACACCAGCTACAATAGTTCAACTTTAAGGAAAAAAGGATGAGTGGGGAGATATGATGGAACAGAATCAATTTCTTTATTACAATTCTGTTTAGAGTCTGCTAAACAGGGCAGAGAGTGCTGGATTTCTCAGGCTGAGTTCCATAATATTGAGGAAGAGTCATGAGCTCATACCTCTTACTGTCCCCTCTCCCCACTGTTGTGATGCATTGTATTGGTGGTGGTGGTGCAAGAGACTAAACCCACAGTTTTATACTTACTGGGCAAGTGCTCTTGCACAGACCCACATCCCAGGCCCTCTGAATTAGTTCTTTTCAAAAGTTTCCCTGGGAGTTACAGCTTATTGAGGGTGTCTGCTAATGCTCCACTCAATCTCATTGTGTTTAAGAATTACAAATTTTCTTTCTAAAACTCTGAAGATTAATTTATGTTGAGAGTAAGAAAATCCTATTCAAGAGTAATTTGCCATGGTTCAGAGCCTCAGCTGTCCCAAGGTGGTTGTGATGATATAAGAGAGAAAAGCTTCCCAAAGACTCATATACTTGAATATTTGGTTGCAGTTGGTGAAACTATTTGGGAAGGATTAGGGGTGTGTCCTTGTTGGGGGAGGTGTGTCACTGGGGGGTGTGCTTTGAAGTTTCAACATCATTCCCATTTAGGGTTCACTTAGCTTCATGATTGTATCTCAAGTTGAAGTTCTTGGCCATTGAAAAATTGGGGTGTCTTTGTGAATGACAAGGCCTGACCTGGGCTACTAGCATTTTGGAAATTCAATACCCACCAAAACTGCTGGAAGCCATTGACTTCCATGTTGCTTTTAAGGCTGATTCAAGCAGAGAAATTCACATTCCACAGAAGGAAGGTAGTTTCAGAGAGTCTTATAGAGTTATACATGGGAGTTACTTGGTGTAGAGCTACATGGGAGGGAAGAGGAGAGAGGGCAAGAGAGACAGGTGAGAGAGACAGAGAGAGAGAGAGAGAGAGAGAGAGACAGAGAGAGACAGAGAGAGACAGAGACAGAGAGACAGAGAGACAGAGAGAACAGAAAGAGAGACAAATGGACAGACAGAGGAAATCTTGGATGGGTCCTAGGAATCAGGGTTCCAGTCAGGGCAAATTCAAGGCCAATTCTGGGGTGAGGTATCAGGAGGCAGGGAGATGAGCTTCCTTCCACTTTCTGCCTCTCAGTGACACACATCCTCTAAGCAGAGATGGTCACCCAGAAGATAACACAGACACAGGAAACTGAATGGCATTCCAGCATTTCTAGCCTCAACCAGGGACATTCTTAGATCTGCTGTGTTGGATGCCTGCCCTTACTGACCACTTTCTAGCTCTTCTTGTCATCAGTAGCACAGAGCATAAAACAAGAACATTGAACACTGAAAAATGTTCAAATTGAGCCGTTATTAATAATAGGTATTCAGATTCACTAAGCGTTAGTTGCCTAACTAAATAAATAACAAACACAACATGGAGAGACACACATCACACATCACACATCACACATCTCATCACAGGGAGCCATAGCAACAGCCACTTAGAGATAAATATGAAACACCCATAATATTTTAAAAATAATATTTCCAACTTTCAAAAGTATTTTTTTATTGAAAAAATACTGTATGCTTTTTTTTAAAAGCAAGAACACCAGAAGCAAATTGTATTTAACTGTAAGGCAAATTGAATGAGTTAATAAGTGGATTACTTACTATGATTATAATATTAAAAAAAACAAAGAAAGAAATGCAAGAATCAGATAAACAAATTGAGGTAGCTCTGAGGAACTGCATAGGCGGAATGAAGGGACTGGTCTCGGAAGCATTATCACGCATCTAAGCAGCTTTGAGCGTGTCCTGCCTTAATGCTATTCCACTTCAGACTGTCACATACAGAAATATGAATAATTCACCTTTGTAGGACATAAGATTTGGGAATTCCATAACTGAAAGTTCTAGGTGGCCAACTATGTCCAGTTGGCTTGACCACCCTCCAATTCAAATGCCAACCAAGGCGGAGGCCGGACTGTGGTTTGTTGTGGCTGTGCATGCTTGCAGTCCCTGCACTGTCAAAATGTAGACACCAGTCAGTCATGGCTGTCTTTGACTGCGGTTCCTGCACTGTAGGCAGGGGTATGAGGATTTGATCATGAATGTCTGGAGCTGGCCTGATCTACATTGTAAGTCGCAAGCTAGAAAGAAAGAATAGAAGCCAGAGACTACATCGCGGACATTCTTGAGGTCAGATGTGTCTGATGCATGTATGAAAACATCCCATGCTCAGCCAGTTTTTCGGTGTCATGTCAGCGACTGTCCTTGAAAGGTACATTGTCAGGAGAAACTATTTATGTGATATTCTTCTTTCTGTTTTCTCCAATATTGAAACCTGTAAATCTCGACTGGTCGAGATGGGCATCCTGGTGACAATGACAGATGATCAAAATGACATTTTGGCCTTTCCCCCAGACCTCACACCTCCTCTCTAGTAATACTGAAAACATCATACAAGAGTGCTTCGAGAGCACTTTAACTTTGTTCTCATTCCAATCATGAAGAGCTGGGTGCCTTTGCGGGCATTCATGAACGCACAGAGGAAGTGGATCGCTTAACTCTGTCTAAGCTAACCCCGTACAGCTGCCTCGATGGGTCAGAACCATTGTCATCATCACTTGACACGTGAGGACAGAAAATGCTGAGCTAACGACCTGGTTTTCAAATTCTGACTATTAAAAACTGGGATTAAGCTGTAGCCCGCCACAGTGAAACAAGGGATTGTGTTCTTTCAAAGTTCGTCCCCTGCTCAAATTCCCAAGTCCATACCAAGTTGGCAACATGTTTCCAGACTTGAAATGGAGATGGAGAGATGGAGAGATGGAGAGATGGAGAACGGGCTCAGTAGCTAAGAGCACACACTGCTCTTGCAGAGGACCTGGATTTAGCTTCCTGCACTGTGTCAAGTGGCTCACCACTGCCTATAATTCCTTCTCTAGAAGATACAACATTCCTTTTTCTGACCTTCTTGGAGAATGGACTTGTATAGACATACATACATAAACATATAATTAAAAAGTTAAAAATAGGTACCACCTTCCCCCAAATATAAGCCCATATGAACCCTGCAGAGCCCCTGAGAAATTAATCTTGGATTAAATGTTAGGTAACCCTCTTCAGAGTAGCTGAACTTAAATCTAATCAGTTTGGATGAATGCCTCCTGGGCTGGATAGTTTTTTATTCTAGAGTTCGCAGTGAGCTTGCAACTATAGTACAGATCTGGACCTAGTGGCTCTTCCTGTGTTTGATTTGAACAGTTCCAGTCCCTCTGATATCTGGGGCTTCCATGAGCCTTTCCAGACAAGTCAGTGATTTGGAGTCAGGCAAACACTTGGCCTTTCCAGTCTTGCTTGGAGTGAAAATCAATTTAGACTCATTGCAAGCATAAATCAGGCAATTGAGTTCATTCTTAAGACACAATAGGGGCCCTTGCTATTCTGGGGGAGGAAATGAACCAAATGTTTTCTGCTAGTCTCTGATGTTTGTGCCCTACCATTGCATGGTGATCTGACAAGCATGTTTGCCCACCAGTCTGTTCTCAATAAATGAAAACCAGAAACCACAAAGGTTAGCTGATCTGGAGAGAGTGGCTTACAAGAGGTACCAAAGATTGCCAGCCCAGAAGTAGCAGATTCACAGTTCCCTGCCTGACATCAGAGGCGACCCGGTTGTTGATATCTATATTTGTAAACATCCTTATCCTCAAGAGCCTAGTTAGAACTTCTTCCCATCCAGGTGTGTTTGAAATAAAGGAGTTCCGGGGCAAGTGGAGCCTTTAATTAAAGCATCAAATCCAGTTGACTGACACAATACTCATTTTAAAGGGAATAAGGGGATGAATGAAAGGATTGGCTATTAGGGAACTACTTAAGCTTCACTGATACATATTCCTAGTGGCTAAGAAACTGTTCATATAATGCAGTCTCTCTCTCTCTCTCTCTCTCTCTCTCTCTCTCTCTCTCTCTCTCACACACACACACACACACACACACACACACACACACACCACAATACACACATACTCACTTGCTTCAGTTGGTAAAAAAAAAAGTGAAGGTGAACTTAAAAGAAGATGAGTTTTACATATCTGAGAGAGTAACACTGACAGATGATTTTGCTATAAAATGCTTCCATAAATATTATCTCCTATGCCTTAGTTCCACTTACTGGTTCTAGCTTTGTGAGTGTCTGTTCTTTGCTTAAAATAAGCACTTTATTTCAGTATTTGCTTTGTACTGTTTTATGAGAAAGGGATTCTATTCATGGCCCAAGCCTGGAAGTCACCACATAGTCCAAACCAGTCTTCCTGCGGGAGCGACTCCCCTCTGGGATTGCAGATCTGAGTCACTGTGTTCTGCTTGATGCTTGATTTTAATTCAGAGATAAGGTGTTCTTCTGACTTTGTTTCCCAAGTTGTTTGGGTTTTTCTGAAAGTAGATTGTCCATTTATCATGGCAGTGAATGAAACTTCTAGTAAGTATTCATAGTTCAGAATACCCTAAGCCTTTGAGAAATCTCAAAAGTTTTATGTGGATGCACTACATCTTAAGACATTTCACTAAACTGGGTCTGTTAAAGATGTGAGCACCCGCCTAGGATGCTAAGAAGTAGAGACGGGGCTTCCTGCAGGTGAGTGAGGTTGTGGGAGGATGTCCTCGGAGGGGACACGGGAGCCAACGCTCCTTCACCCTGTCTGCATTTGTCATCATGCGGGGCCAGGCTGTCCCAGCACAGGCACCGCACCGCAGCATGGCACACAGGATGGGACTCAAAGG
Source organism: Apodemus agrarius (assembly GCA_964023405.1). Taxonomy (NCBI): domain Eukaryota; kingdom Metazoa; phylum Chordata; class Mammalia; order Rodentia; family Muridae; genus Apodemus; species Apodemus agrarius. The sequence continues at coordinate 175,555,684 of OZ030006.1, read as the reverse complement.
CAATGAGTTCCAGCAACTTGCATTTGAGAACAAAAAGAAACCTTTCCTGTTTATAGGGTTTCCTACCACAAGCATTGTGTTATAGGAAGGACAAGCTGACCCACATGGATTATAGGCTACTTTTCTTCCTATTTTATTAGCATACTGGGAATTAAGTGAAATTTTTCTAGTGGACCAATCTAAACTTTAGCTAGAAGGCTATTTATTTATTTATTTATTTATTTATTTTTGCCCTATGAATTGGGAGTCCTTAGCAGAGTCTGATGCTGACTTACTGTTGATGTGGCCGGGAATCAGTGTTAACTTCTTTTGCAAACTGAAAACTATTTGCAAAAAAGAACAAGCAGAGTGTTCTTGAGACGGACTCCAGCCAGGGCTGCTGTTGCCGCCACTGACTGTCTAAGACATCTTGAGACGGACTCCAGCCAGGGCTGCTGTTGCTGTCACTGACTGTCCAAGACATCTTGAGACGGACTCCAGCCAGGGCTGCTGTTGCTATCACTGACTGTCTAAGACATCTTGAGACGGACTCCAGCCAGCGCTGCTGTTGCTGTCACTAACTAAGACATCTTGAGACGGACTCCAGCCAGGGCTGCTGTTGCTGTCACTGACTGTCTAAGACATCTTGAGACGGACTCCAGCCAGGACTGCTGTTGCCGCCACTGACTGTCTAAGACATCTTGAGACGGACTCCAGCCAGGGCTGCTGTTGCTGTCACTGACTGTCTAAGACATCTTGAGAAAATGATTTCTGAACTTGAGTTCACATTGCCTAGCCTTTGTCACATCCATGGCAGAGAGCTTTGTGGTGAGCCCCAGGAAGTCAATAGAAATCAAAATAATTTTAACTTAACATTGAGGCCTGTTGGCCAATAAACTCAATAAGGTGAAATGCGTTGCTTCACAGGGCAAAGGCTCATTAGGACACGCACGACCATGTGTTTGCTTCTCATGCGCATGACATCGTAGCTATAAGAGGGAGTCATGGAGAGGATGAGGTAAAATCATAGCTGCACAAATGTCCTTTTGTGTAAAAGGAGAGTAAGCAGGGAGTGGTAAAATGGAGCTTCAAATAACCCCAGATGTGAGGCCGGAGAGACATTCCATCGTTTATGAAACCACACTGCTCTTCCAGAGGACCAGAGTCTGTTACCCGGCACCCACCTCAGACAGCTCATGTAACAGGCATGTAATATGCTCAGGCGCTCAAACGCCCCTCTGGCACCTGGGCTCATGTGTTTGCCCCTCTACACAGGATCTATACGTACACATAATAAGCACATGCAAAGCAGACAACTGATCAGAAAAACAAGACCCATTGCTGTCTTTTAAGTTTTTTTTTTAATTAATTGCATGTACCAAATGTGTGCGTTTGTGTGTATGTGAGCTCACCATCATATGTGTGAATCATTGTGTAGAGGACACTACCCACATTTGCCTTTTTAACTTTTTTAATATCATTATCCTGGAACTCAAGAAGTAAGCTAACCTGACTGCCCAGAAGGCCCCCGGGATCTGCCTGGCTTTCCCTCTCCAGTGCTGGGACTGTAAACATACTACTGCACCTGGCTTTCTTATGTGGGATTTTGTGGCTGAGACTCCTGTCTTGAAGCTTGCAAGGCATGCACTTTCCCAATTGAGTTATCCCCCGGGCTTCCTCTTCTTCTTCTTTAGAGCCAGTATTTCTTTAAAGTCCTGGATAGCTTAGAACTCACAGTGTAGACCAAGGTAACCTTCACTAATAAGGTGAGCATCCTGTCCTAGTCAACCAGGCTCTGGGATCAGGGTCTCACCTGAGTATGCCAGTGACACACAGTCTCGTGACCTTGGTGCCAACAACCAGCTAAAGCCAAGACAATGCCTTACCTGCTTTGGTGCTTCCAACATGTTTCCTGCATGTGACCAGGAAGACATGGGGCATGGCCAATCTTTTACCCTGTGGAAAGGAAAGTGACCCAGGGATGGAGCTCTCACAGGTACAGACAGCACAGAATTCTGATGTGCATGATTTTCAATGACTATACATGCTTTCTCATCCTGTCTCTGCTTTGTGTCTGTGTCTCCTCTCTGTTTTTAAAGAGGGAAGGGCTTTTACCCCAGTAAAACAGCCCAGTCAGTTACTAAGGTTCGCAGGGAGCAGGCTGGGAAAGGACAAGAGCCTGCTCATTTGAACTTGAGGCCTTGTAGAGCTCTCAATTTTCAAGACCACTTAAATGAGAAATGAATCTCCGTGATGCAACTTCACAGTCTATTTATATCATTATTCTTTATTCAACATAAACACAGTGCTCTGTGATGTTACTGCATGTCATAAATGTCATCATAATTTGTCTTTACACATCATAAATATCTTAGTTTGTGACATTATTATACCTTCGGGTGTCTCTTTCCATATTTATGGTAATTACATCAAAGTATTTACTATAATTATGTCATTTGATGAAATTACAGTAATTACTTCAAAAAATGATAGCCCATGACTAATGAATTAAAATAGCATGGAAATTCGCATTAAAAAAATGACGTTAAAATGATGCTAAGGATCTGAGATGTCGCCCAGGAAGAACATCCCTCACCGAGCTTTGTAACCCAGGCTTGTCACCACTGGCTCTCCTGTGGAGGAGCTCAGCTTTATTCGATCCTCAGAAGTGCTCTGTGGAGACACAGGGACCCCAAAGTGGAAACCCATTTGGCACATACTTTTCAGTAAGTTTATGAAGCCAAAGCTTGACTTTAAAACAATAACTCATGTCATGGAAGAAAATCCACACCCTCCTCTGTCTGTGTTATCGCTGTTTAGTTTTTTTGTTTTTTTACTGTACTATTTACATTTTGTCAAAACCAGGCTTATATAGACTTTATGATGTGGATCAGGAAACAAACTGGGAAGAGACCGGACTCAGGAGGGGTTGACTCATATACATATCACCAAATAAGGCGAAGAGAAAAAGTGTCGCTATGCAGCTTAGTTAGAAAGAAAAAAAGAGAGGAAATGGAAGTTCAAGAGAGAGAAATCCCAGATAGATAAACATTTATACAGCAGTCCATAATGGGTATTAGCAATTATGTTGCCCCTGTGACACAATACCTGAAGCATCCAGGACTCGGGTGGCGATCACAGGCGTGTGTGCACAGGCACATGTGCAGGAGCAAGCACAGGAACACACTGTGCGCGAAGAGCGACAGAAAGCACCGGCACCGGGCTGGCATCTCTTGTAGCAGAACTTTCAGAGAGTTTAAAGTTTTACATGAGAACTCATTGCCTCACTCCCCTAAGGACTTGTTTGAGGCCCAAGCATCCACCACAGTGTGCCCTTGCAACCATCAAAACTGTCAATAGCAGCACACTGCCTCATAAAGTGGGCTCCATGGGTCGGACAATACCAGGAGAGGGTAAAGGACCCAGGGTTGCACATCTTAGTGCATTCCTGGATTTCAAAGGGGGAGACTAAGAAAACAGCCTCAGAGCAAAGATCACATAGTGATGAGTATATTTGCAAGAACAAATTTCATGGAATAGAGGACAGTGAAAGGGGCTGGAATTGAGAGTTTACCCTTTGCTTGGGAAGGCCAAGAGGTGGGCGAGGAGGAGGAGTTGCAGCCAGCAAGGAGTGCAGGAGGAGGGCAAGACTACCATGAGCACAGAGAGGCTTTGTAAGGCAATGAAGTTGGACCAGAGAGTGAGTGAAGGAAAGGAGCAGGCTGTGGCAGAGTAAAACCAGGAAAGATACCTTGAACGATTGGAGCAAATCAGGCAGCCCCGCACAGCAGAGTCCGCGTCCTGGACAGTCACACATTGGATAAAGGATAGGCTGGCACTCAGCATCCATACCACGGAAGGATGACGAGGGCTGGTGTGGGTCACGAGATAACACAGGGGCATGTGGGATCACATCACGCCCTACGATCCAGGCATCTGTGTGTTAATCGACCATCCTCAACATCTCGCTTCCTGCTCCACTCACCAGAAAGAAAGCAGAAGTAGAAAGGTTTCTAGTCACCAAGGTGTGTGAACAGGTAAATCATACCAGGACCCCAGCTTCCCTCTCACCACCAGTGAGAGGGAAGTGCACTTTGCACACGTAGGGGAACCTGTATTACCTATAGGCTGGAACATACAGACGGATATAAGATGCCACATAATGTCACTCTTCCTAATTGCTACATTTTGTCTTGACACACAGATATTTTTCTTCAAATAAAATAGTACCAGCGCTGAAGAGATGGCACAGTGCTTATCTTAAAGGGGACCAGAGTTCTGCTCCCAGCAGCCAGGTTAGGAGGTCCAGAACTGTGGGAAAATCTTCCCCTAGGGGATTCAAGGCCTAGTCTGGCCTCCCTGGGGACTTTCACTCAAGAATACAAAACCACACATGAATGCACATAAATAAGTAGTAAAATAAATCTTAAAACAAATTGAAACCATATTATCAGTAATGTAATAACTTACTTTTAAATTAAAAAATTATTTTTAAAATTTGCCCTCATTTTTAATATGTCCAGTTTTCCCACATGCCCATCTGTAAAACGAAGCCCTTTGGGGTCCCGTATCATTGTAGCAGCTACTGTCTACGTCATGGCTTCTTAAAACCTCCCACATGTGAGTTCTTTCCAGAGGAGGGGTAGTTAAATGACTCTGGCTATATGAATATATACAATAGGAATGAAAACCCTCTTCTCATAGCAGGTCCTAAGAAATGATTTTTAAAACAGTTCTTGGATATATATTTTTTCCCATAATTTACCCAAGAAGAAATCAAATCTGCATCAACAGCAGGCATGGGGGTGCTTGTCCATCACAGTGCAGTGTGGCTATAGACAGACACGATGTGTGAGTGCTGGTGTGAAGACTGCAGGAGTCTTCCTTTTCTGCAACTGACTGGGCCATCACTTTCCACAAAAGCAGGAAGCTCTTTAAGGGCAGAGGGCATGCTCCACACCCAGCAGTGCCACCTCTGTGTCAGGTGACTCAGGCGGCGGGCAGTAGAGGCTGTGGTGAACAGTGGGGGCGGCGGCGGGCAGTGGAGGCGGAGGCGGTGGCAGTGGGGATTTGTGGCACCGCATGCACAGCTCGCAGGGTACCCACTGTGAGTCCAGAACAACATAACATTTGATTTTGAATTAACTCGTAGCTGCCGTGTTTCCAGAAGTCTTTTTCCTTGACAAGTCTTTTTCTTTGGAACCCTCATATTAAGTGAATACCCTCATATTATGTGGGGTCAGAAGCCAGTGGTCAAGAAACCTTGGTCCATTACGGGCATTACAGCTCTCCAAGTCACATTATCTTACATAGGATTTGATGTTGACTTTAGTTTCCTTTCAAATAATTCCCAATTATCCTCCCAGATAATTATTTCCTTAGATTACAGGGAATAGCCTCTGTATTTATTGTTTACCTAACTTAAAATATTTCTAATGTTAACAGGTAGGTCACTAAGTCATATGCAATGGTTTTTCATAGAACAGTTGATTTTCTAAAACTTTTTACTCTGTAGTTTAAAAATTTTTTTTCTGGTTGCAAATCCTTACTTTTAAAGATAGCTTCTTCTTCTAAAGATTCGTTTCTTTACCGGATGCTGATTGCGGGATGCATCGGAGACATTCTATAAAATATCCAAAGGATGAAGGAGACCCATTCCCACCAGCTGCCCACTGTGTACATGCATAGAACGTCTAGAAAATGCCAGGAGGGGCAACGAGACTGCAGCTCCTGACCCTCCAGACACTTGTGCCTCAAGATGAGCTTGTCATAATGACTAGAAGAGTCTTTTACATCTACATCTATACCTACATATACATATACATCATGTACACATTCACATACACATACACATTCATATTCACATACACATACACATTCATATTCACATTCACATACACATTCATATACACCTACACATTCACATTCATATACACATACACATTCACATTCATATACACATACACATTCACATTCACATACACATACACAGTCACATTCACATACATATTTACATACAGATACACATTCACATACACTTACACTTATACATACACATACACATTCACATACACTTACACTTACACATATACATTCACATACAATACACATACACATTCACATACACATACACATTCATATACACATACACAGTCACATTCACATACACATTCACATACACATTCCCATACACATACACATTCACATACACATTCACATACACATTCACATACACATACACATTCATATACACATACACATACACAGTCACATTCACATACATATTCACATACACATACACATACACATTCACATTCACATACACATATACATCCACATCCACATACACTCACACATACACATTCATATACACATTCACATACACATACACATTCACATACACATACACATTCATATACACATACACATTCACATTCACATATACATACACATTCACATACACATACACATTCACATACACATTCCCATTCACATACACTTACACTTACACATACACATACACTTACACATACACATACACATTCACATACACATACACATTCACATACACTTATACATACACATACACTGTCACATACACATACCCATTCACATACACTTACACTTACACATACACATACACTTACACATACAAATACACATTCACATACACATACACATTCATATACACATACACATACACATTCACATTCACATACACATACACATTCACATACACATACACATACACATACACATACACATACACATACACATTCACATACACATACACATTCACATACACTTACACTTACACATACACATACACTTACACATACACATACACATTCACATACACATACACATTCACATACACATACACATTCACATGCACATGCACATACACATATACACATACATGTGCTGTTGGCCTTTTGCTGGGGCAGCCCTCAGAGGTAAGCTATGAGAGGATTTCAATAGAGGATCAACTGGGATGTAAAGACCACCCTTACTGCGGGTGATTTTCTATCAGGTGCCAAGGAAATAGAAAGGTCCTGGGGAAAGCAGCTTGGACCAGGGTGTGCCTCTGCCAGGGTGAGCTTCTCAGGATTACTGCTGCTCTCCTCCCTCACGTATATCAAAGGCCACCTTCTTCAACCTCCCTCCATGATTGCCCGATTCTAGCAATTTTCCAGAAAGCCTCATGATTTCCCTGATAGAGTGGGAGAAATCGGTGTGGTGACCAGCCCTGTGGCCTGAGCAGCAACTGGATTCTCAGCCTCTGCAATGTATAGACCACAATCGTTAGACTGCCTACTGTATTGTGCAAAGCAATAAAATAATGTAATTAGTCTCGTTTAGAATGGTAGTGATTACACACACACACACACACACACACACACACACAATTGGTTGTGTTTCTGTGGAGAATTCTGACAACTGTGGCTGTTAATACCAAAAGTGCACTTCTCTCTGCCCCACATATTCTCACCACTGATAATAAATGTCTTCCAGCAGGTGTGCACGGACATTGTGCCATTCAAATAGCAAAGTGCATACTTCTCCCTTAGATATACATACAACAGAGTGAATCTCACAGTCCCTCAAGGTTCAGACAGAATTTTATGTCTGTACTAAAATATGACAAATGTCACCCATGGACCAGGAAAACAAATACTTAGAAAGATAATTTTATTTCTGAAGGAACTCTACACATCTGACTTTCTCTGAACTGTTCCTTCACAGATTTCACTCATTTTAAGTGTGACAACATTTTATTATACTTCTTTATATTATCCCTAGGACATAAGTTCTTTAACTAGGATTTGAAGCTGAGCATGCCTCAAAATTGCTACTATATGAAACTAATGTAAACGGTTCTTGTCCTGTGACAGCCATACAGGACTGCAACTGTTCCCATTCTAGGTTCACAGGCAAAATGAAAGAAAGGGTCCAAAGAGTCTAATCTTTGGGGGGTATGTTAAGAATAAAGTGCATCTTTCACAATTGGTCTGCTATACCCTTTCTGCACAATTCCTAGCAAGACCTGAAGTTTAACACATTGATTTTTGACCAGAAAGTAAATTCAGAAATCTAAAACTTTCACAGTCACCCTTAACTCACACATGGATTAATCAAAGTTAACCCATTGCAACAGTGGACTTGACCCATCATAACACATAACCTTGACCCATGGTAACACCAGATAACCTTGACCCATCCTAACACACAATAATCTTGACTCATCATAATACATGATAACATTGGCCCATTGTAACACATGCTAACCTTACCCATCATAACACATGATAACTTTGACCCATCATAAAACATGATGACCTTGACCATCAGGAGACAGCACTCTCCTCATTTTTGGAAGAAAAGGGAAACAAGCAAGAATTCACTCTCAAATATGTGAAAATCACAGTTACAGTATAATTACAACAGATCTGCAATCTTCACCCAAGCATACATAAGAACTTGAAAAATCTTTGACAGTCCCATTGACACCAAGTACTGGAGGTGAAGAGCACTGTTGCTTTTCCAGAGAACCTGGGTTCAGAACCACATGGCAGCTCACAACTGCCCGTGACTTCAGTCCTATGAAAGATAACATTCACCTCTAGCCTCTGTGGGCACTGCATTCACATGGTGCAAAATCAAACATGCGGGTGAAACACACCCACATACATAATATAAAAAAGAAATAAAGTCACTAGTAAGAGTTGGCACTAATACAAAAGGAAAACAAATCAATAAAACAAATTATGTTTGGAAATTTAAATATCTGAACACAATGTCTTACTCTTCGGGTATAATCCTGTTGCTTTTTTAAGTGTCAAATTTTAGTTGCACTGCTCTGGGAATGTTGTGAGTGAGGTAGTAATTATAATAACCATTTCTATTTGGAGGTAAACAAATCAGGAAAGCACACATGGACATTTTTCCTTATTTCTGCTCTTATTTCTAGCCCTTTCAGATATAGGAAAGAATAAAGGCTTTCAAAAGAAAACCCATGTTTTGCTTTATTTGTAGCTTTTTATGCAATATCTGCTTAAAATGGTTTTCATTTTCCAAATTATTTTACCATGGCTTCAAGTTTGTTTCTACATGAATGGTGCATTTGGTGTCATAGCTTGGAAGGAGAGGTTAGTCTGAAAGGATTAGGATCTGGTTCCCTTAGGTCGTTTGTTTGTATCCAGCTGAAGTCAGCAGTGGCTAAAATTCATTACCATCTGGCAGTCTTTCCATAGCGTCTTTGACAGAACGTGTGGTCCTAGCCTAGTACATACTAGACAGATGTCCAGGTCATAAAAATCACAACGATGCTTGGCATGGTGTCACCCCTTGTTGACAAAATCATCAGACAGGCCAGAGATTGAAGCAGAATAAAGAATGAGCTGTCTTCACCGCATCCAGTGGTCCATTGGCAAACAGATACCCAGTCCTCATGCATCCTGTGTGGGGGATGGAGTTCTTGGCTACACTCAGAGGAAAAGGAAATGATACTAATGAACTCAGCGTGTCACAGCTCAGCGGAGTCAGATCTGTTGCTACACCTTCATGCACAGATGCAAGATCTGATGGAATGGCTAACTAAACACTTGAAGCTTCCCTTCCGGTGGCAAGTAAGACTTCCTTCACTTCTGCTCCTTTCTCAACCATTTTGTGAAATCACAGCTACCTCTGCGATTGCAAATACAGCTTGTAAAGACAACCAGACATGAAAACTAATGTAAATGCACCCATCTTCTGCATCTCCCTGTCACCCACATATTTCCAATACAGACATATGAAGGGCCATGGAATTTGAAAATCCCTTAGACCCTTAGCCTTTTCTCTACACAATTCCTTTACCTTCTTTGCTAACTGAAACCCTCAGTCCTGAAGTCAGCTTTGTATATTTTAGATCACTTTCTTCTAAGTGGCCATGCTCTCATCACTTCCCTCTAACCAGCCCCACCCCATCACATTCCTCTAACCGGCCATGCCCCCATCATTGTTCTGTGATTTCTGCATTTTCTTCTATGATCCTTTTATGAGTGTCCTCACCTACTCCTTCCTCATCTTTGTTAATCCTGCTCCATCTTAACCTCTGCCACCTAGTCAAGGCCTCATCTCACCATCATCACCACCCAACTGCCCAGTTTAAACCAGTATACACCATTACCAAAAGTAATCCCAGTAGGCATCCTCTTAACTCTTTTTTTGAAACCAAAGCAGCAATTCCGATTCTTGGACTCATGGCTTTTCAATGCCTTCAATTCTTTGCGTGAGTCAAGCCTGGCACTTGACTGACCATTCCATCAACAAATGAAAACACTTCACCAATCAAAACAAAAAGCAAAAACAAAAACAAAAAAAAACCACAAAAAACAAAAACAAATAAGCAACAGCAACAAAGATCCAATCGCAGATGGGATCAAGACGTGGCTGAGTATCAAGCATGCTGTGCTAATTGATGGATCATCCACCATTATTCAATTGAGCTTTTTCTCTAGGATTTGGAAATATTAGTCAAGGTTAACCCATGTAGAAAAGCATGCAGATGCATGCATATATTGGTTTTGAGTATATGCATGCAATTGCTAGATCGTATAGTAAATCTATGTTCAACATTTTACAATTTTATTTTAAATTATGCAAACATGGCAGAGCACATGAGTTGGGGTGCCTGCAGAGGCCAGTAGGGGGGTGGGTCCTCTGTAAGAGCAGCAAGAACTCTTAAACACTGAGCCATCTCCCCCCGCCCCCCTGTATTTTAAAGAGACAAAGAGCATATATGTTCTGCAAGGAGATATACAAATGAACAATGAACACAGGAGAAGTGTGGGGTATCATTCGACGTTAGAGGGATGCAGCTTAAAACCACAAGGAGACTCTGCTTTTGTGCATGGTAGATGGCAACTCTCAAAATGACAGGCTGATGTCGCTGAAGAGGTGGAGGATTCACCTTGCAAAGGATACTTGTGCTAGTGTAATTGGAGCAGTCCTTTTAGAATACAAAGCAAAGGACCAACATAGGGGCTAGAAAGATGGCTCAGTGGTTAAGATCACATTCTTCTCTTCCTAGGACCACAGTTTGGTACTCAGCACCCACAACAGTACCTCCAATCTCCTAAAACTAAGCTTTAGGGATCCAGTGTCATCTCCTCCTGTCTGTAGGGAATTTACACACATATGACAGGCAGTCATAACAACCATACACATAAATTAGAAGTATAATAAATGAATTTAAAACCCTGACTGAATAGTCTTTTTGGGTTATAATAATTCTATTTACATTTCCATCTATTTATATTACAAATTCCACTTATAATTTTTTGCATATAGCAAGGTTTAGGGTCCAATAATACTCTTGTACAAATGTTGGATCAGTGGTTCTCAACCTTCCTAATGCTTTGACCCTTTTGTAGAGCTTCTTATGTTGTGGTGACTCCCAAACATAAAATTATTTTTCTAGGTACTTCATAACTCTAATTTTGCTACTGCTATGAGTTATAATGTAAATATATTTGTTTGCTGAATGGTCTGAGGTAATCCTTGTGACAAAGTCATTTGACCCTCACAGAGGTCAAGACTCAGAGGTTGAGAACCACTGTGTCGGCTGAAACCACTAGCTCTTACACTCCCCTTTGTAATACTGGACTTTCCAATTAGTCATTCTTGTATCAGACTCAAGGGTAGGTAGCAAATGGGAGGTTATAAGATGGATTATCCATTATGTTCCGTCAGTCTCTATGTCTATCACTGTTGGTACCACACTTTGATGACTTTCGTAGTTCTTCACTGTAATTTTTAATTTGAACCTCCTACCTGTTTTTATTTCCTCTTGAAGATTGTGGGATTATTTCCCATCCATTGAATACCAACATGGATCTTAAGATCAATTTGATAAATGTTTGTAAAGAATCAACATGGAAACCAGGAAGAGTGCCAGTTGTCTGAGAAGAAAGAAGACAAGGCAATAGGACACTACGTTTCTCATTTCTCGTGCCACCTGGACAGCAGTGGGCATGCTTACCCGCGTCATCAAAAGAGCCCCTACTCAGCACATTCCTCCTCATCTTCCTGATACGATAGGAACTTCCTGATTAAAGTCTGCATGGAGCATTTCCTTCAAGTCTCAAGAGTATTTTACCACAGGGGATAATTTGTATAAAATATATGGACCCACAGATAGTACCAAAAATCAAGGGATTTTAAATGGGGAAAAAAAAAGCTCTGGCAGAAAAAGAGGGAGCTTGTGAATGTTCCCAAGATTTATGAGGAGGAACAAGGATGGCAGAGGACCACACCCACCTGCCATACCCACCTGCCACCTGTCAGCTCTAGCGAGAGGATCCCTAGGAAGTAGTGTTCCTCTGCACTTGGTTACAGGAGGTCACTCAGAAGGCAAAAGGCATGCTTGACAAATTTTCGAAACTCACAAGGAGATGCATTTTGCCAGATTGAAGCTTTGGTGGCTCTCACTGAGGCTGATTTATGATCATTCTCTGGTCTATGATTTAATGTCTAATTTATATTTTTGGTTAAGGTACTTGAAAGTCTATCATCTTGGATTGGCAATGATTATGGAGATGATCAATAAATGAGCAGTAAGTAAGTGATTGAAACTTACTAGGTACCTGTACTTCTGTGTGCACGTGTGTGTGTGTGTGTGTGTGTGTGTGTGTGTGTACATGTACTGTGTGTATTCAGGCTTGGGGATGTGGCTGAGTGTGTAGAGTCTAGAGGCCAAGCTTGGTCTCATTCCTCAGGAGAGTGTTTTGAAGCAGGGTCTCTCACTGACCTGGACCTCACTGACTGGACTGGACTGCCTGCCAGTGATGTCCAGGGAGCCTCCTGTCTCCACCTTTGAAGCCCTTGGATTACGGGAGCATCCCCATGTCTGGCATCCTCCATGCGGCTTTCATCTGGGATTCACTCAGGTCCTCACATTTGCCAAGCAGCCGAGCCACCTCCCCGTTCTCCTATACTTAAGAGAAACCATGTAACCAGCTGCACTTTTTTCCATCTCCACACTTTAGGCAGAGTTAAATGACCAGGCTGAAGCAGCCAGGGTAGTTGAGGAAAGAGACCAGAGATTGATTTCATTCTCAGCCCTCCTTCTGTCCATCTTAGACCAGGAACCAGAGGCAACCGACATCTACGTTACATTTAACCAAGCGTTTCTCGCCCAGATCCCTCAGCCTCACTCCTTACACAGTTCAATTTCCCAACTGTAATCAGGCTGCGGCGGAGAATCTTCCCATTTGGATGAAGCCAAGTATTTTATTCATGCAGTCATAATCCAAGTTATCATGAATTAAATCGTGTGCCATTCAAGAATGTGATGTGCACATTATGAGAGAATTAATATGTGCAGCCCCGCTGCCTTTAACAAATTATGATTAGGCAGGGCCTGAAACGCATTGGTAAGAAACACTTAACAGATGACACCGTGACAGTGTGCTAGTGGGCATGTTACTGTAATGTCAATATTATTAAACCTATGTACCCAGCTAATTCATGAATAGAAATTACTTTTGTATCTGCCACATTTCATTGTGTAATAGAATCCATATAAAAGTTGTAGCTATTCCATTGAGACTAGCTAAGGGAAGCTCTCCTTCGAAACCACAGCCTAAAGAGCTTCTGAGTTCAGATGTTACCTAATGTGTTGGGGATGGGGAAACAGAGTCCCACAGAGACTTTTTCTCTAGTCTGTTTTGTCAAAGCAGATATCATAAAAGATGCAAAAAAATTGCTTTCTAGTGCAAATTAAGACAGCTACAGTAACTATCTCTAAAACCTGGTGCTTTTCACACATGGCTTCTGTAACAGGATCTACCAAATAAGGGAAGGAGACGCTATGGCTTTAAAACACTAAGATGTAAACATCTGGAGGATTGGTGCTTTATTGGAAATATGTGGCTCTGAATTCACCTGAGTTACCTATCACAGGCCACAAAATTTGGAATAATTGAGCCTCTTACCTGAGTGCTGCCTGCTGATGTTGTTTTCTGTCTCAGTTTCTCTTTTTACAAATAGAAATAGCACTTGATTAGAAAAGTAGCAGCACACTATAAGTGCTAAATTATTTTAAAAGGTTTCCTGCAAAACTACCAGAACTGGCCATTTGGTTTTATTATCTCCATCAGAAAGAATTTGGTAAAAAACACAAGATCATCTGCCTACTTTCAACTGTTCCTATCCCTAGTCTAATGCTTGAGTTTTGAGATGAGGACCATCCTGTATTTAGACTTCCCTTGGTTCCAACATTACCTTTGCAAATAGTTCTTGCCCATTTTAGATATTTTAAGCAATTAAATATATACACACACACACATGCACACACACACACACACACACACACACACACACACAATCCCCTACATGGGCATTACTGTCAGATGCTAAGAGAAGGGTAGGATGAAGGAGTGAGAGAGGCCAGAGGAGACAGCAGCCGCACATGTGAGGGAGAAACAGCCCCAGTCTGAAGAGCTATGACTCGTCTGTATTCTGCCACTCCAGCTTAGAGAGGTTGCAGCAGAAACCTTACCTGTCCTTGCAAATCTGTCACCCTCTTGAAAAGGAAGACAACTCTAAGACTCATAAGATCCATACACATCCCCAATACTCTCTCAGTCCTTTCATGTTCAAACTGGTGTCACAGCTCCCTTGAACAAGAAATAGCTTCAGATTCTTAGAAGGACTCCCCAGCCACTGTCTGGGCACTCTTTCTCCATCTTCCTACTTACTTCCCATGGAAGTGGGTATATTGTGAGAATTACTCTGTTCTGAAGATGAAATCCCAGCATGGACTTAGGGTATGAGTTTACAATGACTGAAGTCTACCTGGGCCACACTGTTACCCTCCCCACACTCACTGTGGGTGTTACTCCTCTTTCAGTGTGGCTCTTTGTGTAAGGCTGTAAGTCAGATGCTGAATGAGATGACTAATGAAATCTCTGCAGTGGCATACGAGGGAGGCCAGGGAAGGCTCTGGAGAAGGTGATCGCCAGGGGAAGATTTTGAAATGAAGGAGCAGGCATTTGGTTCAATGAACAGTCAAGTCCTCACGGAGTTTCACACTTCCGATATTGGTAGATGTGCAAAAAGAGAAAAAGGAATACTTGGGTAATTAGAACATTATTTTCACAGTGTGGTAGTATGTGACTTCACCTAGCAAGACATAAACAAACACCTCTTTACCCCAGATAGAACACTGGTAACAGACCGCAGTAAAGCTTAATGAACCAGTGACTTATTGGAATTACTTACAAGAATGTATGTCACTCAGGCAGCTGCATTACTGAGAAGGCCAGGCCTGCAGAGGCAGCAACTCCTGAAAACTGTATCCCTAACGTTCCCTGTACAACTTGCAGGCTGCTCACAGAAGAGCCCTCTCTGCAACGGTTTACTTTTTGTGGAGAGCCCTTGTGACCTATGTTCCTGAGTTCTGTGAGTCTCCTAAGTTTCATGAAGTTTCTAAACCATGTAAGTTTCCTTGGCATGCAGCATCCAAGAACCTTCCTCCTTCTTCTCAGAGAGAAGGTTTCAGATGAGGGCCCAGCTACTCAACAGTGAGTTTGGATTTTGATAGATCTCAAATTAAGCTCAATTAGAGCACCATCATTGTGAAGACATAAACAAAAGTGATCGTGGAGTCAAATGCCACTTTTATCAGTGAATAAAATAAATAGTTCTGAAATGTATGGAAAAGAAGACTGGGTATGCTTTTGTATTTGCATGAGTTATGCATAATCGCAGAAACTTGATCCCATTTTATACCATTTAACCTCTATTATTAAGAATAGACAATCCTGTCTCTGAGTAATTCCTTGACATTCCTTCGTTATTCCAGACGCCTGCCGAATGGTAATTGCCTATCAGTGACTCTGTAAATCATGGAAGGTGCTGTGGTGAGGAAGAGCCAAGGCTCAGTGATGTTTGCCTTGGCTCCTGGCCTTCTACAATTTAGAAACTCTCTTTCTTTAACACTGGCTGGCTTTTAGAGACACTTGTATTATCTGTGAAACTAAAATACAATGTGTGTTATCTCTTAGCAGTCTTGACATCTTAGAAGTTATCATGCCCAGAGCATCCAGCAGTACCATAATTACCCAATACCTCAGTTGTTTTTATTGCTGTTAGGACTACTTTGATTTTACCAATAACAGATGTATATATAAGATATATATCTCTCTATCTCTATCTCTATCTCTCTATCTCTATCTCTATCTCTATCTCTATCTCTATCTCTATCTCTATCTCTATCTCTATCTCTATCTCTATCTCTATCTATATCTATATCTATATCTATATCTATATCTATATCTATATATCTGTAGCTTTATTTGCCAAGTGGAAAGAAAGAGAACCTGGACAGAGTAACTTCTTTCTCCATGTCACTATCAAGTCTTGGTTCAATTGCTATACTTTGGATTTATCTCAATTCTTTGTTATTTCAAACAAGAAATGACATATACAATATATATATATATATATATACACATTGCATACACATACATACATACATGTATGCATGCATATATGGTATATGTTGTATATATAATATATGTAGTATATACAGTATATGTAGTATATATAGTATATATAGTACATGTAGTACATATAGTATATGTAGTATATATAGTATATATAGTACATATTATACATATAGTACATGTAGTACATATAGTATGTATTCTATAAGCTATAGCTTATAGCTCCAGACTCAAAGTTCAGGAAAAAAAGCAGAACCATATGAGATGGTGGATGTCAGATTTTAGGGTGGAATGAGGTTCCCAAATGTGACCCTCAGACAAATTTTAGCCAAATGAGCAATAGGGTCTGAAGCATGTTCCTGCTGCTCATGGAGAGAGGAGTTTGTCCTTTAATGTCCCTTGGTGGTAGTGACCATTGTACCTCAAAAAATGTGTCCTAAGTCAACTGACATCACAAAACTATACCAAAAGACACTATGCCTTCCTGTATTTCTAGAAGCAGATGTTTAGAGGGTCCCGAGGTCCCTGGTTGGGGTGTTCTGGAAGAGCAATGGGCACAGTGAAGTGAGCTGGCAGTGGTCATTTGCTCTGCGTGCAGCCCTTCTGGACCATTCCCAGGAAGGTAGGTAGTAACATGGAACGTGTCAGATCTGTGACTGGGCAAAAAAGAAACTGAGAGTATGCATGGCCAGATCTATGAGGTGACAGAAGCCAGGTGTAAATGCTATACTTGACATATATACCACTGATTGCTGTAAGTCATACAAATTTTATCAGAATCCTCAATGCAATCTGGGGAACCTCCTAAATAATATGTTGAACAGTCCCCTCAAGCACATAAAATTTCTCATCTTCCATGTTGCTTTTGCTGATAGGTTATTAGGAAAGAGTGAATTGAAATGATGTGTTTATAAGTTCCACATAAACAAATTCAGTTTCACTTCAGCTTAAATATGAGTCTGTGATTTGTTTCCTATCTTACAGTTTCCCTTTAGTGTTGGAATCTGTAGATTTATTTGCCAATTAAAAAGAGAGAGAGAGCCTGGACAGCCAGTAACTTCTTTCTCCATGTCACTATCAAGTCTTGGTTCAATTGGTATACTTTGGACTTATCTCAATTCTTTGTTATTTCAAACAGGAAATAACCTTCTCATGTTCTATTAGTAAAGTTCAGTCTAGCATGAAATCCTTATACTCTTTTTTAGCTCCAAACTTCCTCCATGAGAAACTGAGTTGAGGAAATGTATCGTCCATGGTCCCCTTGTCCCTTGCATCTCATTCACTGCAGGCTCTGGGCTCTTGTAGAAATAGAAAGATGTCTTGGTCTTTGTGGGCTGTGGTAACAAAATGGCATGATCTGGGTGTTTATAAACAATAGAAATCTATTGATCAGTGCTCCAGAAGCCGAGAAGTATGAGATCAAGGCAGACTGTGTAGGTCTGTGGAGGACTGGCTTTCTGACTCCCAGGCAATGCCTTCCTGCTGACCCTTCCTTCACATGGAGGAAGGGATTGTCTTGTTGAACACTTGACCACCATGTCCAATTCATTTCATCCCCATGATGACATTTCTTCTCTGGGAGGAGCCTTGCCCTTCAGAATGAAGAACAAGACAGGGACCATGGAGAATGGATTGTGGAGAACAGAAGGTAGCAAGAAACAAGATAGAAATGAAAGCCATGAAAAAATGTATTGTATCTATTAACCACATGTAGTCAAAACACTCATGTGAGGGGTGCTCCAGGTTCCCTTCAGGGAGAATACAAACCTTTTAGGTGGAAAAGTTTGGGTCTTAAGTCTTGATGTTATTCACAAACTGCTTCAATCCAGAACATGTTTTTGACAATTTATAATGCTATATATAATGTGGTGAGTTGCAATAAGATAATCCTGTAAGAAAATATGGGAGAAACGTTACATGGATTGAAGTTAGTGAGGAAAACCTACCCCCTCTTGTGGGTCAAAAGTTTGGTTCTGTCTTTTTTCAGTTCTTTCCAAAAATATGTCTCTTATACATGTCACTGTGATGTTTTTCTAGATAGGGATATTACAGGAAAGAAATAACCAAGGTCTCCCATCTTTTATATTTTGCTGGGCTATACAAAAATAAATATGGCATATATGTAAGGTGATATCCATTTATGTCATGGAGAAACTGAGGCACAGCAGCAAAGATAGTGATGGGAGCACTTTACAGTGAGAGGTGGGAAGGGCGAAGGCTTCCTGAGGAATATGCTCTGCACAGAAATTTTACTGTAACAAACATGAGGACCAGTGAGATGACTCAGTGGGTAAACTGCTTCACACAAAGGCCCAGGAATCAATCTGAGATCAACAACTGTATCCCACTTATAGGTAGGAGGAGAGAGCTGATTCTACAAGTTAGCTTCTGATGTCAACATGTATGTGGAAATCATATGTTGACAGACAACTAAACATAAGGAGAAAAATAAAATAAACACTTAAGGACAGAGACTCGACTTGTAAAAGGACCTGAACCATCTAAATATAACTAGTAAATGCTACATTAGTCTTCTCAAAAAGGGTAATATTTTTTATATTGCAAACAATAGCAGAAAATATATAAATTGTCTTAGTTAGACTTTCTCTTGATGTGGAGAAATACAGTAACCAAAAATCAAGTTAAAGAGGAGAGGGTTTTATCATTGCTCATCACTGAGGAAAGTCAGGACAGGAACTCAAACAGGGCAGGAACCTGGAGGCAGGAGCTGGGGCAGAGGTCATGGAGGGTACTGCTTACTTTCATTTCCTCTGCCTTGCTCAGTCTGCTCTCTAATAGAATCCAAGACCACCATTCCAGGGATGGCATCACCCACAATAAGCTGTACCCGCTCCATCAAAGAAGAAACAACCTAACAGCCAGATCGTATGGAAGCATCTTCTCAACTGAGGTTCCCTCCATCTGAATAACTCTCATCTGTGTATGGACTTTATGTAAGACCGGCCCGCACAGAGATTAAAATGTCCAGGTGGCACACTGGTAGATCATCCTGCTTCAGTCACAGTGCATAGATTATTCCATGTTCACAAGCATCCTTCCTGTGTTTGTATTTGTTTTTCATATCTGATTATCTCCGTAAAGCATCACTTTTGATTACTTATTTTGACATTTTCCTGTGTCCAGATATATGCTGTATATTATTTTGGCCATGATTCCATAACAAAATATCATAGAGTGCGTGATACAGAGAGAGATAGAAAAAAAAACCCTAATTTTAAACAATCCCATTCTTGAAGTCCAAGATGGAGATACTCATAATGCTATGTCTGGCTTGTAGACTGCTGCCTGCTCATTGCATTCTTGCTGTTCTGAGGATTAATGAAGAGATCAATGCTGCTTTCTATAAGGACATTAATCCTACCGGGTTGGGGCCTCACCCCTGGCACCCTATTCAATCTTAAGTAGCTTATTAAAAGCTCTAACTCCAAACAAGGTTGGAGTGTGGGGACTATTAAGTGCTTCAAGGTAACAAATTTTTGTGACCCTGGTTAACATAACCACAAAAAATACCTTTATACCTAAAAACATAAAACACTTTTAAATATACATATACTGTTTCATAGTTTGATAAAAATAAATTACTCTAAGTCAGTGGTTCTCAACCTGTAGGCAACAACCACTTTGGGGGGGGAGGGTCTAATGACTAGTTCACAGGGTTCATATATCCAATACCCTGAATATCAGACATTTACATTATGATTCATAACTGTAATAAGATTACAGTATGAAGTACCAATGAAATAATTTTATGTTTGTGAATCACTACAACATGAGGAATTGTATTAAAGGGTCACAACATTAGGGAAGTTGAGAATCACTGCTCTAAAGAAAGAATGGAAGATTAAATTAACAGAGAAATGGAAGACCAACCAAACCTCAGTGAATCCCCTGCTCAAGGAATTTTGAACCTGAAGATGTGTATCTCTTGACTGAATATAAAGAAATGCCAAAGCTGTTTCACCCATTTGTCCCCCATCTTTTATTTTGATAGAACAAATTTATTGGAAAATTTCAAGGAAATCTGTGATCCATCTGTAGAATTAAAATGTTTAGCTCACTGATAGAGATATTAATAATGGAACTTTAAAAAAAAGGAAAAATCGTGGTTTACTATCAAAATACGACCAAATACAACCTTATCACCATATGACCTGCTGCCCAGCTGCTCCATGGTCTCCCTCTCTTCCTAGGATCATTACAAACAATTAGCACGTTTCCCCAGATTCTACAATTTAATTTCACAAGAACCTAGAAGTTTCTTTACTAACTGCTACTCAGGAGACAGTTCTTCATCTTAGAGGAATTGTGCTGCTCTACGATGCACAGTTTGCTAAGTCAGTACCTTAGAGACTACCAGTGACTGTGAGGACATTCACACAGGGAATGGGTACTCCAGGGTCAGCCATGAGTCAGTCTAAAGTAATTGACTTACTACTAAGTGCCTGGCTGGTGAGCTAAGGGATGACAACATGGTTGGGCAGACTTCTATAATAGTGGGCCTTGATGAAGGAAAAGGTCAGGTTGTTGAATCCGTGCATAACTTCCATTCTTATGGCTACTTGGTCCTTTGGACCACTGTGAAAAACAGAGTCAACTAAGGGTGAAGTCTAGCTGGATCATCCTATCTCCTCAATACTCACATAACTTTTGTATACCTGTACTTTCTGGGAGGTCATGATGTAAGATATAAAAGCTTGAACAAAGTGGATCCAATGTCCTGCTTTGTCACCACACCCTTTTCCCTTTAAAATTTTGTGTCTTTAACTTACATGCTTTTATGCATATATTTTACAGTTTTTGCCAGAAGAATATGTCAGATCCCCTAGAGCTATAATTACAGATGTTTATAAGCTACCCCACACAAGCATCGAAAGTGAAACTTGGATCCTCTGTAAGAGCAGTATTAGGTGTGTCTAATCATTCAGCCATGTCTACAGCCAACAATATTTTTCTTTTTCTACTTCTCAACTATGGTTTCTTCTAGGTGATAACAACTAGCTAATTCATTTGAACACCTAGGGGATCTCTTTGCATTTTTATCTAAGACCAGACCAATTTAGTGAGAAGGTCCATTTCTTAAATTTCTACCATTAAGAGAAGTTTATCTCACTGTCTTTGTGGCCCATTGGAGCCCTGATGTATGAGCAATATAGGTTTTTAGCTGAATTATTCATGCATAAGGATAGGGATTCTCTTCTCCTCTGGGAAATGAACAAGTCCTAAATGTGGGCACAAAAGAGAAATGAGTATGTCATACCAAAGTGACAGGCACTCAGGTCATGTGCCAGTCTTAATATGGCATTGTCTATGAGCTCAGCCCACACCTATGGTCTATGTAACTGACAATGCCCTTGCTTATGTTGGGCAATACAGTTGCTTTGATGCTTCCTGCTCAAGTGTCTTTTCTATATTAGGGCCCAGAAGACTGAATATACTTTCATAATGGTGAATAGTTACCCAATTCTACCAAACCACTTCTACCTGATGAGTTCAGTTATCCACAGGAGCTACTGAGATGGATATAATTGAGCTAAAAGCTCACTTATTGCTTGACTTTCATAATTTTATGCTCTGGAAGAACAGTGAACCATAGTGGTGTTTGAAGTGTCACAGGTTTGATATTAGTTCTGATGCTGTGGTGAGAACCATTGCCTTGACAGTTCACTCTTGTTTTCTATCAAGTTGTCCTAGTAAATGAACACAGACATCTGTAGTTGTCTTAGGAAGAATTGCAGTAAGGAAATCTGATTCCTTTTTCATTTAAGCTCTGAGTTAGCTTTAGACAGGGACAGTAATGAGAACTGTAGTTCTTGGGATCAAGATAGATGTGGGTATGATGTCCATACAAACAAGTACATGGACATGGCAATTAATGACTGGAAAAGGTCACTAGAGATCTAAGAGTTCCCTGTAAATTGGTATGTGTACATATATACTCCCTTGAAATAAAAGACAAGAGATAGCAAGTGCTTCTCTGTGTGAGATAACTTCTGATCATGCTTTGCACTTGTGTTCTGCCAAGATTTGAATCTGTGAATGATAGAAGCACTAGAGGTGGGTCATCTAATGTAGGAATTCAATATCGCAACATGGCTGCTCTGGCAAGAAATCATATCTGAAGACCTTCTAGGTCTTTGTGATCCAGCTGGAATGCAGAATGCTCTGGATCATAGTATGATCTGGATAGAATATAGAGATGTGCTTAGTACAAACCTCCAATCACAAACAATAAAAGTAAAGATAATTTATAGAAGAAAGCATCTATATTTGAAACGTGACATCTAATTTAGGGACAGACCAAGTCAGAGGAAGATTTGGCAAAATGAGTCAGAGATAAGATGTGCCCAACTTTCATGAGAACAGCACAGGAGAGATTACTTGAGAAAGTCAGAGAGAGAGAGAGAGAGAGAGAGAGAGAGAGAGGCAGAGAGAGACAGCAAGAGATAGAGAGAGAGAGAGACAGAGAGACAGAGAGATGGACACAGACAGAGACAAAGACAGGTTGCAGGTGAGAACAGAATGAGCCAGAGAATGAGAAGAAATTAGAACAGATTGTCAGAATTAGTTTGAAGCTAAGCAGAGCAATTCAGTCAGAAGCCATGAAAAGTCATTTTGAATCAGTCAGCTTGGAAGATTAGATTTTATGGAAGCTAGAAGTTTCCAGACCTATGCCTATGAATAGTTAGAACAGAGATTTAAAAATGCTCTGGGCTCAGCCCAAGCTGTTCAGATAACTTGGGTATGGCTCTCCTCTCATCCTTTCATCAGAGGAAGTAAAGGAAACATTTATGTCTGTGGCCCAACATGACTGGAGAGGAGTTTGGGCTGGCACAGCTGAGTTGAACCAGCCAACCATAGTTTAGAAATAGCTAGATAGAGTGAGTTTATCCAACAGTAATCCTCCTAGAGGACAATTACATCTGGTGAATAAAAGTTACTTTTACAATCTAGAGTTACTTTTACACTCAGCAGTGTCTGAAAACCAATCCCAAAGTTTAGCATCTTTCCATAGACTTAAGCATCACCTGAGTGACATTTAGTTTTCTTGGCTCATAAAGGAAAAGGGAGAAACCATTGTACACACTTCATTCCTAGGATCCATATGCCATGGTCTAGTCAAAGAGCCCCCTGCTACTCAGCACTCTGACCACAGTGCAATGCAAGACTCAGTAGTAGATAACCATAGTATTGCAATTCCTTAGATGAATATATAACACAGACATATGCCCATTGAGTAACAATGGCAAAGTATAGAGAATAAATTCAATAATTTATAATTTTCCCTTCTTGTTTTCAAAAGAGAGAGGGAAGGGAAATATAGATAAGACCTACATTTAAATATATGGGAATGGATTCTTTTCCAATTCAGTTTTATTTCTCTATGTTGTGGTTTAAAGGCCAAATGCCCACCATTGGCACATGTGTTGTAAGAACTGGTCACCAGTTGGTGGTGCTGTTCTGAAAGGTTGTGGAAATTTTAAAAGGCAGAGCCTTACTGGAGAGGAAGTAGTCAGGCCTTGGGGTAGGCCTGGGGGTTTTATAACCTGGATCCACTTGCTGTCTTCTGTTGCCTTCCAACTAGAGACATAGCTTGTACAACCTTATCACACTGCTGCCATGCGTAAGAGATTCTGTTGCCTCTGATTGTAAGCTGAAATAACCCTTCTTCCTTTAAGTGGCTTCCTGTCATATATGGGGACACATCCATGAAAAAAAAACTGCTAATAAATCCTAACTTCGTGAACACTGAGTTTTCTAACAGAGACTGACAGGACATTTTCAGTTACTGAGCAGAACTTTCACCTTTCTGTCTCCATATATACTGTCCCATATTTCTTCAACCGTGTCTCCATCTATTCAGACAACTTCTGTCAAATTGTCTATTGCAGCTGTTCAGTATAGCCTTTCCTATTACAAATCACCATACTGCTTCACATGTAGATGGCCCAGGTGGTGATTTGCACTATAAAGTTCCCTTTTAGCGCCTTCCCTGTGCCTGTCCTCTATCCCTCTATCCCCCGTGGCTCTGTGGTTCTTCCTTTGATTTTCCTACAGTGGATACCAGAGTAAGATGGCAAAGAAGATGAGCCCATTGAAGAGCGCTCTGGTTATTTCTATATGTGATCTTGTATTGTTCTGCCATGGCTGGGAGCAGAACTTCTCCTTCACCAATACCCCCTTGTCGTAGATCAAAGAATAAGCACACTTGAAGCAAATGTAAGCAGAAAACTCAGGCACTAAGCAAGCCAAGCTTGGTACTAGCACAATGCCTCTGTCAGCAAACACCCCACCCCACATATAATACTTAAAGAAATATTTGTAATCACATGCCACTTGATAAGCTTTTTGTCTACATAATGTACTATGGCAAGAGCAAGCTGGAGAAATGGTGACTACTTTGAAATGTCTCGACAACTGTAAAGCCCCTTTGCCTCATTTCACCACACAGAAAATGATGCTGCTAATGTGTTGGTGTGCATAGATACTGCCGATTAGTAGAAATTCTAGCACCTCTTAATATTTTAAAATTTTCTTTCCTGAGATCAACTGGTTTACTCTGAGTTATGAGGCAGGCTCTCACTCTGTGGCCTGGGCTGGTCCTGCATTTGCTGGAACTCTCTCGCTTTAGCATTTCAAGAATGGGCATCACTGGAGCGAGCTACCATCCCTGCCAATGTTTAAGTGAAAATCTTGGCTGTAGTTATGTACAATAATTTCATCTTTGGGTTAAGTACCACCACAAATATTATTGCAATGCTTTATATTAAAAATGTAAAACTCTTTTTATTCAGTTGGCTGATGGGGCATGTAAGAAGCTAAGGGGAAAGGATAATATATTTGAAGCCAACCCAAGCAACATAAACAAACCACTGAAACTAAAGATCCTAACAGCTAAACAACAATCCAAACAATGAAACAAACAAAGGAACAACAAAGAAAACTAAACATTGATTTTATTTCAGGTTGATTTATTGCCTACAGATGTTGAGGTGACTGGCATATTTTTAAACATTTATAGTTTAGTAGAGCCACTGGACTGGTTTTGATTCTATTTATGGAGTTTCTACTGTGTATGTTAATATAAAGTTATAATATACTTTTATTTTAAAGGCAGTCATAACAAGGCCCATCATTTATCTTTTTTTTCTGGTTTGAATGGGTGTTAGATTCACTCAATGAGTATAAGGGAGATTATGGTGAATAATAAAGATAACTTGGCCATGGTAGCCCTTGGTGTCTGTGCTATGACAGGGAATGTATTTGCCAACATTTGACTAGAATCTTATTTCCTGACTCTTCTTTCCCTGAGTATCTGAAGGGAGCCATAAAAGCCTCATAGTGCTAATGCATCCCCTCCACGCACAGTCACCTGAGTGCCTGTGGATCAGTTTCTTCCAACAGAATTTGTTTCTGAACTTCCTGTCTCTTCAAACTCCCTCCCTTTCTCTCTTCTCAACTCTTGTTGCTTATTTTACCTTCATATCTTTTCCTTGACTTTATTCTTTAAACTGAAAAAAAAAGATGAAGAAACATAATGATCTTTATCCTTTAAAAACAGAGGAAGACAGGCATGGTGGTGCCTGCCTGTAATCCCAGCACGGGAGACAGAGGCAAATGACTCTCCAAGTTTAAGGCCAGCCTGGCTTAGACCAGCAGGGGCCTCAGAGTGAGACCTAATCTTAAAAACAGAACTAAACTAAATAAAGAACTTTTCAAAATAATTTAGTAGTGCTCCATATAGGTTTGTTGTGGAATTAGAAGACCGACCTTCCTGGGAGTTCCTCAGCCACACTCAGCTAGTGGTGCCTCTGGAATGCTAAATATTCAATCCATTTGATGTTCTTATTGGCTTAAAGGTTGTGTGTTTTGGAATCAAGCTTGGATTTGCAGAGAAGTACTTCCATAAGGTTTTAGGCATTATGACATTATCTTTCTATGAAAGGTAGTTAGGACCATTAAGTTGAAGTTGACTTTATTAAAATGTGGGAAGTGTGATCTATACAAGAATAGATCAGATTCATTGACTGTTTCAGTTATGCTAGGCTCTGTACTTGTAAGGCAATATAGCCACAATTGGGAAGCAATGACATCTTAGCAGAGACCACCATGATCAAGAGAGCTTACCCAAGTATGTACTAGCGAAGTCAGACCGAGGATATCTGAAGAAAAATACAGGATTTCCCCTTCCGATCTTTCCCAGGTTGCTTTCATGAGGTGGGTAGTACTTACACACACCACATGAGATCAGGAAATGTAGCTGACATGGGCTGATATGACATCAGAAGTTGAGGCTGATTTGTTGGGAAAGGAATTAATAGCGTAGAACAGCAGCCAAGAGATGATATTTCAAAAGCATTGCAGGAAGCATGTTCCATAATAATTGAAGAAGGTAAAGACTCCTCAAAAACTGGGAAGGAAAGACAGATTCAGAGAGGAGTGGGGAGGCATTTAGTGTGAAGCAAGCAACATGAAAGGGCATAAAGAAAACTCTTTGCTTCTGATGATAGTATCTGCAGCATCGCATCTGCAATGCCTGGCGCACAGATGGGGATGACACACACTGAGCCACAATCACCAGTAGCTATAGGAAATAACAACAACAACAACAACAATAGTAACGATGACTACAAGAAATGCCAACAAGAACAATAATAAACAATAACAATAACAAAAAACCAACAACAATAATAATAGCAACAACAACAATAATGACAATTAAACAGGTATTTTATGAAATCTTTGATTCTCTAAATATAATTACAGATCAATTAATTTGGAATGTTCCAGAATTTGACGAAAGACAAAATTTCAAGCTCCACTCTACCTTACAAAGAGAAAATTTGCCAGTAAACAGAATCCCTGAGTAACTCAGAAGGCACGTTGATGCTGAGGAATATGTTTCTTGGCTAGTGCTCGCAGCATCAAGATCAGAAGGCCATGTTTAATATCAAGAAGCATGAGGCACAGAGAGGAAAATTGCTGAGCCAGCCCCATACCTGATGCTAGACATGGCAGAGCAGGTCTCACGTCCACTGCAGCCACCCTGACCGGCACACGGTCCAATTCCCTTCGGCTCACAGCAACCCAAGACCAGTAGCCATTTGCACATGATCAAATATCGTCTGTCCACAGCAGATAATGTTCTCCTTTGCAGAAGATGGAATGAGAAATGTTCTGTCTTTACTCTGAGTTGAGGCAGCCAGCATCTGGAATGGTAATTACATTTTAGCTATTATTTGGGGGTAAACAGTGTACCTAAACAGAGGCCCACTTGTTACTAAGCATGGATTGATCTCTTGTAGGTCAGAATGCAATCACCGCTGCTGTTGGACTTTGCCTTGGGAGTGGTGAGTATGGGCTGGATGGAGAAGAGCGTCCTAGTCTTAGTTTCTGTGGGGCCTGAGAGCAGTGGGACAAGGGATGGGGGTGGGTCAGGCCAAAACAAGAGAGGGGACGAGAGATGTCCAAACACAGAAACTAGTCCTGAGATTGCCAGGAGTAGGATTGCTCTTGCCCACCCACCCAGGACTTCCATGTCACAGCACATGTGGTCTTGTGCTCCCACCTTTGCCTGCTGGAGGAGGTCACATAGCCTGGTAGCCAGGTCAAACTTCCGCTCCCCTTATAAGGACATGTCTAGCAGCACCTGAATTCAAATATAAGTGAGGTGTCCCCAGTGCCCCAGCTCCCAACGAGCAATGTATGCTACCTTCCTCCTGAAGACCTGTACCCGCCCCTCAAAGGTTTAAGCAGCCTTTGCTTTGCGCATTAAACAAGCATTCTCACTGAAGCCATCTTCTCTGGGGAGTCCTCATCATGCTTACAGATGCCTGAGGTCTCCTCTGCTCCCAGTCCTTCCAGCCTCTCTTTCCCTTTCAGGATCTGCTGGTTGCAACTGTGGGCATCGCTCCTGGACAGGTATGCAGGCAGAGTCAGAGCAGCAAGCTTCTTTCCCGATTCTACAATAAAATAATCTAACAAAAGTAAGCAAAGAGTGGAGGGGGGGAAGGGTTAATTCTGGATCATGGTTCAAGGTATATAATCCACCATGGGAGGGGAGTCACTGTGCCTGCTAATATTAGAAGTGACTTCAGCAAACAGTTGCATACAGAATTTTGGGGAAATGTGTAGAAATACTCTCAAGATGATCAAAGAGGTTGTTTTGTCATATTTCTCTGGAAGTAAGATTTATAATGAAATTTATAATGAAATTTACCAACAATCTGATTTTTAAATGTTTGCTCTCCAGCACGCACCAGGCCCTGCCTATCTACCCAGGTGAGGGAAAAAGAAAGGAAGAACGCCGCGTTTGTACTCTTGCACTGTGAAACTGTGGGGCAGCTGAAGAAGGCAAACCTGTACCTAAGTAGGGTATCATCCCTGTCACTTTTTTTGTAGCATATTTAGAAACAATTCCCTATTCTGTTCTGTATCACAGGAACCTGTACAGGTAAATAGCAGTCCACTAAGACCCACCATGCTGGTGAGAGATGGGGCGCTAGTGAGGGTCTTGCCTTTCTGCTGGCTCATCATTGGGGTGTGGCTCAGGAACCCCATTCTCTGTATGAACCTCTATAATGAAGTCTCTGCTGGACAGCTCCCAGGCTCTAGCAGTGCAGTCTCCTTCTGGGATAAAGCATCTTTCTTGGGGTTAACTAACTATATCATGTTTGGTTTCTTCTTAATTGTAATGTCCTTTCAATTAGTTCTTTGTTCCAAATTCCTTTGACTGAATTACTAACAGTCAGCTCTGTTTTCCTAATTAGATTTCATAAATATTAAATGCCTACAAACCCCAGTCTCTCATCTATAGAATAAAATTAGCCACTGCTTTCTTTGATGTTTGTTTTCATGAGTATAGATAAAGTATGTGGCCATAGCAGCAGTCAGCAAACAGTGGCTTGCCAGGGAAACACAGGCCACTGTTGGGTGTTATAACAGCATTTTTGGGGGGAGAAAAATGACACGGCCATTCATTGATTTCTTTGCACCTCCACTTTCACACTTATAATGGCAGGATTGGCTATTTGGAAAGTAGACCTTAGAGCTTTCAAAGCCTAAAATAATTATCTTTGCATCACATACAATGTACCACAATCCTTGCTATATAGCATAGTTCCTGTCTCTCTGTAGATGTCACATAATTGTGGCTTTTATCTTCTTCTTGTATTGGACAGTCCCCTCAAGTTATACAGCCTTAATTAGAACATGGGGATTAAAGCATCTGTCTGTTACAGCTGGTGGGGGGACATAGAGATGATCTAGTACCTTTTCGTTTTCTTTTGGTTCCTGTGATATGTTGTCACGGTGAGCACATTTGACAATAGCTCAAATCTAATGCACAAGGGTAGTTTAGTTTGGGTGTGTAAGTCAGTGTTGGGATCCTAAAAAATACCTCAGAGAATCAACTTGGAATGAAAAAGGATTGGCTTGGGCTCATGGTTCTGGAAGCTTCTCTTTGTCATAGTTTGCTTTGGCTGTCAACTTGACACAACCCAGAGTCACCTACAAAGAGGAAACCTCCTTTGAGGAATTACTTAGGTTATGGCCATGTCTCTGAGCTATTTTCGTTACTGAGAGTTGATGAGGAAGGATGCAGCCCACCACGACTGAGGCTAGGCCCCAGGATGCTGGTCCCCAGGTTGTATAATAGAGAAACTGAGCAAGGTAGAGCAAGCAGGCCATCAGCAGCACTCTTCCGTGATTAAGTTCCAGCCTTCAGGTCTGGACTGAGCTCTAGACCCCGCTTCCTTCACCAGTGGACTGGGTCTCACCTATAAGCTTTTCTTCCTCGAGCTGTTATTGGTCATGGTCTTGTCACAGCAACTGAAAGCATGACAGGACACCATCCATGATCATCGGCTCTATCCCTTTTAGGCCTGTGATGAGACAGCGCCCTGGATGCCTGCAGTCCAGCAAGAACAGCTCTCCCAAGGCCAATGGTAAAAGAGGCAAAGAATCTTAATAGTCTCTTCAAGGGCAAAGTCCTAAAGACACAAAGACTTCCAAGTAAACCTATCCTTTGAAGAGGCCACCACCTCCAGGTACTGCAGAGCTGAGTACCCAGCCTCTGAAACCTGAGCTGTTGGAGAAGCACTCAAGATGTAAACCTGTGGACCATGTGGTGTCCACATAACACTTGTGCTATTGATGTAAATGTATCAATTGCCTACTGAATCAACAAGTTATGAAGTTACCTTATAAAGTGCTCCCCATGTCCTTGTCCCCTTTTTATTACCCGGGCTTCCCTTGAGTTGCCTGTGTAGATGACACTGAACTTCCTGCCTCCACCTTCCAGAGGCTGAGATGACAGCTGTGTCCCACCATACCTTGTTTAGGCAGTACTAGGATTGAAACCTGAGCTTTTGGCTATAAGAGGCCAGTGCTCTACCCACTGAGCTATAGCTCAGTCCACTTCCCCTGTTCCTGCTTTTGCATGTTGTCATAGATGGAATTTATGATACAAGCACAGTCTAGAAGGAAGTCAGTGTAGAAAAAGTATTTCATCTACTTTGATTATAAGTCAAAATCAAACTCATTTTGGGTTAAGTAGAAGTCTGCTGCAGATTATATTAAGAACACTGACTTGCTGTTACTTGACATATGGATGAATAATGTTTTTCCAAAAAGTTTAAACGCAGGTGTGCGATACATTTGTCAAACACCTTTGTATTGACATTTGCCCAAATTATGGGTGTGAACCCTAATGACTTCAAGACAAACACACAATTCCAAATCACAGAATTTCATAAATTGGGAACGTATGAAAAGTTGTCCCAGTACTCTAAAGTTTATATATAGTCCTTAATTATAAAATGAGAAATATATGAGAATACACACAGTTTTTCCTTGGGGATTAGGAAAGTAAAAATAAATGTGTTTAGAATATATAAGCTATTCCCACCCCAAAATGTAGTTTTTCTCTCTCTGTTTCTTCAGGATACAAACCAAATGGTATTGATACCCGTCTAAGCCACATTCATCTCACTTCAATTGATTGATATCTACATAATGTTTCATATATGAGGGAATCACACTCACACTCACATTTCTGGGAATGTTTGATTAATGGCAATCCAAACACTGAATTATAGAACAGTGCATTGGCCTTCTACAAAACAATCATCTGATTATGGATTTTTGCATATTTATTGATTGGTGTCTTCCCATCTTTTGAATGAATAGTTACACTATAAATGATAGGTTAAGGATACTCTGTATGTCTAAGACTTTTCTTAATAATAAAGAGTATAAAAATAAATATTTTGATTCATATCACCTCAATATATATGACATTGTTTTAGCATACAAAGAAAATGATAAAGACATTGCCTAAGTAATATTCCCTCATTTGTGTGATAATTTATACAGCTATATATTTTTACTAAAGTAAAACTTTGTGCCTATGTGCACACACACATGGAACATAAAATCATTGAAAAATTTCTTAAGTCTCAAGAATACCACTGGAAAACAATCTCAAAGAAATAGTGTGTCCTTATGGTCAGTGCAGAGGACATTCACTTCAGAGCACTCAGAATACACTCAGAACCCAGTGTGCTAGACCAAGTAGTCTCAAGGGTACTCGCATATTGAAAGAAAATTCT
Organism: Apodemus agrarius; assembly: GCA_964023405.1. Lineage (NCBI taxonomy): Eukaryota > Metazoa > Chordata > Mammalia > Rodentia > Muridae > Apodemus > Apodemus agrarius. The sequence continues at coordinate 175,523,583 of OZ030006.1, read as the reverse complement.
ACTATATAGACAAATTCAGAAATCAATATTATGAACCTCTCAAACTGTAGCTGGAGGATTTTTAACAGAAAATTCTGGGTCTAATCAACCACCCACAGACTGATTAAAAGTACATTCACATCTTGTAACTTACACCAAATTTTGATCAGAGTATCTGCAGATGAGAGTCAAATTGAATGACAGGCTAGGTAAAGACTAGATGGGAAAAGGTCTCTCATGTCAGCAACTGAAGATCTAGTGTGGTGACTGAGATAGAGCGGTGGAAATAAATACAACAGGCCAGCTTGTATTTGAACCTGCTTGGGAAACTGTTAGATCATTCTTAAAGATCTTATGTATTGAATACTGTAAATCTATACTGACTTTGAAAAACACACGTTGAAACCCACCTGCATTTGTAAAAGCTGAGCATCCAATGGCTAGAATTACTCTGGCAGGAAATGGTGCTTTAAACTTTCTCATTGCTGCTAATGGCTGTCATAGTGAAGAAAGGTAAAAGAGGGAACATTAAAAAGTTCATCATTGCAAATTTAAAAACCAAATATGAACGATTGCTAAGTGGTGATATTTCCGTTCCCCTCTGCAATCCAGTGTCCTCGTCTGTACTAATGTTTCTGAGTTTGTTTGATCTAGCTTCTACACTATGGTTGGTGAGAAGGCTTATTTTATTCTTACAAGCAAATTCTGTGTGAAAGATGGTTTGTCCATTAGTTAGGTCCAAACAAGCACTGCTGCTCTGGAATTTTATCCAGCAAGCTCGAAGAGCTGGCAAGAAGATCAGTCAGTTTTATACTTCTACGTCACGCAGGAAAAAAGATCTCTACTTCCCAGAGAAGAGGTATAGAGATGCTGTTCGTCATAATTAGGACCATGTAACTACAAATGTGAGGCATAAACATATTTAGTGCAAAATGTAAATATTGCAACAAAGTGGGTTGGGCACCTGGGTCTCATCTGGATTTCTCCAGAATCAGTTATAGTACACAGGTAAACACAGGTGTAGGCCTTTCCAAACTTGCAGTATGCTATTCTAAAATTACACACGAATTCATCTTGTAGTGGCCACCTTAATTAACAGCTGCACTCGCTTCCAAAAACTGACTAAAACGCACTCACTCCTGGCAGGAGATGAGGAAGTTTATATATACACACACATGCACACATATATGTAAAATTAAAGCATATACCTGAGGAGAAAAATCTATCTTAAATATGAGAGGAAAAGAGATGTAAAGCCAGGCATGGTTAGTCACAGTCAGAAAGGAAGAACATTTAATGTAATGATAAAGGCATCCGTGAAAACTAGAGGTGAGGGGACATCTCAGCTGGGCACAATTATTCAAGAGCAATGATTTTCTGAAAGTAATATCCATGTCTGTAACCATGGGTCAGGTTATGTTTTTCAGGGACCTGTGAGCCATCTTCCATGGTTTGCTGAGTTCTAAGGCTCTTAGCACACATACCATTTATATATAAGAATATTTAAAGGGAGAACTATCCTCTACCAGGAACCTGCAGCTGCCCCATTGGTTGAGACTCATATCAGAATCTTAGGCAATGCTCATTAGAGAAGTTTCTTCTTGTAGTAGATGGTTACTAACATAGAGACCCACAACTGAACAATGTGCAGAAATGAGAGACTTGGGAGCCCTCAGCTCTAAATGGCATGTTTCCACCAATCCCCTTCGATCAAGGTCAGGGATCTGTGCAGAAGAGCAGGTGGGAAGATTGGAAGAGGCAGGGGTGGCGGATGAGTGTAAGGAAACTGCATCTTCCAGACCGAAAAAAGCTGAGGGATGCATGAACTGGAAAACTGCTCCAGCATGTAAGATCTGTGCCACACACAGGTTCAAACCAGATAAAACCCCAGCACCAAGAAAGAGAAGGAGACACAGAATCCCAACCCTAACCAAGAAGATGTTTGCAATTAATACCTGCTGGCAAAGGGAAAATCCATTTTCTCCAGTGTGGTGTCACTAGGTATATCAACTATGCTCCAGGGCAGGCTTTATGCCCTGGAGCCCTTGACCAACACAAAACAGATGCCAGTGTGTGAGTGTGTGAGAGTGAGTGTGTATGTGTTTGTGTGTGTATAAAATAGGTATATACATAAAATATTTTCTGATAATACTATTATAAAAACTGTATTTAGAAACAGTTCCTTCATGTTCATATAACAGTCCAGAAAACACAAATGCAAATTAATGAGATGTTTGTATCATTTTTACATAATGTTCTAAGTCTTGGCTGAATGATTCTTCAGGAAACATGACATCCCCAACCTTCTTAAGGGTTGCTTGATAGTTGGATATTCACAATCATTAATGATGAGAATAACACTTTGCATAAACACTTACACACAAATGGCAGTAATGTGCTCAAGACCATTTCAGAAATTATTGGAATTCCCATTCGGACTCCAAGCCAAAATTTATTTTATGATGCATTGTGAAACAACTTAAGCCATCAAACAAAACCACAATTTCAAAAGTCAAACATTTTAATGCAATATGATCCAAAGATATAGTCATTTCACACAAGCCAAGGAAAGGTGGAAATGTTGGGGGCTTCTGTTTTTCATAATTAGACCATTGTGCTTGTACTGGAGCAGAAAACTTTGTATGTACATTAAACACTGCAATTCATAATACACAATAGACGTAACTCTGAGCCAGTGTATTTCAACAGAGTTCATCACTGCCTAGCAGGGGAGCCTGCACAGTACAAAGTTCACTGTTGTGTGTTCAGAATCCGGGCTTCGGTGGGGTCATTGATGCCACAGGTGACTGTCCCAGAATCACAATGTACCAGAATTTTGAAGTAAATTCTAGTTGTTATGCATTCAGAAATTTTGAACAGTTGGCAACTTTTTTGTGACATCCACATGTATTACCCGACTCCATATGGACTCTGAGACCTATAGTTTTAAAAGCTATTCTCTAAAACCATCCAGGGTAGGTTAATGTTTAATACTAACCACTGCAGATAAGAGTGAAATGTAAACAAACCCAAGTATGGTTTTGAAATTCTCCAGAAAACACAGAGAGATTACATCAGAAACACAACCAACTTTTTGTGCCTATATGCCCCTTATAGGAACAGCTACTCCTTATGCAAGCACCCCGAGGGTCCCAGAAGAGAAACCAAAAGAATACAGCCATTCTGAGAGCATGCCTGGTGTGGACAGCACTTAGCACTGAGTCCACAGCTTCCAGCTTCCGAGACAGTTGAATAATTTTTGTCTGTCTTTCATGTTTAGAAACAATCACCAGAAATTTTAATGGTCTGGGCTTCCTGCTTCCATCAGCAGGTGTTGGTCTTAGGAAGATCACAACTCTAAGAACATGCTGTATGTGTACAAACAGGTTTCTAAGGACTGTAAGTTTTACAGTAAAATATCCTCAAATTTCAGCATCAAGATGCCTTAGATATACCCAGATGGCTCTGCAAAGTTCACTCCCTCTGAGATCTGCTACTTGAAAAGGACAGCCAGTCATATTCTACTTTCTCTTAAAGCATAGGAAAGATGTTTCCAGTTAGTCATATCTCAAAAGCACCAAATTACCCAGCATTTCCTGTATTATTACTCAACTGAGGCCATGCTGTCCTCCAGCCGGAGTGGGAAACGCTCTTGACTGAAGAAGTACAATCCAAGGCTCAACCGTCATTCATTGCCCTGGTTTGAGTCAGTTATCTGGGAAGAGGAAACTAAGTTGAGGAAATGCCTTCATAGATTGGCACATAGGCAAGTAGGTATGGGGGGGTATTTTCCAGAGTAATGATTGATGTGTAAGGGTATAGGGCACTATGGGTAATGCCACTCTTGAAAAGGTGGTTCTGTGCATATAAGAAAGCAAGCTGAGTCACTAAAAGGATCAAGCCATTAGCCAATGAGTATTCATGGCTTCTGCTTCGGTTCCTACCTCCAAGTAGTGCTTTGAACTCTTGTCTTGGCTTCCCTCAATGGACTGTGACCAGGCTATGTAAATTAAATCAACCTTTTACTCCACAAGCGACAGTGGACCGTGGTAATAGAAGCCTCAACCCTTTTCTGCTTTAGCCAAGTTTTGTCATATACCCAACTGTCATCCTTGCCTGGAGAAAAGTAAATTTATAGGGGTATTTATTTTAGTGCACAGCTCCATATTAACAGCCCATCATCAAAGGAAAGTTAAGTCATGAACTTTAAAAACTAGTCATTTCTGGAGAGAGAGAGAGAGAGAGAGAGAGAGAGAGAGAGAGAGAGAGAGAGAGAGAGAGAATGAGGAAAGCCAACTGCTCAGCTCACATTCTCCAGTCTCTCACATTTCAGGAACCAAGCATGGGGAATGATGCCACCCTCAGTGTACTGCATCTCCCCAAAGTAATTAAAATAATGAAGAAAAAATTCTCCATAGACACACCCAGGTGCCAATGCTATCTAGATCATGCCTTATTGAGACTTTTGTCACAGATTAGACATGAGTGTGCCGTGATGACAGTCCTCCAGGAGACCATGGATTTGGCACCTGGCAGTGTTCTCCAAGCCAGGTGTTGCTATGCTTTGCCTTGGAAATCATTTTTTCCAGTTTTATGAAAAAAAAATCAGCAAGTCTACTACCCACTCACTTCATGAAATGTACCTAGTTGAATTAGGATCTCTTAGTTCCCTGGTGTCCTGAGTCTCTGTATTTCAGGCCTGTTGTTGATATGCTGCCGCAGCATGACCCTTAGTACTGTGAAGCTTCATGCAACCTTGATGATCTCCTTCAGCTTCTGCTAGGATTATAGGCAAAGTGTAAAGATGTTCTTAGGGGTTAGAGCCCCTGCTCCATCATCCAAGCTGGACATTATGCTTGGGCCTTCAAGATGGGCTCAGCCACCCTCCTACCAGAGAGGAAACAGCTTAGGAGCAGTGGGAGTGTTCACATTGGACACAAAGCTTTGTATTCTAGTCATTTCTATGTTCGCAAAATATCCTGTGCCCTTTGGACTGGGGAATCTTTCAATTGTCACCTGACTTGATTCTATAAAGCTCAAAGTTCAAATTGTCCTGGGAATTACTTTATAATCTCATAGAAATTATAACAGTGAGTTACCAAGAAATGCATGGATCTTTGTGAATGCCAAATCTGAGATGATATCTTAAATACACTTTTGAAATTAAATATTTACCTTGCAAATTATAGCCCCACCCTGATCATCAACGACTTTGTTTTCAAAAGAATGCCTTGATGTTGTTTGAAACTATCATTTTTTTGTCTTTCTTAAGTATGTCAAAGTTTTTTTTTAGGAGCTGATAAGACTTGGGATCCCTATGGACTATAATCAAAACACAAAACGCTTGCAGTAGGTTGGGTCTGAAACCTGCTGTTCCCTTTCCCAGTCTTTCCTATTCAGTTCAAATGTTCAACTGTTTAGCAGGCTCAGATAACTTAATCAGTGAAGCGCTTATTTTTGGCATCCTCACATTCCAAATTAAAATTACATTATATTTTTTTGGGATAACCCCCCACCAGTACCATCTGTGAATTGAATGGTGTCATTACATCAAAGTACTGCAATTAGAACAATAGGGTAAAATTAATGCCAATGTTAAATACAGATGTGCCAAATATGATGGGTAGTTGATACACAATTCAAATTGACAGCCACGTGCGATGTGGAAAGTATCCAGGCATAACCCCAGATCCAGTTGGCCAATGGATGTCATGATTGCTTCACAGAGAACATATTTAAAAGAGCTTTATTTGGCAGTAAGAAAAAGTTGGTCTGGAAAGACTGTGGTCTATCCTAGGTTACTCAGGCAGAGCTCTCATTATCCTAGAATAAAATGGGTCCAAAGAAAATAATGTAAAGGAAGTAAAACATTCCACAGCCATGCAATCAAATCTAAACCTTTCTTCTGCTTAAGGATTATATATATATATATACATATATATACATATATATATATATGTGTGTGTGTGTGTATATATATATATACATATATATATACATATATATATATATATATATATATATGTATATATATATATATATATATATATATATATATACACGATGGACCACATGACATTACTCATCTAATGCTAACACTTTCCCATTTTGGTAGCTGAGACACCTATCATATTATTATGTAATAAGAGTTTCTTAATATAGGTTGGTAGAGCAACACACATCATTGCCTATGTTCACTCTCTTTGAAAATAAACTTTTGTAAGGAAGTGCTAGGGACCAAGTTCTTTGTGGGTTAGGGTATTCTAAAGTTTTCCATTAAGGCTGAAAATCAAAGGTGTCTCAAAGGTGTCTTAATCTGCATTGTCTTTTATCAATGTATGAGAGGGTCAAGAGGGAACAGAGGAGTCAGTGGTAACCACCTCGCCGACTCCTCAGCTACAAATGCTGTGGCCATTCCTGTGTTAAAACCTGCTGCTCCTCCACAGAAACTCTTAGCAGCAAGTACAAGGTCTTTTGTGTTCATCAATAAGTATAATTAACCTGTGAACCTCCCTCCCAACAGCAGCTTTTTATTTGTGTCAATGTTTCAAACATTCAACAATATTAATAAAGCAAGAATAGTAGTTACTAAGTCAGTGTTTTCTTGGGGACAACAGCTGATGTGGTTTTGTCCATGAGGTCTATGTTCAACTGGGGTCATGATGGTGTCTTTCTATGTAACAATAATAAAAATTATAACTCCTTTTGTGTTTCCTTTTGAAAGTCAGTATTTTCAAATCCTTTCTCTTCAGCATTGCTTAAATTTCCATGTCTTATTGTTCAAAGTTGAGGAAAGAATACAAGATAATGCAAATAATCATGGTAGAGGCACATGTTGTAACAGTCATGGTAAAGAGGTGCACATTCTAACAGTCACGGTAAAGATTTACACACCCTAACAGTCATGGCAAAGAAGCACACATTCTAACAGTCATGGTAAAAGGTGCGCATTCTAACAGTCATGATGTAAAGGCACATGGTCTAGCATTCAGGGTAAAGAGGTGCACATATTAATAGTCATGGTAAAGAGGTACACATTCTAACAGTCATGGTAAAGAGGCACACATTCTAACAGTCATGGTAAAGAGGCACACATTCTAACAGTCATGTAAAGAGGCAAACTTTCTTGTCATCTTTGCCAATCATCATTATTAATTCCCAAAGTTGCCTAACGTCACTTTGTAAGAATTAGTGAAATTTATCCTAATATTTTCCCAAGATAGATGCTTTTATCTAAATAACAATGATGGCATAGTTCATGGCACCTTAGCTCAGTTTGAACAACACAGTGTATACAAGGTGCAATGGATGAAGCAGAGTTGAAGAAGACAACTCTGTGTGATCACCACCTTCTTGGGGGATTTAAATAACTTTAAACAAAGCCACAACGAAAGAAAAATGACATGAGAGTTCTAAGAGTGACTCTACAGATGTGGGAGAGAAGACTCCAAGTTCAAAGGCTGAAGACTCACCCAGTGCCATAGTGTCAGCATTGGGACCGAGTCAAAACACGATTCAAAATGGAGACAGGGAGCCCATGCAAGTCTGGAAAAGCAACCTGAGAAGGAAGATTTATCTGTTCATTCCTCAAAATGAGAAATTAAAGTAGCTTAAATTTTGGTGTCAGAGGTGTCAGGAAGAGTCCTGTGACTCAGGAAATGTCCTTATTATAGAGGTCAAAGGCTCATTGATCTGTTATGTTGTAGGGAAATGGAGTAAGAAAGTCAAGGGTGACTGGTTAGAAGTAGCTGTCAAGAAGAAAGTACTAGATGAAAACGCTGAGCTCATAGTCACAAAACAGCCTAGCTGTCCAATTTGTGCTTAACCCCCAAACATTCATTTTTCATATCCCTGGAATGAACTCTAAAGAAATGACCCAAAGGAAAAGCAGACTCTTAGACATGAAAAGTGTCAGGAACATATCCCTCTCTGCCTGCTCTCCTGTGTGACTCTCTAAGGGTGTTGTTCTCTAGAATAGCACAGTTGGATTTTTTCCCCTCTGGGGACACACAAACAAGCATTTGTTCACCTCAGAAATAGCATTGATGACAGACCAAAGGAACAGTTCCACCCAAGCACAGTTTGGTAAACTTACTTGCAGGAGTGTGTCTGGCCCAAGGGCATCTGTGTCATTGAAAAGTCTACCCCAGCATGGTGATGACATCCTGCAAGAAGCACCACTGAAGACTCTCCTCCCTCCAGTAACTTTTTCCTGTTTATACAAACTTGGTGTGGTGGAACTTTATAAAGTTCTACTACTGCTGAGCCTCCTAAATTTCCTGGGCTTCCTAGGTTTGGCAGGTTTTGTAAGCTTCCCAAATCTGAGGAGCTCCTCTCTTATCCAGGACATGGAATGTTTCAATTTAAAAGAAATGACTATACAACAAATAATTTATGTACACAGCAGGCATTTCCCAAGCCTAAAACCTTGCAAAAGTGTGAACAAGGAAAAGAGAGGAACTTTTCCTCATAATCTGAAAATTCTGCTAGACCACCGAGTGGGTCAGCTTGAATCACATGACCCTGCCTGGACCATTTATCTATCTCTCAGAATTATGAACCCTGGCTTTATTCTTCTGGATAATGGACAACCCATCTCACATGTGCCTGATGCCCAAAGGGCAAGAAGAGGGCACTGGCTCCCCAGACACTGCATTTTCAACGGTTGTGAGCTACCACATGAATATTGGGAACTGAACCCAGGTCCTCCGCAAGAACAGCCAGTACCCTTAAGCACCGAGCCACCTCTGTAGCCCAAGAAGAAATGTCTTTAAAAAATCTTTATTGTGATTACAGCTTCTTTTATTTAGTTCCCTTAAACTCACTGCCACTTAAACATAGGTACCTCATCATTTTCCCAATGTGATGATTTTATGAATGATAGTTCCATTGATGAACAATGAAGCCAACTGAAGCCCCATTGCCTGGACCTGCTTCCTAGTGATGATCACAGACTCAGTCTGTCCTTGACAAAGTTCTCTCACCTGGATCAGTGCACTCTGCTTTCATTGTCTCTTCTGTGTCCTCTTCAGGAGGCTTCAATCCCTCACCCTTGGCATTCTGCCAGGGTGTGATGGCTCTTAGCTTGAGCCTTTTCTTTTTTACCTAAACTCCTTTCCTTGAGGTTCTCATTGTGCCTAGTGGTATTTAAAACTCTACAACTGACAACATACTCATTTATATCTTTAATTATCTCTTCCCAGGATCCTAGAATTATATGTCCTTTGCCTCCAAAAACTTTCTATGTGATGTCCAAGGTGCCTCAGTTAAATATGTATGAAATTAAATTCTTTAATTCTTTATGTTGTATTCTACTCATCCAATGTGATGGTTATGAGGTGACTCCTGCCGTTAATATATAGAAGTCTTAACCCCTTTATTTCAGAATGTGTGGTATGTAGAGATAAAGCTCTTTAAGGAGACACTTAAAAAGAAAATGAGGTCATGTAGGTGGGACCTAATCTCAATTGAGTGATATCCTTGTAAGAGGAGACATCACTAGTTTTCAGTGAGCATGAGGGTGACTTTGAGGTCACAACAAAAGCACTGGTAAGTCAAGGGAGGCAGAGAGTTGTGGAAGAACCCAGAGGTGTGAGAAAAATGCTTTTGTCATTTCAACCATGGGACTTCACTGTGACAGTCCCACAGACTAAGGACATGTGCCCATGGGTCCCCCAACCAATACATAATAATATGTTCTTCTTTACACATGCTCCAAACTTTGGACTTTTCTGTGACTGTTGTGTTTTTCATACTTTGTCTTCTATGCACCCAGGAACCCTATTGTCTCTAAGTTCAGGAGAGGATGGGAGATTCTCATGGCTGTCCATGCAGATACCTGGTCGAGGTCTTCACCCTCACAATGCGGCAGGCAAGAGGAACCTTGACCTGTAGGCTCCATGTCAGGCTTGCTCTGTGCAAAGATCATCAACAACACATTTCATCCACATACTGAAAGCAGAGAACTGGTACTAAGCTGTGCGGCTCCAATCCCACCCTAGTGACATGTTTCTTCCAGTTAGACTTTCCAAAGTGTCCATAACCTTAAAAGTTAAACGAACAAACAGAGCCTAAGTTGGTATTCCTCATTAGCCACAACACTGTCCTGAGAGCTCTTGAGCCTCTGGGCTCCTACCAGGAAGTCTGGCCTTTGCTTTCTGCAGTGATGTCTTTCATTCACTCTAAACCTACTTAACAAGAAACTCCTTGGGCAGCCCTAAGGTGTCACACCATTTTTGTGTTGTACAAGTTCTCTCTTTTAAAAAATTTCTACTCCGTCACTTTCTATAAATCTTTAAGGCTAATGTCACCTCAGTGAGCCCTCCAAACCCACATCTTTGAAATTAATATTTTCTATCTGTCGCACCAGCCATATTTTGTATACCACAAGACTATTTCACAGCCCTACTGCTAGCTATTATATCATATTCTGTTACCAACTGGTTATTTATTTATTTATTTATTTATTTACTTACTTACTTACTTACTTACTTACTTATTTACTATTTTTGTGAAATAGGGTCTTACCATGTTGCCCTGGATGGCCAGGAACTTGTTGTGTTGACTAGGCTGGCCTTGAACTCAGAGAGATCCACCAATCTCTGCCTCTCAAGCATTGAAATTAAAGGCATGCTCCACCATTCCTAGCACATTTATTAGTGGATTGGGGACCTATGCCATCATCCACAGCTCTTCATGTGTTTGGCTCAGATATATACATTGTATTGCATGATTCTACATAGCAAGCACTCAATGACATTTTATAAACTTAATGTAATTGAATTGTCTATAAAACACAAAAAAGGATCAATAAAAGAATGGTTTGGAAAAGACATTACTAATACCCATGTCCTGCCTACACTTCTTGAGTCTACCTTGTCTGTCTTTCATGAATGCAGTTTCCTGTTTATTATTCCTTTAACCATATTCAGTTATGGTATGTATGTCTGTGTGCTTCTGTTGCACAAGGGTACATGTGCTCCTTAGTTTTACACACATTTTAAGTTGGGAATGATCCGTTAGCTACAGTGTGTCTTCTGTTTGAAAAATGAGCAGGCGCTTATTCATCTCTGGTACTGCTGGTTTCTACTATGTTCACCACAGTTATTCTAATTGTAGAAATGTGGCTTATTTTTATATTTGTAGATATCCTATGTCACACATATGCAAAACAGGCATTTCTCAACAATAAGGACTTGGTTTGGCTAGTCCAAGAAAAAACTGGAGCTTTCCTTCTGGGCTTACTTAGCCACAAATTGAACATTGAAGTCTCCGTTTAACGGGAAGTTTCCAGCAAGGCGTTGAGTGGGGGAGTAGAGGTCACAGTACCCAAGGTTCCCCTCTACTGTATGAGCTCTGGAGTTTGGCCTTGAGGGTTGACAAGTGTATTCACTTCTGTATCCAAGCACACTTGGGCCCTGGTGTTGGCTTTCCCTTCCCTTAGGCCTCTGTAGCTTCAGTTCACTTTCTTTTAAGCTCAGCAATGCATTATCGGCGGCACTGTTTATTTGAATCAAATCCAGAACTTTTCCATATTTTAAATTCAGTGACTTTTTTTTCAGAGTACCTGTCTGCCATATTGCAAGAAGCAGCAGGAAGCTTAAACTTCACCGTTAATTTTAAAACTGTCACATGTTGATGGTTTGGGTGTTGTTATTCAGGCTGGGGTAAATGTGGCATAATAACAACTGTGTTTTGGAATATTAATATGACAATAGCAGCAGGCATCCGGATAGTGATAACAAAAGGTGATTTCTTGCACAGAAGTAGAGCCTTGCTAAAAGCCACAAGACTGAGATGGGTATTTTAACAAAGGTGCTGTGGCATGTTACCACCATCTTCATAAAAGAGAAAGCTGGAATTCCTGCCTCGCATCAAATTGTAAACATAATAGGAGAAATCTAGAACATTCAAAATATTATAAAAGTATACAAGTTGAAAAGTGAGTGATTGCCTGTGGACTCAGACTGGGTGGGAGGAGGCTTTCAAATCATAACTCAAAATCTGTTTACTCTGCAATAAGTGATAAGTTTAATTATCTAAGAATAAATTTTTTTGAATGGCAAATTTCAACATGAACAAATTTAAAAGACAAGTAACAAACTGAGAGGAAACATTTGCAACATACGTCACAAATGACAGGGGAATATTCTTAATATATAAAGAACCCCATAAAAAGCTGAGAAAAGGAGACAGGAAATTCACAAAATTAATATGTAAACAGCCCTTGGCCATATGGAAACATTTCCCACCTTATTCATAACAAGAGAAACAAAAAATTGAAACTATAGTAAGATGCCATTTGTATGCACCAGTCTGGTAAAAATTCCAAAGTTTGATCACAGTCTGTTGTTGAGGCATTGAGAAATGTTCACTTTCACACAAGACTGGGGGAGCGGGGGGCAGATAAAGTGATAGGATGCCCAGGGAAGGGAATTTCACGATGACTACTAAAACCACAGTTGTCTACTCCTTTTGTTTAGAAAACTCAGTATTTCTCTGAAGAAACCCTGTTAATACGAAGACAATTACCCTTTAAGACAGTTCTGCATGGTGTGGTGATTCCCCAGTCATAAGATGGCTTCATTGCTACTTCACGACTGTAATCTTGCTACTGTTATGAACTATAATGGACATATCTGGTGTGCAGGATATCTGATATGCGACCCCAAAAGGGTTGAGACCCACAGGGTAAGAACCTGATATAGAAGACTAATTATGGTATGTCTACCCAGTTTCCTGAACCTACTCAAAAGTATGGATAGTAAATAACAGTGCATCTTCTCAGTGCCAGTCCTCTACGCAGGTATAGGAGGAAGGGCAGTTTTATAGAGAGATTTAGGACTCTTAGGATATATTTTTAAGGTGAGAAAGCAACATGCAAAATGACATTCACAGCACATAACTGGTGTTGTGTGTTCATGAGCATCTCGCTGCAGGCAGAAACCCCAATGGAGAGAAGGGACAAACATGGCCTGAAGAGTAGGAACATAGCTAAGTAACTCTGAACACCATCCTTGGATGAGGATCACTGTGAAGACCATGGAGGCCTAAAACAGCCATTAACCTTTGTCTTACATTGCTGCTCTTGCTGGACTAATTATGAAATGACTTTTTTGTGTGTGTTGTGGGAATCAGGAAAAACTAGCACATATCTTATCAGCAAGGAGATGTCTGCGGTGCATGGAAGAAGATGAGAGTAAGGATTTGGGGGCTGAGATGGCTCAGCAGTGAAGAGTTCCAGGACCCACAGCGAGGCTCACAGGTGTCTGCACCCCCCAGTCAGGGAATGTGATTCCCTCTTCTGTCCTGCATGGACACCAGGCACATACATGGTGCACAAACATACATGCAGGTAAAACATTCACACACATACAATACAAATAAATTAAATAATTTTTTAAAGAATAAGAATATGGGAAATGCAAAAGAAAAAAATCCCAGTTAGGAGTATAAACTCTCAATAGGTTCATGATAGGCATCTTATACTTGGGATTTATAAGCTATGTGCAACTCATTACATACATGTGTGAGTCTTGTTCCTTTAAAGATCTGGGAACAATGGCATCTCAGGAGTAATGAGCTCATTTGGCATCTCCATCTCAGTTTCTAATGACCCTCCCACACTAAAACAGTGGGGCATCTTATATGAAACTGGCTCTTACAGGGGCTCAGGAGAGAAGGAGCGTATCTAGCGAGTGTTTAAGCCAGAAACAAAGGAGATGTTCATAATCTAAGAGGGAACACAGTAAAGTGTCTCAGAAGCCAAGTCTTTAGTCCAATGAACAGCCGAAGAAATAACCCACAAACATTACACTTTAAATTTTACAGAAAAGAAAATCTGATAAATGCATGAACAGAGACAAGATGAGTAGAGAGGCCTTTCTGTATGAGACAATACCATCCAGGACACATCAAAGGACGAGCCAAGAAACCACTCTCTGTTACCTTCACAACAGTGTAATAATTAATGCAGGGGGAGGGAAATACTACAGCATGCAATTGAAAATTTGGCAGGCAAGAAGGAGATATTTACATAGTTAAAAATAGTTACTGATTATTCTATATTAATTACAAATGGCAATTTGTATACAAGTAAGTAGAGGTGTCAGTGTAGAGATTGGACAGGCCCCTTAAAACAAGTAACCACCTCTAAGACAACAGAATGGTACTGAGGTGGCCTTGGGGTGCCAAGGTGGTGCTGGGAGAAGGGACAGCCAGGAGAACTTAATCACAAATGCATAGAACTAAAATCTCTCCACAAGCAACCATTCACCTGAGTATGAACTAGAAGCACATTTCCTAAACACCAATGCTCTGACAGAGAAGCAAAGCGGGGAAGTTAAACTCGGAGAATCAGTACTGAAGGTAAATGTTAGGACATCTTGAGCCTTGTGCAAGCTTTACTTGAAGCGGACTCGCCTCTCCAGAGAGTAACTGTGGAAGCCAAGGCGCTCACACGTTTGCTCTCTTCCCTCAGCCTCCATTTCTGCTCTTTCCATTCGCTTTGCTTTGATCATTGGAGCATTTATAACCCATGCCTCTCAAATCATTAAGTCATAAAACTCTAGACAACTCATAGCAAACTTTGCATTCGAATCCCCAATTTACATTCATTCTGTCTTAGTACTCTTCTTACGTGGGGTGTAGTCGTAATACACTCCTTACAAGGGTGTGAGGATGGAATCATTTCAAAGTAGGTGAGTTCAATGGCTATTCTTCCTTGTCAGCCTGACTCACATTCACATTAGCTCAGAAACAGACCTCCAGGTCTAGGTTGCCTCTGCGAGAGGCGGAACTGGGGTCAAGATGATGCTACCATCTCACAGGCTCAAGTCCCAGCACGAGTGAAAACCCGAGCACAGGTGTTATCATCCTCTTCTACAGAGTGTGGGCACGATGTCTTCCCTTCTACAAAGCCTGTATCTTTAGAGCTTGACCTAAAAGACACAATGCATAACTCATTACTTAAGTGACTCTAGCCAAGTGTATTGACCACCAGTAGGCAAAGCAGCTGAGGCAGGAAGGAGTGGTGGTGGGCTACGGAGCATGGCCACCACAAGGAGCCCAGGAACTGTTACAACAGCAGGGAAAGCCAGCGTGGGATAACACTGGTGAACAAGACTGTCTCAGGGAGACCAGGGTATAATGGCTCCTGGCTATTATTAGCATGTCCCTCAAAATAATCAATATAATCTATTTTCTGAGAAAAAAAAACTGAGTTAAAAAATACTGTAACTTTACTTACCCTGCTAAGATATATATATAGGAAAATATTTAGTCATATAAGTCAGATAGGGAAATCAAATGACAGAGATTCTTATTTATTTATTTATTTATTTATTTATTTCCTATGGTCATACATCTAGAAAGGGCTATGAGCACATCTCAAAAGAACCAAACTGGAACAAATATTGCATGTTCTGTTCACTTTCCCCAACTCAATGGGTGTGCGTGTGTGTGTGTGTGTGTGTGTGTGTGTGTGTGTTTATGGGCATAGCTGTATGTCTATCTGCCTGTGCTTATATAAAGGCCCAAGGTCAACCTCATCTGTCATTTATCAACCATCCTCCATCTATGTTTCTGAGACAGTCTCTCACTGACTTATAACTTTCCAAGCAGGATACAATAGGGCGTCCAGTGATCTGCCCGTCTCTGTCTCTACACACAGATTGCATGCAGGGATTGAACTCCAGCCCTCCAGCTTGCAATGCAAGCACTTTACAACTGAACCCTCTCCTGCTCCACAGTCCACTGAAACTCCATCTTCCTTCCCCACCCTGCAGTTCCCTGCCACATCTCATGCTACCCTGTGCAAGCCTCCACTGCGAGTAGCACTTCAAAAACCGAAATAATGGGTGATTTAACTAATATTCTATAATGCAATGCCCATTAGTGTGATACAAAATAATATTATGAGATTTTATTAGCCCATATTAGTAAACACAGATTGCATTCAAAGCTGTCCCTGGTTTATTTGTGAAATGCTTGCATATGATAGACTTGTATAAAATAACCAAATTATGCTGCCACGAAGCTGGAGAGTTGAGCTCCCTGCTGAGCAGGTTATGTGCAATCTTTTCCCTTTTCCTTTCTTCTGAAGAACGACGGGGAGACGGTGGCAGCGGTGGCTACAGGCGTTCTCTTTGTGCACCGGCCCCACCGCACAGGAAGCTGCTGACGGGCGCGTCCCAGCCAACGGTTTCTGACCTCCGGGCCCATGCTTTCTAATGGGTACCAGTAGCAACATCAAATGCCACTTCTCGGCATTAAAAATGAGTATTATCTAAGAGCAGACTCTACCTAGCACAAGGTAGAGGGAATTTTTGGCAGCTAGCCAGGTAATTAACTCAATGCAGACAAAAACAAGACCATTCGAAGCCTCACTGAAGAGTCCTGGAAAGTCTCCCTCTTTTCATTGTTCCAGGAAAACCTGTCAGAGCATGGATTTGATATTACCATGGTAAGTATTTCTCTTTTGAATTGTCACCACCCCCTTGAGGCATGCCAGCTGTTTCATTTAACAAAGCCATTATCACACCAAGGTGAAGGCTATGGGCTGGGGGTGTCCCACTCAAAATAATAGCGCCATGGTTGTGTTTTCCTATGCAAATGACTGTGAGCATTAGAAGCGAGTTGTACAACTGGACATCTCTAAAGCCCATTAGCTAATATCCTTGTCCTCTATGAGGCAAGGGACAGAACGGAGCACGGGTAATAGATTTAAATCTAACTACAATATTACAAATTACTTTTTTGCTTTGTGCATAATGGATCTTTTAATGGCTTTAAATAGGAATGAGAAGTCTTAAAGGTTTGTTTGTCTAAATGACCACAAACATCTTGCTGACACTTACAGATGAGAGATCATAGAAAAACATTTGGAAAACTATTTTTGCCATGGACGATTAATCAATAAATGAAATGGGAACCATCCACTGATAACTTTCACGCCTTGCATGAAGTTGTCCAACAGGCTTATCTCATACTGCTCTCTCTCTCTAAGCTTTCTGACAAGCCTTTCAATTGTACCCTACTCATTTTAAGGATAAATGTCTCCGGAAGAGCCACACCATTTTTCTGTCTGCTCACCATCCAATTTCTTCTTGGTTTGTAAGTATGTAAACTTCACTGGCAACCTTTCCTGAGACCGTTGTCTCAGGTTCACCTAGGATCTTTAATGTAGTTTATTGGTTTTGTTGCTGTGACCAAAACAAATGAAGAAGGGTGTAATTTGGTTCACAGTTCCAAAGGGATGCAGTTGTACCAGCGGAGAAGGCATGGTGGCAGGAGACTGTCACACCACATAACCAGTCTGGTAATAGAGAGGGAACAGGAGGAACTCCAGGCTTTAAACCTCAAGGTCCACCTCCAGTGATACACTGTCTTCCACAAGGCTCCAAGTCTTAGTTATTCCCTAACCTCCCCAAATAAAACAAGAAGGTGATTTCTCATTGAACATTGGATGTGTTTCCTGTCATGTGACTGACTCTGACTAGTGTAATGATACAACTTACTTTCAACAGTTCGGGGGACAAACTCTTAAACAGTTCATCCTGTATATTGTCAAAGAGAATAAATCAGGTATTGACCAATAAGCATGAGGCCCTAATTTTAGAGCCTCATACAAAGGGTATATAGATCAATGATCTTTGTCTTATTTATGATTGAATATTTATGGTATTTATGTGAAGATATGGTCTTTTAAGGGTTAACACCACCAGCGCCTTCCCAAGACGTCCATGTGCCCAGAAAGATCATTTGGAGCTTGATAAAGCATGGGCTTGATCCATTACCATCTCTCTGTTTTGTTGCCTTTAAATTTCAATTTCCATTTAAAGTAATTTATCACCTTCTTCTACTAAGTTCTTCTGTATGTGGATAACTGAAGCAGACATTGTCAGGAGTCTATAACAAGTCTCATCCATTGGCCCATTTCACTATTGCATTGAAGTACACACATTGGTACATATTTTTTGATAGGAAAGAACCTCAGAAAAGGATGATACACATAACAACTGAACTGATGTCTCACACAGTCCAGAAAAAGTTCTCAATTGAAATATTATTTCATTGTTCTCAGAAATCGATCTTTCCCACAAACCATCTTTCTATAACTAATAACTAGCCCTTTTGCAGTGTTCACTTCATGGTGGTACAAACAACACACCCTGATTAGCTGCAGCTGACAGCGCTGCCTCAAACTGTGTTTCATTACCCAAAAACATACGTGTGTGTGAACAGAACACGTTGGGTTTACTGATGGTGGAACGGGGTAGCTAGCATCTCATCCACTCGTATAATTTATGAAAACATGGTTATTCCTCATCCTGGAGTCTTAGATTTATAGGATGTTAACAACATATAAGAAAAAAACCTTTCCTTTTCATTGCTTAAATTTTGCTCTGACGTAGTTTTTTTCCTAAAGGACAGATTACCTGATCAAATCCCATGAGTCTTTAACTGCCACCATAGATGCAGATGGTGATGCATCCACAGAGATGTCTACAGTAGCCAACGTGAAGCACATGCAGCACTGTGGACTTCTCTCTGATGCTGTCCTAGGATTTTTTTTTAATGAGTTGTTCACTTGTTATTATTTTAATTGAATGCACTCTTCTTCAGAGATTTTTTTTTTTTGCAAATGAATCAGAGCAGTTTAACTTGTCAAAACATTTAGGCATCTGGAAAAATAATTTAAAATTGTATGGAAAACTAGCACATGAGCCAGTGCCCAAGATGTCACTCAGGGACAGGGTGATCAAAGAGCAGGCAAAACAAAGTCCAAGCCTGTCAAGGGAACTCTGTGACTGACATCACAGTTCCAGAACATGGAGAAACATTGGATATGAGAGCACAATACAGTCAGGGAAGTGTGTGTGTGTGTGTGTGTGTGCGTGTGCGCGCGCGCGCGCGCGCGCACGCGCACATACATATGTATGTACAAGCATGTGAATGCATGCAAGTGAAGACCATAGAACAATGGTTGGATGTCATTCCTCAATAATGCCACCCACTTTATTTTGAGGGAGAGTCACTCTGAGCTGGAACATGCAAAGTTCTCTAGCTTGACTGGCTAGCAACCCCTAGGCACTCTTCTTTTCCTGCCTCCCAAATGCTGAGGCCGCAAGTCCGTACCTTCAGGGCACCTGGCTTTTAAAGTAGATTTTGGGGGACTGGGCACGGCTTTTCATGATCACAAGACAAGCACTTTGCCCCGTGAACCACCTCCATAGACATTATCACAAGAATTTTTGAAGAGTCAAAAAATATGAATGATGTTTCAGAAAGTTATATGTGAACTAATATTTGGATAAAGGCATGGCTTGTCTGGCCAGGAGGTTGTTTTTCTTTTTGTGGTTGTTTTGCTAAAAGAGTAGAGGTTCCATAAGAAAGCCTATGCTTATCACTTCCTCCAATGAGCGTGATTCGCTTCATTCTCTAGCTTACAGTGTTATTGACAAATACTCATAATACCGAGTGGGGACACGTGAACATTATCTCTACTGTGCTGTTCTCTTCCTTTTGAAGATTTATTTTTATTTTGTGTGTGTGTGAGTGTTTTGCCTGCCTGTTTGTTTATGTACCACATGCATTCCTGGTACCTATGGATGCCAGAGAGGGCATCAGATCCCCTAAAACTGGAATCACAGCTGGTTGTGAGCCCCCATGTAGGTGCTGGGAACTTAACCCAGGTTTTCTGGGAGAGTAACCAGTGTTCTTAACCACTGAGACATCTCTCCAGTCCCCCTCAATGTTGTTAAGGAATCAAATGCCAGCTCCTGAGATAACAAGAACATCACAAATATAATTATTTCTTCTTGGCTGTGACTCTGGTTGGCTGGTTCCAATCTTACCTTTTTCTACCCACTGCCCAATCACAGAAGCAATACCCAAAGTCCCTGACTAACTCTTTAAAACCAGACTTCATACTTTTTCTTCTAAAATGGACTATTATTCTCAGGCATAGACCCTGCTGCCTCATCTTAGATAGATAAAACAGGAACAAAACAAATCATTAAACATGAATCTTTAATCTTGGAAAGAAAAATTAAGAAATTGCTTCGACACTGAGATTGATTTTAGTAATGTTTTATGGTAGATGTCTTAGTGACAGGCTTGAACATTGATGCTAAAATCTTGGCCTTTTAACCTTTTTTAAAAAAATTGTTTTCACCTTCCCATGATGGGTAATTCTGATCGTCAACTTGACATATCCGAGAAGAGAGACTCTCATTTACAGAATCACCTCCATCATATTGGCAGGTCTGTGGGACCTCATCTTGATTGGTGATGGATAGAGGAGGCCCTGGCCTACTGTGGGCAGAGCCATGCTAGATGGTCAGCACCTTCTATATAAGAAAGGTAGCTTGAACATGCTCCTGGAAGCACGCAGTGTTCCTCCATGGCTACAGCTTCTGCTCTGGCTTCTAAGTTCCTGCTTTCAGGTCCTGCCCTGACTTCCCTGGATAAGGGATTGTATAGAGGCCAAGCAAACCCTTTCCTCCCTCACATTGCTCTAGCTCCTGCAGCTTCTCACAGCAGCACAACACTAACTAGTACATTGATCTTCTTTAAGAGATTAACATGAGCTCATTCTCCATAGTCAAGATGTGGACAGTTTTTATTTTCTACTTCCTTTTGAAGCAGAAACAGGCAATCAGGTTTCTTTGCAGCTAGATGAGAAAGATTAGCCCAAAGCTCTGAAATCTAAGCAAAGAAAAGTATTCCCTGAATTTATTTTCAACCAAGCTTTCTCATGGGTGTGTTACACAGTTTTAATTACATACAGTATGCTCTACTGTATCCTCACATCTACTAAATGTTTCAGTAGCCAAGTTCTAACTAAAACATCTTAAATGTTTATAGACTATTTCCAATGAAATTAATAGATAATAATATACCAAGAATTTTTGCAGACATAAAAGCTGAAACTAGGCATACGGTTGTAGCCCCAAGGAGGTCATCTTCCTGGTGTCCTTCAGGGCTATGCAGCAAGGAAATGGGTCTTGACTCTTGGTTCCATCAATGCCGTGGATTTTATTTTTCCTACTATATATAGATTTTTAAATAAAGCATAATATTATTTTGCATGGTTTATACATTTTTAGTCACTCACTGCCTATTGCAAATTGTAGATATATTTCCTTAATTTCTCTACTGTACCATTTAATTTACATTAATTCATTTTATTCTTGGTAGATTTATTTTGATATGCCAGCGCCTTTGTGCATGCTAAGCAAATGTCCCACCACCAAGCTTCACCCTGTGCCTAGATTCTTGCTATTTCATATGGTTCTACAAGACTCCTGTGCATGACATCTGGTCATAGGATGTGTGTCCCTGTGATATGTATGTGTGTATGCATATCTGTGTGCATGTGAGTGCAGAGAGCAGAAGTCGGTGTCAAATGTCTTTCTCAAATTCTCTCAACCTTAGCTTTGGATTCCAACTTTCACTGATCCTTCAGATAGGCTGACTCTAGGGCTTCTCCTCTCTCTGTTCCCTGGGATTGGGATGCACGCTCAGCCATTCGTCCTCAGTTCCTGTGCAGAGGCAGGGGATTTGTGCCTCAGGCCTCATGCTTGCAGGTCAAGCACTTAACTAACCATCTCTCAAGGCCTCATTCCCTGCCCATTCTAAGAGCGTAGTGTGTACTATATTACTTGTATAATGCATGTGTCATCACTAACACTAAGTCATTTCCAAAATTGTGCTGACGTGTGTTTCTCCTGACAATATACACAAGCCCCACGTGCCCCAGCTTTTCCTTCTCCTCGATAAAATATTTTTAATTGGAATTTTGAGCACTTATCAGTTTAATAAATAAAAGTTGTTTCTATTGAGACTCTTAAATTGCATTTTGAATATTATAGAGATATGTATGTATTAAATATATGAATTTTAAATTTCATATTTTAACATTTTAGAAATATACATTTATTTAGTGTAAATATAAAAATTTAAATATAAAATTTCTTTATTTAAATATTAAAATTTTTAATGGAAAAATGGATGTTCAAAAAATAGTAACATATTGAAGGCTCAAATGTGACAATCAAAACAAATGAAAAGTTTCACAATCATTATATTTTTAAAATAGTGTACAAAGTCATGCCTTTAATTATGATGCTTTTATGTGCACACATCGTTGTACCACGCTAGTACTTGACCACCAGGAAGTCTTAGAGAATTTTCATATCAGAGGTGAACTTCCATGTGACTTTAAATTATTGTGAGGTGTCATTTCTATGTGAGAAAATTTATCCTTCCTGGAGTCATTAAGGTTTTGGGGGAAATATGCTTCTCTTTGCAATATAATTTTTCTATGGAGACATCTGTTTTGATCCAGGAACTCTAAATAAGTTGGAAAATTCTTAGTACACTGCGATGCAGAACGCTCCTGAAGCTTCTGGTAGAAACCTATACCCTCACCTTTCATGTTCAGCCTCATTGCACCAGGGATTAAAGATTGAATGTAAGTACATAGCAACTCTCTAATCTTTCATTATTAATAACCCGCTGCTCTGCAACAGAAAATGACATTCTTAAATAAATGAAAAGTGGGAACACATACATACTAACACAGACATACACATAATCACACACATACACAGACACACAGGCACAGACAGACACACGCATACATACACACAACATGCATACACACAGATGTGCATACACACACAGACACACATATAAGCACACACACACACACAAACACACACACACACACACACACACACACACACACACACACCAGTTAAAGGGTTCCAGGACAAAAGATGGAGTGACTATGTTGACTATGTACCGAGTCCATGACATAAGTAAAGAATCAGACTGAACATCTTCATATTTGGATGGTTCCATTCCAACCTCTCTGCTGTTTCTCTTGGGTCCTAACACCGGTCCACACTATAACTTCAAAACAGTTTTTGGAATATGAAAAGACTTCATCTATGTTAGTTTTGCAGACTATCACAAAAGCGATGGGAAGAATCCTTATGGAATGGCATGTGTCCAGTAATTAAAAAAAAAAAAAACAATCAAATTGACCACCTGTTTATCTACTGATAATATGATGGACCCACACCAAACTGACCAAAAAGAAACTCTCCCCATAATTTTTGTGGCTTCCATAGGCAGTGTTTAGGGAAGCCACAAGCTTATGTGGGTGGCTGTTTCCCAAAGTCCTTAATACACTTCCAATCAGATGTCTGACCAACCCATAGACAGTGTGCCATCCTGACCTCTCTCCATAAGGCCGCATGGCATTCATAAAGCCAGCATCATCAGACGAAGGGAGCAGACAGGCCCATCTTCCGAGATCTGCCGCCGGGAACGGGCAGCACCATTACCATATTCTATTGGTCTACTCCAGATGCCAAAGGAAATCTCAGATTCCATCTTCTCACAGGAAAGTTGTCGCAGAGTTGTGGATCATGTTTTGAGACAGTATCTGCACTAGATTGATTCTCAGCAATGTTTTCCTTTTAAACTCTCTTTTAAGTGATGATCACTAATTTTTAAAAATTATAATTTCTAATGGGTGGTTGCCAATGCTTTGAAGTGGATATTAAATTCCAACAAAATACTAAACTCTTAAATTATATCACTTATCTTTATTTTTAAAAAGCTTTCATTTTTAAGTGTGTCTGTGTGTGTGTCTGTGTGTCTGTGTGTGTCTGTGTGTGTCTGTGTGTGTGAGTTGTGTGTGTTGCTAGTGAGACAGTGTACAGTTCTCAGAGACCAGAGTGGGGAGGCAGAGCCTGAAGCAGCAGTCTGAGGCTGCTCTGGGCTGTGCTGCATAGATGCTGAGATCCCAGCTCCAGGATAGACGCTGACATCCCAGCTCCAGGATTCTGACAGAGCAGGAAGTGCTCTTAACTGCTGAGTCATCTCTCCAGCCCAGAATGCACATTTGATTGCTTTTAATTTCTATGTATACCATCATATCATCTATATAGTGACAAACTATTTGTTTTCTTCTGTAACAAAGACATTTACTTATTTTTCTTGTCTTATGGCATTGCTTGAATATTTAATTCAAAACCAGCCAAATAGAGAACATCAAATCTTGTCCCTAGGTCTGAAGGAAATAATTTTATCCATTGCAATGAAATGTAAGGATTAGCACTTCAGTGTCAGATATTACATTTCAGGTTAAATTATTTCTTTTCTTATTTAATTAGTAAGATTTAAATAGGAAGACATTAAACATTTTTAACTGTACCTATTATTTTATATGTATGGTATGATGATCATTCTTACTTTCTTAATCTGGTGGTTTGTCACATTGAAATCAGTATTGAATTATGAGCCCATGACTTCTGGTTGGATATATTTTCATACATTTTTGTATTTGATTTGCTAAACATTTACCTTTTCTTTTTTAAAAAATGATTTATAGAGGCCCTAACAAAGGGAAACAGAGAGGGGGAGGTGGGAGTGTGTCGGGTGGAGGGGCATTTAAGTGGTGCCAGGGGGTGGGAGGAGGGGCTCGAGGGTCTTTGGGGAGGAGGGAAATTGGGAAAGGTTTTACCATTGGCAATGTAAATGAAGATGATATTCAATAAAAAATAAAATTAAACAACAAAAAAACAAAATAAAAAGATATATTCATATGTCTATTTTTATGTATGTTTTTAAATTGTGTGTGTATGTCTGTGTGAGTGTGTGTGTGTGTGTGTGTGTGTGTGTGTGTAAGTTCATGCAAAACTGGACAGAGCCAGAGGAGGCCATCATTGCCCTTGAGGCTGGGGTTAGAGATGGTCTGAGCTGCCATGTGGGTGCTGGAAACCAAACTCAAGCCCTCTGCAAGAGCAGCCACTGCTCTCAACCACTGAACCACCTCCCCGGCCCCTTGATAAACTTTCTAGGGTGTATTTTCCACCTTGTTTTTGTAACTTGGCCCATAATTTTGCTTTTTCATGACATCTTTACTAGAACTTGTTTTTAGGTTTGTGCTGGATTTGAGGGAGAAGAGGGCTTGGTACACATATATAGTTTATAATAAAGGACAGAATGCTCAGTTCCTTGACTCTCTAGTAGAAAGCTTTATAAAACATTTGGCCAGATTTTTCCTTTTGTTTGAGTGGAAACGTTTTATCATTGATCCACTCGGCATTAAATTTGTAAAGTTAATGAAGTTTTCTATGTCATATGGAATATTTTGAGTAAGGTTTCCCCTATTTACCTTCCCTTCCCCACATGAGGCTGAAACACGAGCAAATGGATGAAAGCTAAACTGAAATTCCTTTGAAATATTTAGTAGCCTTTTTAAGTCTTTAAAATAGTATAGAGTTTTCTGTAAAGCAATATTTGGCTTCTAAAAAAGGAAGTTATTTCAGAAAAACTCTTCTATATAACATGGTTAGTTTCTTTTCAATCTCATCTAAGTGAAAAAATAAGCAACAGTTTTGAGCGTTGAAACTCTATTTATCCAATAAAATTCAAGAAACCGGCTATGGGGACAGAGATGGCTCAGTGGTTAGGGGAACACCAGCTGCTCTTCCAGGGGCCCTGGGTTCATTTCCCAGCATCCACTCGGTGGCTCGCAACCACCTATAAATCTAGCTTCTGAATATTCAACACTCTTTTCCTGGTCTCTGTGGCCACTAAATATGCGTGCAATGCACTTACATACATGCAGGGAAAACATCCATACATGTGAAAATAATAAATCCAGATGCATACCCAGTACTGGGAGGGCGAAGTGAACGTGGGGTTTAGCTTCTAACCAAGAAATTATTTGCAATTGATACCTGCTGGCAAAGGGAAAATTCTTTTTCTCCAGTATTGCTGCACTGGGCGTATCAACCACACTCCAGTGCAGGCCCTGTGCCCAGGAGTCGTTGGCCAGCACAAAAACCACAAAACAGACTCCATGTTTTTTTGTGGGCTTTGCGTTTCATTTTAGCTTTTTTTTTTTTTTTTGTCTTACTGGTGTTTGATTTGTCTTAATTTTTGTTTGGGTGTCTGTTTTCTTTTTTTTTTTTTTTGAGTGGGGTGGGGAAGAAGAGAGAAAAAAACATAAATTTGTGTGGGTAGAGAGATAGGTGAGAACTTGGGAGGCATTGCAGGAAGAGAAAGACGTGATCAAAATGTATTGTGTGAAGAAAAACATAAAAGCAGGGTTTTTTTTTTTCATTTAAAAAGTCATTTTAGGGTCACTAAAAATAATTGAAATAAAAAAATAAAATTATTTCTAGAGGAAGAATAGCCTCAGTCAGATTTAAGGGCAGGTAAAGTGTGTGTGTGTGGGGGGGGCTTTGTTTCTATTTAGTTCAGAGATTTTTCCCTAGCTTCAGTGTTATATGATATTTGTATCTTACAAGGCTTCCGGTTCACAAGCCACTCTGTCTCCATCATTTCTAAAGGACTTTGTCCAATTCTCAGCTCTACTGAAGAAACCAGGAGAGAAGTTAAATGGTTGCAAAGCACTAATGCATCTCTCTGCTGAGATCCCGATTCTCTGTCCTTATGACAGCTGGGCATTGTTTTATGTAGGATCTGCTGCAAGGCAGTTCACCCGAAAGGCAGCTTAATGTCTCTCAGGCTTGGTACTTAAGCTGAGACTCTCTTACAACGTCCTGATGGGTTAGAAAGCTGGGGGCCCCTGCTTGTCTCTCTAGTCACAGAACATGGTATGATGTAGTCAACTTTAATATTCTGATATAGACCCCACTGCGTGTTAGAATTTCATTTAGAATGTACTTTTAGAGATGGTAATTGATTGAAAACCACAAGCATGCAATTTCATAGTATGGTCAAAATAAGAGTTTAGGGATAAACAAAGGGAATTGAAGGTTGTGCTGTTTGAAATGTGCATTCATCTGCTCATACTGCTTCTGCGGCAGCAGACACCTGACACCTTACATAAAGGAAGCAATACATTTATCACAGCATTACAGAAATTGCCAATAGCGCACAGATACCTGATACATATTACATCATACAAGCACATCAAATAATTGAAAGTCTGTAGCACAGTAAGAATACAATTAATGTTTACAGGATGAATAACTAAACATGCTCTGTTTACTAGCTCAGGAAGAACACGTGGGGTAAAAATCCAAAACCTGGACATCTTGGTGCTAACATGACTTGTGTGGATCCATGGCTCTGTCTTGTGGCTCTATGATACAACAGTGACAAAGTTATAAAAAGGTCAAAGATCAGGCTCTCTTCCCCTGATGCCTACATGAGGACTTGCAACAACTGACATGAATTTAGGACTAGTCTTATCTCCTGGCAGAGTACTGTGGATTATAGGTCATGCTGACCAGTGCTTGCCCTGGGTAGTTTGCATCTCACATGTCAGTTTTAACATGGTTTAAGATTTTTCCATATTTAATGTTGTTCTTCACTGGCAATGCTAATGGGCTGTTATTGACAAATGTCTCCAGTTCACCTCATCACATCCTGGGCAGGATTCATGAAGTTCTCCTGCATGCCAGCTGAAACTGGTAGTGGTTTAAAGGCAGAGAGCCAAATTCATCACAAGGGTAATGGCTAAATATATTTTGTTTTGTTTTCTGAATTTTAATGACCGAATGGAAGACTTATTCATTATCTATTTTTGAATTTTATCAGATAGTTCTAGTGGTAATTACCCTATCTCTGTATTTATAGAAAAGTGGCGCATTATCAAAGTAATAGCCTGATTCCATATTTATGAAGGATCTGTTAAAATTATAAATAAAGATACATCGGACTATGTGGTTAATGCCAGAGAAAGCCACTTATAGGTTAAAATGGTGGTGGGGGAAACCACAACTAGCTAGCACCTTTGGAGAAATTACTATTCTATACTGGAATTCCATTTAGGGAAAAATGGTGCCCCTGTAAAACATGAAATTTATTTTAAAGGGAAAAGTATCCTGATTCTTATTATCCAGCCACAGAGAGTAAGAGGATACAGTAGGCACAGCCTTACACACTGCAGTGCAGATTCAGCAACACAGAAGCATGCAGTTGTCTTTGCTACTGGTCTAGAAAGTGGTCACATTGAGCGCGGACATAGACATCAGTGGCTTCCTATAGTTGCTCTGGTAGCATACTTTCTAGGAATTGTTATGTCTGTCGCTATAACGACAGCCAACAAAGCCAGTTGTGAAGAGGCACTTGGAGACCAGCAAAGCCATGAGACCACATCAGTGTTTCAGGAACAAAGCTTAGACCTGTAAAAGAAAAGGATGAGCTGGAGAGATGACTCAGCAGTTAAGAGCACTGACTGCACTTCCTGAGGTCCTGAGTTCAATTCCCAGCAACCACATGGTGGCTCACAACCATCTATAATGAGATCTGATGCGCTCTTGTGTGTCTGAAGAGAGCTACAGTGTACTCATAAATATAAACAAAATCTTAAAAAAAAAAACTTAGAAAAGGATGCCAAGATATCTAGACTTCCTCATATGAAAAACAAAGTTGTAGAACGTAACTGTTTTAACAAAACTCGCCTGTAGCCCCAAATCCATCCCAGGTCCATATACGTCCCATGGAGTTTTGGTATTCCACCCACCAGTAACCTTTAGGGAAAATGGTGGCACAGATAGCATTGCCACATTCTCTGAGGTGTATAGAGATTAGACATGAGTGAGTGGCACTGGCACACCGACATTGTCTATCTGCAGTCTCTGAGCAAATCCATTCCTTAGAAATCCCACTTGAAAGTTCTGTGCCCAGTGAGAAGAGAAAGAATTATGTTTATGTTGCAAAGAACAGTGGTAAAGTTGTGCAAAACGGCATCCATGTGATGGTGGCTTCCAGTGCCAGCTCCTAGCACCATAGAGAAGCTAAAGCTTTAACATGTGAGGCCTAAGTGGGATACCTGGTCCTTGAAAGCGTTGCTTTTATGGAGTTAGTGGGACCCAGCCCCTTCCTCTTCCTCTTCCTCTTCCTCCCTCTCACCCGTGGCCATGAACAGATATATTTTCACTATACCATGAGTTCTTACCATGATGCCCTGTCCACTATAGTCTAAGATCAATGATGCTAGCAGATACGTCCCAGAACTCCCATCTTGGTCATCCAACTAACCTTCTCACTTATTAAGTAGATTTAACCCAAGGATTTGTTAGAGTTACAGAAAACTGAATCACATGTTAGTTGATATGGATACCATATTTCTGAATTTCATTGACAGCCATACCAACATTGTTTAAATGTTTAAAAATTATAAATGATATATAAAGCAGCAGTAGATATAAACAAGAAAAACTGAAACTGCATTAAAAAAAAAAGCAAAGGGGAAATTTTAGAAAGAAGATGACTTGTCAACTGTATTTTAAGAAACAATGTGTGTCATGGTTTGAATATGTTTGGCCCAGGGAGTGGCACTATTGGAAGGTGTGACCTTGTTGGAGTAGGTGTGTCACTGTGGGTGTGGCTTTAATACCCTCACTCTAGCTGTGTGGAAGTCAGTCTTCCACTAGCAGCCTTCAGGTGAAGAGGTAGAACTCTCAGCTCCTCCTGCACCGTGCTTGCCTGGACACTGCCATGCTCCCACCTTGATGATAATGGTCTGAACCTCTGAGCCTGTAAGCCAGTCCCAATTAAATGTTGTCTTTTATAAGGCTTGCATTGTTCGTTGTCCCGCGCTACCGTCTCGCCAGCAAGAAAGACGCGGCACACTCAAGATCCTTCTGCAGCAAAGCTTTAATGCTCCTGAGAGGGAGAGCATAAGCCTACAGAGCGGAGACCCAGATACCCAGAAGCCCATCCCTTATATAGGCTGCAACCCCTGCCTCGGACGTGTCATCCCCTGATTGGCTGCAGCTCGGGAGAGGCGGAGACCAAGGGATGGTAAACTACCCAGCACCTGCGCACTGACTTGTTTACTTCACGCCGGCAGGATGTTTTGGGCCAGCAGGATGTTTGGGCCGGTAGGATGTTTTGGGCCGGCAGGATGTTTTGGGCCGGCAGGATGTTTTGGGCCGGCAGGATGTTTTGGGCCTGCCATCGGCTCCCCACATCTCCCCCTTTTTTATTATTTAAAATAAAGACCTCAGATTGTCGATCAACCTTCAGGCTCTTGTCTGGACCTTCAGGGTTCAAGACAATCTAATAATGAGGCCCTTTTGCTCTTATAGCAAGTAGGTCACCCAATCTTTAAGGGGTGGAGACAGAGGTCGAACTCCCAAGCAACAAAATTAAGACTTCGTACGAGAGTCGCCACTAGGCTGTTGGTTTGACCTGAAGCGCCCTCGACCTGTCACTCTGCTGTTTTTCTGGGAAAGGGAAACTAGGGCAGGCAACCTTTATGCAGGACAACATGCCTCCCAGAGAGACCCTTATGTCAGGTGTCTGTGCGATGCTTTGCTCGGCATCCCCCATGGGCTGCTCAAGCTGGACACTCTACCCTGTGCAATGAGTCCAAGCTCCGGGTGTGCAAGAGCTGTCCAGCCGGCGGCCTACTGCTTGAGCATTGTTGGCCAAATGTCAGTGGGAGCTCCTTGTTCCAGAGCCACAAGCGCTTGGGCAATAACCACCTTGTCTCTCTTGGTTTGAGCCCTGAGCCTACAGACCAGCCAGAGAAGTAACACCAGTCCACAGCAAAGGGCTGCGCCAAACAATCCCACCTCCACCCATTCCTTAAAATAGGAGACAGCTGAAGCGATCCATGATGATAGTCCCTCCATCAAGGACAGGTCAAGGCTCGTAGAGTTGACCTGGATAATGGCTGCTCTCAACTCTCGGAGTGTGAGTGACTGGGCGATCTGCGGTGTCCTTCTGCTCCAAAATTGTTCTAGTAAGCCTCTCAGGGACCCAGAAGGGGTTTTCTTCATTCTGTGGGAAGACACAAACGGCTCCCCTGGATCTTATTAGAATAGGATCCGGGCCTTTCCATTCATTAGTCAACACATCCTTCCATTTTACCAATTCTTTAGGTCGATGCGGGTCTGAGCAATGTCGCTCTGCTAGGGTCTGATCATGCTTATCTGAATTTAGAAAATTTATAGTAAAGAGTGCCACTGCTATGGCAACCCGTGGCACGGGGGGCAGATCTTTTATTATTCCCCCTTTTTGTTTAATTAGATATGATTTGAGCGTACGGTGTGCGCGCTCAATGATACCTTGTCCTTGAGGGTTATATGGCAAGCCCGTAATATGTGTGACTTGCATTTGTGCACAAAAAGCCAATTGTTCTGCAACAAGATTAGTCACAGCTTTTAGTTTTTCAGAGGTTAACGGCCACTGGGGAACCCACACCGGATCCCCTGTCTTCCATGGTATGGGTCATGCTGCCCCAGTGGCACCTAGGAAAAACCCAGGCCCTGTCTTCCTTGATTTTGGATGGGGGATATAGGTTCTACCTGCCCTCCTTCAGCGCCTTCAAAGACTGGGTAAGCAAGGCACAGCTTTCTTTTTACTTTTTCAGACAAAAAGGAGCAAGACTTCGGGCATGTCTCATAGGGAGAGGGCACCGAAGGAACAACCTGTGAAAGGGCTGTTAGGGGCTGCCGTTTTCGAGGTTCTTTACTATTCTGCCTTCGATCATCTGGATGGTATCTTTCCTCCTCATATCTGGCAGGTTCCTCCTCTAACTCAGCCTCTTCATCGGGGTCCAAGACCTCATCCTCTGATCTATTAGAGCTATCAGAGTTATCAAAGTTTAAAGCCTCAAGATCATGTACTGGATACAAGCTAGCTCTTCCTCTTGGTTTAACAATAGGAGAAGGTTCCTTAAGATCTGACACATTCACTCCCTTGTCTCTAGACTCCCTGGGAGGGCCTTTTTCCTTTTTTGGGACTGTTTTTTTCTTGTGCGCGCCCAACCTCTCACTACGCTCGGTTTCTGATATGCTATCCTGGACCTCTTCAAGGGTGTTCCGACCTTCCGCCATGGCAGCCCTACAAGCTTTATCTTCTAGACAGTTTTTAACAAGTTTCCCAATTGCTTTTGTCCCCTGCCTCAAGTCTCTTTCCACCATTTTGCGGTCAAGATCTCTAACTAATTTGTTCCACGAGGCAAGAGTCAAAGACCTGGAGCATTCATACATGACAAAGAGAAAGATTAAAAGGGCTCCAAGAATGGTCACAAAAGCTTCAATGCTACCTTCCCAGGGTGGCGACAATCCCAAGTCGAAGCCAAAGAAGAACATACCTCTCCGAACGTATCTGCCTGCAGTTCTGAATCTTCCTTGTAGCCAAGGGGTCTCCGATGGTGCTGACGATGATGAAGTCTCGTATTCCCAGGTTTCGGCACCAGATGTCCCACGCTACCGTCTCGCCAGCAAGAACGACGCTGCACACTCAAGATCCTTCTGCAGCAAAGCTTTAATGCTCCTGAGAGGGAGAGCATAAGCCTACAGAGCGGAGACCCAGACACCCAGAAGCCCATCCCTTATATAGGCTGCAACCCCTGCCTCAGACGTGTCATCCCCTGATTGGCTGCAGCTCGGGAGAGGTGGAGACCAAGGGATGGTAAACTACCCAGCACCTGCGCACTGACTTGTTTACTTCACGCCGGCAGGATGTTTTGGGCTGGCAGGATGTTTTGGGCCGGCCGTCGGCTCCCCACAGTTCGTGGTGTCTGTTCACAGCAGTAAAACCCTAACTAAGACAATGTGTGAACAGTTCACATACCAAAGAATTGGTTACACTGCCTCTGACTGACATAGCAATTGGAGTGACATTATAAAATGGAGATGTGCTAATGTACTAGGCAAAAAGTCAATCACAGCTAACATGAAGGGCCTGGGTTGGTGCACACGTGTGTGTGTGTGTGTGTGTGTGTGTGTGTGTGTGTGTGAGAGAGAGAGAGAGAGAGAGAGAGAGAGGTGGGATGTGGATAATCTCACCTATCACATATTCCTTTACTACAACCACAAATTCTATAAAATATAAACATAAAATATTGCTTTTAATAAAGGAATCTTTGCCAGAATGAGTAGGTAGGCATGGAAGGGAATTAAGGGACATTAGCAGCCAACACACAATCTATAGTGGACGCTACATTAACTACAAATACCATGGGTTTTTGTTATGTGGTTCACAGAATTAGTTTCCCACAAGTCCTCATGCATCCTTGCCAGTCCAGGTGCATTGTCTTGGCGCCTCTTCAGACTGTTGACATGTCATGCGCTTTGGAGACTGTCTTGTGGGCCTTTTGCTTCTCCTGGGGTTCATGCTAAGCACTAGGATTATATCTTGCTTTGGAAAGCACACACACTTTACTGTCACCCATGGCTCGCAACCTCCTGAATTTTGTAGGGCCAACCTCAGGAGTTTGTATTTTCATCTAAGCATTTGTTCATGTATCCACATGTGCATCTAGCTACCTCACAAATGCTCAATGAGCTTGTGTGAAACACAAACCTGATCATAATCTAGGGAGTGCAAAAGATGCTTGGAATAGGACTGTCTGGCAGATCCCATAGACCTTGGGTTTTCATCTAATGATTGATGCAAGCAACCAGTGCCTCAGGTTTCTGCAACCCTAGAGCACTATTCTCTGAGGAAGAAAATAATCACACTCGCACTCCATGACTAGATTCCCATTGCCCCTATGGACCTATTCCATCCTTCCACCCCTCTCTTTGCCTTCAAGGTTGACTTTTCTGGACCCAGGCTACATGATCCACCGCTTTCTGTCTTATGTTTCTCATATACCATTTCTAGAGATGACTCCTCTGTGTCTTTTCCTATTTGACTGTGCTCTCTGCTTCCTGCTGGGGTCTTGTTGATTACAGAAAGTCACCTTTTTCTATTTCTAGGGCTCATAAACGACTCTATCCTGTGCCTTTCAGAACATATTCTTGGCCCTTGGGATGCCTGGCTCCCTTTGGCAGCTCTGGTATCTCCTGGGTATAACACCTGCTTCCTCTCACTTGTGTTTTCCTACTTCTACATTTACCCCTCTGCTCGGGCATTCCAGAACTTGAGCGCACTCTAGGTATCAAATCATCATCTCATGCCCTGATGTCAGGACTGGCTCATCCAGGAGGCATGGATATTTGGGTTCCACGTAAACCTTCTAGAACACATGGAAACCCTTTGGTTTCTTTTTAAAATTGAAATTTAAAAAAAGATAAACTCTTAGGTTGAAGAAATGCTTTAGTTTGGAATATTGACATATTAGCCTGCATCTTATGGTGGCTAATCTTCATTGTCAATTGACAAAAAAATCACCATGGCAGCATACCCCTGGGTGTATCTGAGACATTCTTTCCAGGAAGGTTTAATTTATCAAGGAGGATCTATCCTGAATGTGGCCCATTCTAAGGGCCAGGATCCCAAGCTAAATAAAACCCAAACAAAGCAGCTCTACAACAGCATCCATCTCTCTTTGCTCCAGGACTGTGGGTGTGGTTGACCAGTTGCCCCATGCTGACTGCAGATGTGGTTGACCAGTTGCCCCATGCTCCTACTCCATGCTGTCCTTGCCATTATTGAGCACACTATCAGGCAAACCCTTCCCCTTCCTGAAATTGCTTTTGTCATAGCAACATGTTAACTGCTACACATGTTAATATAGTCAAACATGCTTCTTAACTCATTCTCTCTTCTCTTTTTCTCCCTCTTTTGCCCTCTCTCTCAAATGTGTCTATGTATGTGTAAGAAAGGGTCATTAAAATAGAAATGCTCATAGCCTTGACATTATAATTTGTCCTTGCTTTTGGATGGGAACTGTGTGTTGTAACACCCACTTCTTGGAGTAGCCTACTCTTATTCAAGCATCTATGCACTCCTGACTTACTACTCTTCAGCAAAAAGTCACTTGGGCTCAGCTCACAGATATAGATCTCTTACAGTCTTATAAATGTTGTAGCTGTGTCATTGGCCCAACTAACTCGAGTGGCTTTGGGCTCAAGTTGAGACCATATCTGCTATGTAGCAGGTGCAATCCTGGTATGAAAATAGAGGTGTTTTTGGGGGTGAGAAATGTGACATAGAAAGAATAGGTAAAAGGCATGACCTCAGAGAAGAGCTGAGGGTGAGAGGGAACAGATAACTGGGCTTTGGCTTGGGGGAATTCAGGAGGTGGGAACGTGGAGTAGTATAGGTGGGACAGACCATCGGAGGCATTAATCTCCGTAGGTTACCCTGCTGAATTGCTGGATGAGAGCTGATACCTGGTAGAGGAAACTAGTCAAGATGTGTTCATATGATCTGTTACATTAAGGGAAAGTTGAGGGAGGAGGCAGGTTTTCCTCTAAGACTTACTGGTGGCAAGCAAAAAGCAGATGGCTCCCAAGGGAAATCTGCATCAGCTGAGGCAGTCAATCACATCTCCTGATGTGACTTGGGGACAACAATGAAGGGAGTGTGACAGTCCCTGAGACAAGGTCTCTTACTATCCTAAAGTCCAATAAACAGAACCTAGAGATGGCAGGGAGAAGGTTATCAGATCTGAGAGTGGAGATTGTAAGGCACAGTGCATCAAAACAAGGATCTGGGGGAAGGAATCAGTTGTCAGAGGCAGGGTGGTGGGAAATGGGGAGGGCAGGTTCGCTTTGCTAGGTCACGTCGGAGGTGTTGAGAATGAAGCATCTATCGAGGCAGCCATCCGTCACTTGTGACCCAGCCTTTAATTAGAGCATTATTCCTTGGAGGGCAGAGTCCATGTTTTCCTCAGTCATGGGGGAGTGATCACACCACTTTTTAAATGGTTGAAACTGTAGCTCTTGGTGACAAATAAAGTCAGTTTGCCCCAGGGGTCGGGAAGAGCAGCTAATAATTCTTCTCTAGTAGGAAGCGTGGCAAGCTTTTCCACAATCTGGGCCTTGCATCCTAGCATTAGCCCAATTCATCTCTCATTCAAGATCCTCAGGGGGCCACGCCTTTTTTCTCCTAGAGTAATGTGCCCTCTGTTCCTAGAGATTTCTACAGCATGATTAACCCTTGGGTGGCTTACAAAGGAGCCTCTTACAGAATGCAAACCCTCCCTAGCTTATCCCTCAGGTTTTCTCCCTCCATCAGTGAGCCATGCTGACCCATTTCATTCTGTTCCTTTAACAAACTCATTCCTTCTTTGAGATCTCCACACGGGCCTCTCCTCGATGCTCCGTAGATTCCCCTCTGCCCATTCTATAGATTTACTCCAATAGTCACCTCCCAGCACAGGCTGCCCTGCTATTCCCATCCACTCACCCTTTGTTTGTTTTCTATAAGAGCACAGATCAGAGCAGAAACAAGAGCCCACACTCGGTAAAGAGAATCAGAATTGGATCCCCAGAACATATGCAAAGCAGCTGGTTATGGTGGTATAAGTTTGGGAGTGGAGGCAGACAAGCTGATTCCTGAAGCTAGCTGGCCAGTTAGCCCAACCTGCTCAGTAACATCCTAGGCTGGGGAGAGAGAGAGAGAGAGAGAGAGAGAGAGAGAGAGAGAGAGAGAGAGAGAGAGAGAGAGAGAGACGTTATTTTAAAAATCAGGATGGGTAGCTCTCAGGTAAGAGTACCTAAGTTGGCCCCTGGCTTCTACACCTCTACAGACTTGAGTCTACACACACTCTCTCTCGCTGTCTCTCTGTCTCTGTCTCTGTCTCTGTCTCTCTCTCTCTCTCTCACACACACACACACACACACACAGACACCCACACAAAGGAAAAGGGCACAGGGTCCTGTTGACTACATTCTCTGATACTAACTCAGCAATCCCTTCATACCTAGCATATGAATAAATAAGAGAATGAATAAATTCAGTGCCTTCTCTGTGAAGAAAGATCAGTGTGGTACTGATGACTCCCACAGAGCAGTGGTTCTCAACCTGGGGGTTGTGACCCCTCTGGGGATGAGCAACCTTTTCCCAGGGGTCACACATTAGAAACCCTGCATACTAGATACTTACATTAGAATTCATAACAGTAGCAAAATTATAGTTATGAAGTAGCAATGAAATAATGTTATGGTTGGGGGTCACCACAACATGAGGAACGGTGTTAACAGGTCACAGCTCTAGGAAGGTTGAGACCCACTCTCAGAGAGAGGAAAACGTAGTCCAAATCAGCACGGCCACGTGTAGCAGTGAATTAGTTAAACTACTCGGGCTCCTGGCAGGTCTCAGTCAGGAAGCTTGATTGCTGCACACTGGGTGCTTCTTGTGAACACGGGGAAGGGCTCTGTGGAGTCACATGGCACTTGGGTCTTCCTAAGAAGCAGTGTCCTGGGAGAACAGGAGAAGAAAGACACACAGACAGGTTATAGCTTGTGTGTGGGTGGGGCAGCGGTGTGTGGCAAGCTCAAAGATGCATTTAGGGACTCCTGTGATGGATTGTGGCCTGTCTGAATAGACAGGAGAAAGTGGACAGGGGTGAGATTGGTAAGGATGTTGGAAAGAACAGGAAAGCACACAGTGTTTGTTTAAGCTTCATACAAAGAGAAGTGAGAACTCACTGTAGATTTTAAATCAGAAAATACCATGGTCAGGTTTATGCCTTAGAGGGATTACATTGACTATCTCTCTTTCTCTCCCTGTGTGTGTGTGTGTGTGTGTGTGTGTGTGTGTGTGTGTGTGTGTAGGGTCCATTTGTCTGTCTGTGTCTGTCTTCTGTGGGGGAATGTCTTTCCCTCTGCCTCTCTTTGTTTCCATCTCTCTTTCTCTCTCTCTTTTGCTCTGTGTATGATTATGTTTGTCTGTGTCTATCTGTATCACTCTATCTCTGTCTATTTCTGTGTGTATATGTGTCTATCTCTCTCTATGTATGTGTGTCTGTCTGTCTCTGTCTTTCTCTTTCCATCACTCGTGTGTGTGTGTGTGTGTGTGTGTGTGTGTGTGTGTGTGTGTGTGTGGTGTATTTATGTTTGATGCCTAGACTCAGTAAAGTGTGAGATGAATTGGTAGTTCAGTGGAGGAAGATAAGATTGGTAGACAAGATGGGTTTGGTGCTGGGGTTAAAGCACGAGGACTTGGGGTTTCTAATCTCTGAACTCATTCACAGGATTTAGATTCTATGACTCATATATTCATCCTTAATTCGACCTCAGACCTTGGATAAAAAGAATTCCTCCAATATTTTTTTCTCAGAGAAACTTGGGCCAGTGCCCCTTTCTCCCAGTCAATAACAAGCAAAGAGGACAGGAGATCAAAGAGCATCTGCATGCCTTTCTTGAGGTAAGACTAAAATCCCATAAAGAAGTTCTCCTGTGGGGTCACCTGGAAGAGGTGCGTTATACTTGCTCTTCGTAACCCAAGCAGACAAAAGAATGCTGGTATTCCATAAACAGAGCTGTATCCAGACAAGGCGGCTCACACCTTTAATCCCACCACTCTAGAGGCTGAAGGAGGACAGGTCTGTCTGTAAGTTCTAAACCAGACTAGTTTATATAACAAGACTCTGCCTCAAAAACTAACAAACAAATCACTTGGTGTTTGGTGTTTGTATTTAAAAAAAACAAAACAAAATCTCTCCTCCTCTCTCAGTTTGGGGCATTGAAATGAATGGAAATGTTGATATTTGGAAAGGAAGGCATATTTTGATATTGTGTTTGTACTGTTGTGAATGCGTGCATCTGTCACACCGATTTAGTGCAGTTGAGCAGCAGTCAATGGACATATTCATATGTAGTAAAGTTATAGATTATTTTTAAAAAGCTAGGATGGGGCAGGGGTAATGTAAAATAAAGAATCAATTTCATAAAAATGGGTAACATGGAAAAGGGAGAGAAGGGGCTGATTTGAGGAATGTTTAAACAAAATAATCTCTGAGGTACATGAGTTTCCATACATTTCAGGAGCCTTTTTATTTGTTTTTTTTTTTTTTTAAGTTGGTTTGTTCGTTAAAATGGGGTTCCACTCTGTAGCCTAGGCTGGCTTCTGATTTACCATGTAGCCCAGGTTAGCATACATCTCCTTGCAACTCTCCTGCCTCGACCTTCCAAGTATTAAAGTTAGAACAGTGACCCTCTTTCAGTGAGCGAGTCATGTCGCTATGGCTATGTGTAACTCTTCTCCTTGTCTTCAAGAGGTTGACTCCTCAGAGGGCTCTAAGCCCTGCTGTGACCACAGGGATGGTTTCTCCATGGTTCCATCAAACAGGAGCTGGAGAGAGAAGGTGGTAAGGTGCCACCAGCCCAAGGTAGTTGTTCATTGGTCTCTGAAACAAATGCGCTTACCCTTGCCAATATGCCGCTTCTCCTTGTTGTAGCAAAGCCTTATGGGAAAGTCAAGCAAATCATACGAGTCAATAGAAAGACCTTGAGTGAAGGGGCTTGCCTCAGGTTAGAAACAGCCATTTGTTCATTTATTTCATGCTCTGGAGAAGCAGCCTTTCCAAGAATCATCTCCCTAATTCCCAGAAAACCCTTTATATACACCTCTAGTGTCTCGGGACCCTAACTGTACCCCCAAAACAAACATTGTATTTAAAAAAAAGTTTCAAAACCAATTGGCTAAAATCTGAAGCACACATAATTTCCACTTCTCTGCCACGGATTTTTAACTAAAATAGATATGCAATAACATATCAGTCGTGTTCCTGGGAGTCTGACCTCAGAGTCACGGCCTTTGGAATTATTCTAACCTCTGCCATATGTCCGGTTCCTGCAGCTAATTAATTATTAGTCACTCACCACCAGCAGCTTCCACACTTGATTCTAAAGCCAGCTCCCCTGGGCTGAGTCAGTTAACAGGAGCGTCTTAGCCCTTCTCATCCACAGAACAAATTCAGGGCTCTGCATAATTTTTGTTTCAAGTGTTAACTAGAAGCGAAGTGTGGGTTTTAATGTATGTGTGGTAGCATGCTCATGAGCAGTGGGCCCCCAGAGGATTTTAAGATGGCCATCTCACTCACAACTGGGTGTCACGAGGCACACCTGCAATCCTGGCACGTGAGAGCCAGAGGCTGGGGTCTTGCTGTTAATGGAGGACAGGTTGGAAGATACCGTGGGTCCCCGAGGAAAGGAAGGAGACTCAGAAGTTGTGGGTAAAGGGGAAGAGGGACAGGTGGGGGGACTGGGAGTAGAGTAACAACAGTTAAAGTGCATGGTGTATTTGAAAAGAAATATCTTTTTTAAAAAACCCAAATTATATACCATGAACATATGCCTGTAAACATAAAGTCGTGTTCCTACAGCTGTCTCGTTACTGAAAGGATGACAAATTATCACATAACAGTTACAATGTATAATCATGTTCTCTGCAATCATCCAATCTTTCACCTTAAAGAGGTGTGTATTACCAGGGCTCTGCCTGCCTGCCTGCATGTGTACTGTGTCCATGCAGTGCCTGTGCAGACGAGGAGAGGGATGAGAGTCCTTGGAGGAAGACTTGGAGATGGTTCTAAGGTGTTATGTTGGTGCCGGGAATTGAACCCAGGACTTCTGTGTTTTCTCGTGCTCTTGGGAAGCTGTGGCAGGCATAGTTCTGATCACAGCAGCGTGCTGGACAAGGCTCCTTACACACTAGCCCTGGGACATGGCACGTCTCACACCTGATACATCTCTTATTTTCACCATCAAAGTAAGGTTGCAATTGTGCTTTTTCATGGTATAAAAGTTACTTAATGGTGAATGCTATTGATAAGGAAGGAGTTTCCAGATTTCCCCATTGATGAACAGGATACACATTTCATCTATTGGGTTATGGAACATAAGCGATCCAAGCAAGGTCAGGGTGGAGGGATGTCTCTGTGGCTAAGAGCGCTTGCTGCTCTGTACAGGACCAGGTTTGGTTCCCAGCAACCATGTGTAAGCTTACAACTTCCTGTAACTCTAGTTCCAGGGGGTCTGATGTCTTCTTCTGGCAGCAGGGGTACTGTATACGTTAGTGCCTACATGTGAACAATCTCCCTTTCACGTAAAATAAAAATAAATTTAAAAAGGAAGGTCAGAGGTGACATGTACTCATCTTAACTGCCAAGAAATCCTATCAGACATGAAGGGATGATAGGCGTGGGCATGAAAATAAGGATATGGGCTATTTTATCTAATACTAATCTCTTGGCTTTGACTAGTCCAGCTTCTTTGTCTAACTACCAGTTGGAAGAGATGTTCCACAGGTCTCACAATTTACGTGAAGGTCATCTGTTACATGAGAGACTCCCACTGACTCATTCTGGCTGGTGTCACCGATAGGGCCCTCTGTTGAGTCTGTGGCACCCTGAATTAATAGGAATTCAATAGAAAGGGCTGGTGCTACACCCCCAGGGCAAAGCCTTAGGAGGACATGGCCATTTCAGGCAGGTGCTTCTAGAACCCCATTGTGACATGTGTCTCCAGTTGGAGGGAGAACTGCAGGAGAGGCCCCATGGAGAAAAGAAGACATGGCTTCCCCTTGATGGATAAATTCATGGGTGTTTATTCTCCAAACTGGCCATAACCGAGTCTAGTCTACAGAATTATAACTAACCTGGACCCCCAAGATCTCTCAGACACTGAGCCACTAGCCAGGCAGCGTACACCAGCTGATATGAGGCCCCTGACACATATATATCAGAGAACTGCCTGGTCTGGCTCTAGTGAGAGAAGACACACATAACCCTCGAGAGACTTAAGGCCCCAGGGAGTAAGGTCTGGTGGGGTCGGGAGGAGGGGTGGGGACAACCTCTTGGAGACAGGAGTCATGGGATGAGGAACAGTCAAAGGGCAGACAGGGAGGGGGATAATAACTGGACTGTAAAAAAAGATTAAAGAATAATAACAAAACTATTTAAAAAGATGAAATTATTTTTAAATGCTAAAGCTCAGGGTAATTTGTTAAGCAGCAATAGCTAACTGGCTGAACTCAGACGGATCCCATGCCTTCCGGGTTCTAAAACAGATGCCATACAGAGCAAAGGATGCATCTTGCTAGGTTTACTCGGCCTCCACAATGGGATAATAGACAGAACCTCATTTCTTGGTCCACAGTTGACTCGGTACAGCCTTTACTTAGTCATAGCTTGTTGGTTAAGATACCCTGTGCACCCTGGTTTGAATGATAGCTATCTGTTGTTTACCCAAGGAGTACAGCTTCCTGCCTATCAACCACCAGAGCTATAACCTAGCAGGCAGTAGGCGTGTCCAGCTCAACTGCACCAGGCGTATGTTATGCCCAGGTGTTCTGCTCCGGTAGGAGGCACAAAAGGGGGAGAGTGAGAGGGCTGAGAGGCTTGGGGTTCCTTTGCACCTCAGGGCTCCAGTTCTAAGAGGCCCTCTCACAGAACAGCTCAGTCTGATGCTAACCATCTAAAGCTTGGTTTGCACTTTAATGGCCCGGAGAACTTAGTTCTTTGAGAGGGGGGGAAATCACCAGAACTTTTCAAAAATTTCATAATCCTTTCAAAGTAAACAACACTCCAGCAAGCACAGCCTCAGAAGATGAGGACTCCTCGTGTTTTAGGGAGGCTGTGTTTATCTGGTATGCATCTTGGAGATAAATCATTTTCTTTGTTACTTTTGGTGTGAAATTCTCCACGTCTGTGGGTCTGATATTGGATATCACTGCAGAACAGCAGGAATCATATTCGTTTCCGTATTAGAATCATATTTGTTTGGGAACTTCTCATAAGTCTGTCTCAAGACATCTGACAGCTTGACAAGGCTGGTTGCCATGGGAAACGCTTGTGATGTTATTTAAATCTATTCCCAGGTCACGGATTGCTGTGTATTTTTTTGGACATTGATGCTTAAAGAAAAAAAGACTGAACAACTTTCTTAAAGAGGAGAACAACACAGCAAACAAACAACAAAAACAATAATGAGTCTGCGGACCTGGCAAGCAGGAGTCTTCCTCAGCACCAGACTCCGGTTTCAGCAAGCCTGTCAAGCTATAAAAGTTCATTTATTGCAAAGGCTTTTTCCTCCCTTAAAATATTCTTATTACCAGTCATTTTGCAGTATTAATGGTTCCACTATTAATAGACTGAGAGACAAGGGGGCTGTTATCCTGCTCTGTATCTGTTATCCCATTAAGTAAGGCGGCCAACCTCTGACTCTTGTGGCTCTGTAATGAACCGTGTGCTGCAGCCACGGGTGTATCCTAAGAAAAAGTTGCCCATAAACGTTCTTAGTGCATGATATGACCAGCCAGAAAAGAGCCACATTCACAAGATGCAAGGGGGACATCTTGCATTCAGATGAGGGCTTCCAGACGCATTGTCTTTGGGTAAGACACGGGAGAGCAGTGGGAGACTCTGCGGGTGTTTCTGTACCTCGTGCCCTTCCCAGGGCTCCGGCGGAAGCTGCACTCAGGCACACCTGAGCCTGTCCTCTGTCCTCGCTCTCTCAGCCTTGCCACCGTTGATAGGAGCTATGGTGAGACACACAGGATTCTTAAATTCCAGCTGCCGCTCAACATGGGCTTTGGCATTTTCACAGTCATCTATAGGTGTCCATGACCTGTGTGAGAGGTCTCCAGTCTCTCAAAAGTGGCTACAGACGCCACAGAGTGGCTTCCTGCCAGAGTCTAGACTCACCAGGGGATTGGAGTCTATTGTGAGAAAAGCCACAAATGTTTTCCTAAACAAAAGTCTGCATATCTACAAATTATATATTCTCATATAATGAATTTTACAGAAATTCTGTTTAGTTTTCATAACACTGCTCCATTTCATTAGAAAATTGTGATGGGCTTTCTTTTTGTAAAATTAAGAAACCTCACCGGGTGGTAGCGGCGGTGGAGGTGGCAGTGGCGGCGGCGGTGCACACCTTTAATCCCAGCACTTGGGAGGCAGAGGCAGGCGGATTTCTGAGTTCGAGGCCAGCCTGGTCTACAAAGTGAGTTCCAGGACAGCCAGGGCTACACAGAGAAACCCTGTCTCGACCCCCCCCCCCAAAAAAAAAGAAAAGAAAAAAGAAAAAGAAACATCATATATGTATATATATTTAGGGTGTTTGCTTGCCTGTATGTCTGTATACCATGTGCATGTCTGGCGCCCTCAGAGGACAGAAGAAGACATCAGATCCCTGGGACCAGAATTACAGACTGCTGTGGAGAACCATGTGGGTACGAGAGATCAAACCAATCCAGGTGCTCTGCAAGAGCAGCGTGTACTCTTAACCACTGAGCCAACTCGACAGTCCAGTGATAGGCTTTCTTACCTTAGAGGCAAAGATGAACACGCAGCTCTCTGGAACCCTGAATACCCTATCTCACAGTCACACCATGTGGGATAACACCATCTCGGGCCTTTAGAAAGAAAACACAAAATTATGGGTAAATTGTTAGAGCTCTAACGTCATTTGACAGTTGACTTTCTGATTTGATTTCTGACATTTCCAGCTACTTTGAAACCTTACCTCCTTGGATTATCTTCCAAATTCTACAGGATGTATAGGTTCTTGTGTGTTGGCCAGTGGTTTACTTCACACCTTACATATGGAAGAAAAGCAAGCTTCCTGTAAAACATCGGAACCTTGCCAGCTCCTGCACTGGCTTGACTCCGCCACTCAGGATCAGCCTGGAGATCTGTTCTCTGCCCCCCACACCCCCAGGCCTCCTTTTCATTAGGAAATCCCTGACCCAGGAATGGCGCCTGCAGAGGAAACACTGGGTGGGGCTCGCCGCCCCCACCTTTTCTTTGGCTCTAGAGTCTGAAGTCAAGGTTAATCTTGGGTGGAGTGCCCCCTACTCTGGTGGCCTCTGCCTGCTG
Organism: Apodemus agrarius; assembly: GCA_964023405.1. Classification (NCBI taxonomy): domain Eukaryota; kingdom Metazoa; phylum Chordata; class Mammalia; order Rodentia; family Muridae; genus Apodemus; species Apodemus agrarius. The sequence continues at coordinate 175,479,089 of OZ030006.1, read as the reverse complement.
CAGGGGTCAATCTCTTTGGCAGAGACGTCCTGCTTTTCTCTCTGACTGCTCATAGCCTTCTCCATGCTGGAAACGGAAGGGACAGAAATAGGAAGGGTTTGGTGACTTTGAAACTAAGAAAACAACTCGTTTTCTTTTCAAACATAGCACCTCTGACTAATTTGCACTGTAATTTATCCCAGTAATTTTGTCTGCACAAAAATGAAGCAAAGTAAATTTCGCTTGAATTAACCTCTATTCTCTAATTTACCTTTACAGACGCAAACATAAATCAGGAGGGGCCGAAGGGCAGCCCATGCAGACAAGCACATTTAAGGGGAAAAATGCCCTTCAGTTCTTTCCACCTTTTTCTTCATTTGGCATGAGTGTTTCACATTTTAAAAGCTTTTAACTTCATAAATAAATTTAAAAAAACTTGAAATGGAGTTTTCAGCATTTTTTTCCACCTCAGGTGCCCCTTAGTCTCTGTGCCTGAGAACTCCATGATCCTAATAAAACCCGAGCTTCACGTGTGGTTACATGTGTCCTGGCATTGTATGACAGACAACAGTGGTCTCTCTCTTCCGATATTCAGCCTTCCCCTTAAAAATGTGACCAAACTATAGCAATATATTAACCATATTGTATGATGTGGATTTTTAGGAACCTTGTATCATTTCTTCCATTATTAGGTAGTCGATTACTGTTAAATGAAGAACCTTTTCTGTACCCAAGAAGTAAAAGGCCTTCATTGATCCACTTCTTATAAACTAGACATAACCACGTGAATTGATTTAACTGACAAGATCAGAACCAAAGGAACATATATCACCTCTTGGCAACAACATCTGATTTGACTGGACCACTTCCTTCCTCCTGTGGCAGACCATGAACGTGAAACACGGCTGCACAAGGAAGCCCTGGAGAGACAAGCACTGAGAATCGTTAGATTCGGTATTTGTTAGTGAGCACAGCTCAGTCATTTCCTGACTAATACACATTTTAAAGAGAAGACAAAGGCTGTGAGAAATGATGTGAATTGCAGAACAAAGTGGTAAACAACATTTCCGTATTCTGTCTTAGACTGCAAGCTTGGTGGAAATAGCATATTCCCAGGGAACCGCAGAATCAAACACATGAGCTAGTGTACCTGCACTAGACAGGTGACTACCCAGAATAGCTTCTTCTTTCAGTTGACTTGAAAAACGAAGTCGGTCGTTACATCCAAGTTGGATGTTAAAATATACAGAGAAATATTCATGAGAACAAGTCATTTTCTAGGTAAGTAAAGCTGAAATACAGAAGCTTTTCTCAACACTGAAAGCCGGGGAGGGGGGCAGTCTCTAAGTGTCCCAAACCTTGTGTTTTGACTCCAACAATGAGTAATGGATTGAAGTGGGTATACCAGTACTCCTGGTGAAAGACCAAAACAGGGGAATAGCAGCCAAGAAGATTCTCCCTAGAATGTTCTGTGAGTATATCAGACATCTAACAAGACATCAGACATCTAACAAGAGCTTAGACACCCCCCTTGCCATTTCTATTGGTAAACTAGATTCCATCAGTTGCACATACTGATCTACTTTCAAACAAATGTGTGCTTTAGACTCAGATTTTCAGTTTCTTACACCCCCACAACTTGGCAATCCAATTTCTTCTTTTATATTTTTATATGAAGATACTTTTTAAATGAATTTAATATCTTGGACACTTACTTCAATGTCACCCAGATATCCCACCCTGTCCTCACTCTGATCTTGCCATTACTGGTAAGTTCACCACCACACACCATTGTCTAACTGCTTCCTGTGTCATTGTCTAACTGCTTCCTGTGTCATTTACTCCTTGTCCTTTGGGAATCCTGTGTCCTGTTTACCTATCTCTTCATCCGATGCCCCCTAATTTCATCTGTAAACGAATCATTTAGGATTTATGGAAAATGCACGAGTTCTTACAGCAGTCTGCATCAGGGCAACATAAAGCCCATAGGAAAAGGAAACCCTTCACAGTATCCATGAAACTTGTAAGCAATGAAGTGGTCTCCACTAACTTAAGACTTCACTGACTCAATTTACCCAACAATTGATAATTGTCAAATTCCTCATTAAAACTCAAGAACTACTTAGGAAAAAATGAACCTGTGTTTTGAAATTGCTTGCTGTCTAGTAAAAGGAACTGTGCTGTGTATATTCAAGCTACATGGAAATGGAAAATGTTTCTAAATTACTTACAGTTTTATAAAATAACATCCCCACATACTTGCAAGGACTCTGAGACAGCAGCATTTAAATAACTATGTACTGGATGTGGTAGTGTTGACCTTGAAATGCCAGCACTTAGGAAACCAAGGTGGAAGGGTCTTAAGTCCCAGAGCTATCACAAAAACATAAAATAAAACAGCAGTGCTGTGACATTTGGATGAGCCTCATGTGCAAAATTTAGCAGTTTTGAAGAAAGAAGCACAGCAGACTCCACCACATTTGATCCTAGTGTTCCTCAGGCAGAAGCAGGTGGATCTCCGAGTTTGAGGCTAGCCTGGTCTATGTAGTGGGTTCTAGGACAGCCAGAGCTATATAATGAGATCCTTTCTCATGTTAAATAAATGAATAAGAAAGCAAACAAGAGAAACCAAAGAGAACTCCTCATACTGAGAAAGAGTGTTCTTGATTTTTAACAAAATCAAAGTACTAAAGAGACTTGGGTATTAAAATTTTCAAACTGTTTGACGTTGGGGGAAAATCTGGTATTGATGAACATAGCTAATGGTCCTTACAGTGTCCATGGAGTTTCTGTTTTTAGGTGTGTTTTTATTTTCTTATCTCAGTTATTGCAATTTCTCTCATAGATAGCAGGGGCAGCAAGTGTCCTTTCCAGGCACTGGACTCTAAGAAGAGCGTCTGTGACATAAGACCATGGAGGCGGGTCTGGCACCTGATACTTGCAAATTCGCACACTTGGGAGGCACAAGTTCAAGGCTAGCCTCTGCCTCATACAGAACAGTCAAGGCTAGATTAGTAGCAAAGCCCTGTCACAGACAGAATGCCAGAGCTGCTGAAATCTCTCTGGGAGACCCCCATAGTTAGAACTGTTTGCGCTTATTTAAACCCCCTTGGATGTGTATAGAGAAGAAGTCCTTGATGGATGTCACTCCATCTAATTCAAGTAGCTGTGCCTGAAGTGTTCTCAATTACAAGTGTGTGAGGGGGGCTGATCGACTGTGGAAAGTAAGAAAGCATATGTCAGCCCATGTCCATTCAATTCACTGAGTCAAATGGGCATAAACGACTGTGGAGATACTGGCATCTACTTCTACAACCTAGCACCATCTCTGAGTACCATGTAAATGTCTGCGAACAGAGACTGCTTAGATTGGAAGTCTGATGCTGTTAAGGTTGCTACGTTGGTGTTAAATGCCCAATACCTAGCACAGAAACTCAACCAAGTAGCTCCTCAATAAGCAGCTATTGAATGCACCCCAGGCAGTGTGATAGGCTTGCCTTCTGAAGGCTTGGGAAACACATGACGCTTCAGAGTGAATCAGGAAGATTAAAAGTTACAAGATGTCTGAATACATGTCTATAAAGCTTTGTCTGGTTTCAGTTTTCTATGTTTGAGTTTGCCTGCGTGTATGTCTGAGCACCGTGTGTGGGGGGCCTACAGAAGCTAGAAGGGGCCCTAAAATGCCTGGAATGGAGTTTGGATGGCTGGAGCCTCCCTGTGGGTACTAGAAACTAAACAGATGTCCTCTGCAAGAGTAGCAAGTGCTCTTACCCACTCAGCCCCCTCTCCAGCTCTCCCTGGTTGTATTTCTAACTTTATCATTATTTCATATGTTAACTACTAGGCCAGACAGAACCTAAATGGTCCAAAGAGTTACTGCTGTAACAGCAGCGATGTTCTAACCAGTCTTCCTTCTGCAATTAGACCTGAGTTACATTGTATCTACAGCAAGCTTCATTTTATAAACACAGCCTCGTACTGCAACTTAAGCAGAGCACGGCAGTATTAATTATCAGACATCTTTATTTAACAACTTTCTTAAAAATTGAGAACACAGAACCAGAAGCCTGCGGGATATCACTGAGAAGAATTTTCATGATATCTAGACAATTTAGTGCCAATGCTAATAACTGACTCCTGCTGGTCCCATTCCTCCCCGACAAAAGGAAGCCATTCATTCATGCTGTGATGGGTCCTTCCTGTGAGACCTTCTGAGCTCGATTAATGTGCTGCAGATGATGATGCTGGGGAACCTCCTGACCCGGGACAACTACTGACCAACCTGGGATTTGGTTATCCTACATTTATTTCATTTCTTACCCTGATGTGTTCCTGGCCCCTAAAGAAAGCACACACAGGATAGACACAAATCAAGAGCAGTGAAGAGACAGGAAAGGCTGGCAGTAGAGGACTGGGTGCTAAGGAAAGATGGCTTCTAGTCAGACAGCCTTTCCTCCACAGTACTTCCAAATATCCTGCACTTCAGAAGAGAAAAACAGAACATTTTGTTCATATAAAGCAGGACCACTAATTAAAACTAACATATTTGTGTGCATGGTATGTGTGTGTGTGTGTGTGTGTGTGTGTGTGTGTGTGTGTGTGATTATATGTGTGTGGCTGTGTGTATATGTGTGTGAGTACAAGCAAGTATGTGACTGTATGTGTGTGCATTGTGTGTTTAGGTGTGTTGTATGCATGTGTGTGTCTAAGTGTGTACATATGTGAGTGTGACCACTGGTCAAGAATGTTCTTTTCCTGTCATGTCCCTGACTCCATGTTCATGGCTCTCCATCCGTCCCACGCACAAGCTACTTCTGGGTTTTACCTGACTGCTAGTGACCTCAGGTCCACAGGCTTGCACGGCAAGCTCTTACCCAACTGAGCCACTCTCCTGGCTCCTTAAATTCTTTAACTCATGTTATCTTTACTCTGCATGCCAGGGTCAGCGGGATGAAGTACAAACCAAAGGCTAGAGAATTCGATGTAACAACATTCCTAGCTTTGCTGTTTGTATTCTGAACACTTGGTGGTGAGGTCCCTGTTGAAGAAACATTTGGAGCAGAGAAAGAATCATTAATAATCCCACAAGAATTTAAGTCAGATAGGCTCTCCCCAGGACTAGCCTCACACTGTGGAAAGACTATCCTCATGGAAGTTAGAAGGGCATCCTTCTAGAACCCCAAGATCATGTATTTCCTTCAAGACAAACAGACAAATTACTAAATTATCCAGCAGACCTCAGACATAAACCACTCCATGGGATTCGTGCAAGCCACTCCAAGATAAATGCCTTCATTTGCCTTAAAATTAACCCCACGGCTCTAATAATGCCATTTTATAGAGTATGTGAACTTAAATCTGTGATTGATCTCCAGGTATATGAATCTGAAAGCTTTGATTAAAAATGTTCTAAACCTTTTTAATCGTTCCCTCCTTCCTACCCATAACAGTAAAAATGAAAATAAGCTTGCCCACAACCTGGCCAAATATTTAGATAAAGAATGTGCCCATAGCCAGCAATATCTTAAATGTGTTTGAGTTATCCTACATGCTACTTAAATAGTGAAACTGTCAGCCTGGGATTTTGTATATATTCCTCATTAGGTTGCCTCAAAGACCCCAGGGTAGGTATATCTGCATTTTAAAATTTTGTATTTTTCCATGGTTTATATTCCTCATAAAATGCCTGAGAACTTTATAGAGGATGTTACATTAATATGTGTTATTATAAATATGATTTAAATATCTAAAGCATTACAGAGTGATTACTGTTCAATAAGGCAGCATGCATAAAAGGGTTATCTCCACACTGTGCCGAGGTTTCCACAATATAATATAATGAATTGTTCAATATAGTTTGCATGCTATTTGTCTTTGCTTCTGCCTCGGCTCGAGGGAAACTGATGTGCAGTCCTCTAACGAGACGATCATAAATTGTAGAACAATAAACAGCCCTTGAGATCTTTACATGGTATGTGGTTAGCAAGCAATTCGTCTTGAGAAACTTGATTTAATACGACAAAGGAGCTTCCCTGACAATGGCCAACATTGTTTTAAACCGCTGTTAAATCAATTAGTACTTTTGGAAGCTCCTAATGTCTCTGCCACTCTCCCAACCCAGCCTAAGAATTCCAGCTGGTTGTCTTCTAAAGAAGAAAAAGGGTGTAGGGAGCCACTGCATGGATGCACCCGACTTCCATGGAAAACATTAAAGATGATCCCAAATAAAAGCAGAGGCAGGCCCGCCTCCTTAAATCACCAAGATCTATGTGGGAGCTCCCTCCATTTTTCTGAATTACTCATACTGCAGCCAAGGATAAATTAGGAAGAAGGGAGCTATTATTCTAGAGTCAAGACTATCAGGTTAAGTACCAAAGAAAATGCTTAAGTCTTAGGAGGCTAGTTTTATTTTTCTATATGGTACATATATCCTTTGCTATATGTAATGCATCTTGGTGTTCTATCCATGCTGTATTGGAGCAACCCAGGACACTTACAGATACTACTTTCTCCTCATTTTAGTGTTAAGTTGTAAAGTAGGAGCCCAGTTTAAAAAGAAACAGTAAACAACTTCCACCTAAGTCAAACATAATAGTAACTATTTGTGGGTCTCCAGCAAATAATTGAATAATTAAATCCCCTTTAAACGTCACAGAGTACAGTTAACACGTGGCAAGCTGCGCCCCACATTTTTATGGCATTTCCTCCTTGCTTTTTGTTTTTCCTTATGTTTTAAAAGACAATTCACGGGCAATTTCTTTCTTTCCCTTTTTAAAAAATTTAAATATTTACTTATTTACTTTTTGGTGAGGGCGTACAATTCCTGCCTTTTAAATATCTCAGGGCCCCTGCTAGCTCCAGTTTTCTGTGGGATTAAATCAGTCTGTGTGAAGGACAGCCTCCTGCCAGAGCCTCCTCTGGCCATGCTCCTCCACCATGCCTGGTCATTTCTTTCGGGGCGGTTGCGTTCAACTTTCCTTAGCCGTGGCTGCCTGCCGGGACTAAGAAACAAAGCAAAGCAGAAGCAAGGGGCTCACAACCTGATTCATCTTTCTCTTTGGTTTTGCTTAAGATGATGCTATCCCACTTTTAATTTGATTAAAAAAAAAAGCAAAAAACAAAAAACACCTCCCACTGTCTGCCCTAGTCTCAGGTAAGTAAGTACAGGCTGAACTGTCCTGAGTTCGTCTGGTTTCTTCTGACAGAATGAGAAATTCAAATGTCCAATGTCTCTATCATTTTTGCAAAGATGGCACAGAGCCGGAACATTCTGGGAAGACTGTGTGTTTCCTGGGAATGTTCATATGTGTAGCAAATGCACCCACGTGAGCATCTCCTGTAAAAGGAAACTGGGGGGGGGGGAATCGCTTTTCCCCTCCAGTAGGCTCACTCCTGATCCACAGCTGAGCTCCAGGCCATTGTCTTAGCCTGTGAGGATGCGGGACATGTTTGATTTCACTTTCTGTAAGTGTTACTTCTTGGCACTGTGAGATGTGATTCAATCATTGGCCCTTCTGTTTATCACTCCCCTCTGCTTCCCTGTAAGAGCCATAAGGCCCTCAGGAGAACCGAAAGTCATTCTTCATCTGCTTTTAGAATCCATTTCTCCTCCACATGCATTCATCTCGCTCTTTCTACAAAGACAATGATGAAGGTTGGCACATGGTGCCCCAGAAGATGACATACCAGCATTGAGGGAGACTGCAGAAGTAAGGTCTCAGTTACCGCTCCCTTTCTTCTCATCCTTAAAGTAGATCATGAAACCCACAAAGATCATTCTCTGTCCCATCCCTGATCTCTCTGGTGAAGGTTGGAAGCCTTGAGTTTGACAGGTATCTTCCCTTCACCCGTCAAAAAAGAGCTCGCCTGTCTCTGAGAACCCTGGAGAGGAAGCTGAGTCTGAGCTAGCAGGCATGATTAGCTGCTCTCCTGCAGTTGCTGTGGCTGGATCACAACCCCATGTCCAACAACACTTCCCCATAAATCCCACCTTTCAAACCACCCAACGTCAGAACCACACAGGTTTCCCTGATTCTCCAGGCTTTCCCTTCTCCAGTTCTCTCATCACATATAACGTGTGCTAAACAAATGTGTGTGTGCTCATCTTGCTAATCTTTTCCTCTTCAAAATCCCATGGAGTTGGCAGATACTGCCCACATTTTCTGAAAGAAGAATGGAGGTGCAAAGTGGAAAAACATCCAAGGGAACTGGGAAAAGTCGATGCCAAAACCTGGCAATTTAAATCATTTAATAACTTCTGCAGTGTTTTGATTGGAAAGCAGGCATCTAGCAGAAAGTAAGAGAGTGTTTGGGTATTAGGTGCCTTTTAAAAACTATCCAACTGTTTATTCTCACACATTTTTTCCTTTGTCTTCTTAGGTATCAATAAAACTTTATTACATCTTGGGACTTGTCCAGCACAGCTGTATTTAGCCTTGTCATTCATCTAAGAGGTGATTTTGTGACGGTGGAGAGGATTTAGCCAGTAAAGTGCTTCGTATACGAGCATAAGGACAGATTCTAACACCCACACAGTGCTTGCCTACGTCCCCAACCTGGGGCAGTGGACACATGACTCTCCCTGGGGTTCACTGGCCAATCAGGCCCTGTCTCAAAATGCAAGGTGACGAGAGACCAAGGAAGATATCAAATGCAGATCTCTGTGTGCACACATGCATGTCTGCACACGCGTGAACAGGCACACCACACACACTGGAAAAGATGAATTTCTGGTCACAGATCTGGTATGAGGAAGTCCTATCCTGCACGTTATCTTTCTGGGAACCAAAATAACAACTTCCTCGCAGCCAAATCTTACAGTGATTTTCAGCTCTAACAGGAGCCACACAGCAGGGTCTCAATAGTTAGTAACAGTTTCATTGATTATTATAGAAACCACTCTTGCTCAGAACAGGACCGTTCAAACTATAAGAGGGGAAATGACAGCGCACGGCCCCCTGCTGCCACTTTGGTCCAGCGGAAATCCTATCCAAGGAGGTTTTCTCCAATTTTCCCCTTTCACCTCATTCACGTGTTGTTTTATATTATGGTCTGTGCACACTTTTAGACAATCAGAGACTCGTGGCTCAGTTTGTGGGTTATTCCGGTCCACTATGATTATTTCCTGAAGTGCTTAGCAGGCAGGTGACCGTTTTGTTTCTAGTTGGGTTCTTTGTCAGGAAGTGGAAACAAAAAGGTCTCAAACTGAATGAGTTCAGTCTCCAATTTCAGAGATTCTTAACCTAAACGAAAGGAAGATGCTCCCTCTTCCACGCAGGAATCTCAACTTCCTGTTCACTTAACAAAATCGGTTGAGGGCTCGATTGTTTGTTTACTTGTTTGGGGTTTTTTGTTGTTGTTGCTGTTTTTGGTCTGTTTTGTTTTTACTTTTGCTTTTTTAGGACGTTCAAGCTGCATTGAATCTATTCAGCTCTGTTCTTGACACATTAGTGGCTGTGCATGGAAGGAAACCATGGACTCAAAGGAGAGCAACTCCAGCACTAAGCAGAGCCTTGTGTTAAGTACTGTAAACAAGGCGATGCTTCCACAGTAGCAGCTGTGCCTAGGAAGGAAGAGAACATGAATTTGCTGGTGAGATGTTAGATGATTTCACAGGAGAGGTGGCTTTTCTGTCTGTTTTTGAATTATGATCTCAGATGCAGAGGGATCTACATGTTCAGTCAAGGCACTGAGAAGACTATTAAATGCCTTCAAAGACAGATAATGGCATAATCCTGTTATTCTCTGCTTTCTGTGTATTTTTTAAACTATTTCCAACAGCTGACTACATGATATGATATGATATGATATGATATGATATGATATGATATGATATGATATAGATGATATGATATGATATGATGATATGATATGATATGATATGATATGATATGATATGACATGACATGACTTGACTTGACATGGCATGGCATGACATGATACGATATGATATGATACGATATGATATAGGAAAAATTATCCAATTCTTTGGTCTATCTCTCCAGAAAACCCCCAAGATTAAGAATCAAAGCAACATCAGTTGGGAGTGTTGTTCAACTCTCATGGCTACTCAGCACTCGCAGGGCCTTGGGTCCTGACACATGCAGGGCAAGAAAACAGGAAAGGCAAAAATAAAAATCAATAAAGGGAAAAGCACAATCCAAAAAGAACTTAGAATTAATCTTATTTACTTTGAATTCAGTTTCAAGATGAATTTTTAACAAGTTGAAGATGTGCGGAGAGAGAGCATGCCTAGTAGCCTGATGACGTGATGAGATGCTATTGTCTGCAAAGCTCAGACTTGAGAACTATAAAACTGAGTTTTGTGGTATCTTAAGAAAGTTTATGGCCTGAGCTTCAGCTCTCTTTGAGTGTCTGGCACTTGTGTGTTGTAAACTAGATGTTCTGAGTCCTGGCTGGGCATGGTAGAGCTGGTCTGTAATCCAACACTGAACACAAGGAGATTCAGAGGCTACATAATCATGAGTCCAGGATAGCCTGGGATAGAAGGCAAGGACACATCTCATGGAGAAAATGAGGAGAAAATAATGATAATGAAGACACTGAAGGACAAAGGCTCACAGTCCTCCTATGCCCTCCACACCAAGACCCTCCGGTTTGGCCGTCTTCCCATCCGAATTATTTCATTCTGATCCCCAAACATTTAAAACAGCGATTAGTTCCTTGTTCTCCATCCATACATTTGTACCTTCTGTGATCTTTTGTTGGAAGGGTATTGTTCTCCGAATGATACACCTGTATGTCCCACACAATTATGAGCTTGTAGGTTACATAACTCCTCTGAATCTCCCATTGATTTTGGTGGCTTATTATGGGACTCATACGAGTCAGTGCCACCCCCCAAACCCCAACACACCACAGGCAAGCAAGTGTTGCATTTTGCTTGCACAAAGTGGGTCATCCATTGATACCCAGCAAGAGAAGAGCTCGTGCCGTGGAGGCCTTTCCGTTCCGCACTTTTCAGACTGAGAATTAACTCTTTCTCAGTTTTATTTTATAATCAAAAGCAACTTGATAATGTCACATTTCACAGACACCTAGTGGTGGCAATGTTGTGGTCACTACAGAAGCTTGGGTAGCTTGAAAGTCATGGCGTGGGTCTTCATGAAATTACACTTTGTGCTTTCCTCTCCACATGCCATTTCTAAAGTCCAGCAAGAAAATAATGACAGGCAGCGTTGCAATAAAGGCGGCTGTCTCCTCTCTTCCTTATGTGCTAAAATCCTGCTTGCCGCAGGCAGTTGGTACCATATGGAGGCAGGATTCTTTGCCGGCAGTATATGGCCCCGTGGTGTTGTACAAAACTCCCTTTTCCTCATTAAAGGCGCACAAAAGTCTAAAAATACACCCTGTGCTCTTTCATCTTTTGCTTTTTCAAACCTCTGGGGACAATTCCAAGCCAGCTGGTGTCTCTTGGTCAGGTGAGGACAGCGAGCTGAAGTGCCCACAGGGCAAAGCAGGGGAGCAGAAAACTCGCAGCTACGGGCTCAGAACCAAGACCTTGAAACCATGGGCAACTTTTAGGAAGATTTTTACACCATGAAGTTTCCGCTGTAGGCGTATCCTAGAAGAGCCTCCACGGACAAAACTTCAGGATCAGTAAGACAGCCGGTCATGGTCACAGCAAACTGGGATGTTTGTCATCGTTGACGTAGCAGGAAGAAGGTCAGAAAGCCGCAGTGAGGATTCAGGAGCTATGGTCATCCTCTAGAGTCTGGACCCAACTGGGGCTGTCTGGAAGACTGGCTCTCTAATTTTTAAGTTTTATTTTATGGGTGTTTTGCCTGCATATGTGTCTGTGCCCCATTGTGTGCCTGGTGTCACGGAGCCCTGAAGAGGGCATTGCATCAGTTTCCGTAGAGCTGGTCTACCAGATGAGTGTTAGCTATCATGTGAGTGCTGAGGTTAAAAATGGATCCTCTGGAAGCACAAGTGTTCTAAAGTCTGCAGTCGCCTTGTCACAACTAACCCTCTTTAATATGTTTACTCAGGAGCACTGAGACAATCATGCCCCAAACATGGGTCAGCTCCTGTCACAGCTATGCCTAATCTCTTCTTGGTCTTTACATCATTACTGCGCTACACAAGCCATCTAGAAGAAAAGAGTATCAGTTAAAAGCATTTGAAGCACTTTATCTTTACTTTTTTGTTTGTTTTTGAGATAGGGTTTCTACATGTAGCCTTGGCTGTACTAGACTCACTTAGACCAAGCTGGCCTCGAACTCACAGAGATCAACCTACCTCTGCCTCCAAATGCTGGGGTTAAATGTATGCACGGTGGACCTTAGGTCCTAAATGCTAATGCTAAAGGGATACTCAGATGCAATACAAGTGGTAACAATTGACAAGCTATCTGTAACATTGTTATTTCTCATGTGGATTTCCCCCCCACACCCAAATACAGGACTCATTCTAAACTGGAAACAATGAACCTTTATCTCCTACCATGATAAACAATTAAGAGAGATTTAGCTCCCCCCCCCCCGCGCCCCGCCTTCTACCACCACCCCAAACTGAAATTTCAGAAGGTAGATGAGATGTAAGGATTTTTCTGCTTCTGGTCACATGAGACTCCAGAGAACTGATATAAACCAGTGCTGTCCTACTGCCTCTAAGGCAAGTTAGACTTTAGCAACCGAAGATACAAGGTTCACCAGCCTTTTAGAGCCAGTTTTACAGACAAAAGAACTGAACTATATGCTTACTTCAGACTACTGCTGATATGTACTTTGTTACTTCTTTGAAAAGAGTTTATAGATATTGTGGGTTAGGTCCAATATATTATCTGGGTAAAATCTGTTCTTGTCATCAAGACTCCACAAAACATGTTCTGTGTTCTCTGTGTCCCATTAGAACTACACATGCTGTGGTCTTTAGAAACACTATAGAAATACAGATAGATGATAGATAGATAGATAGATAGATAGATAGATAGATAGATAATAGAGATAAATAATAGATGATAGATAGATGATAGGGATAGGGGTAGATAATAAACAGATAAATAGAAGATAGACAGGTGATAGGTAGATAGATCATACATAGATGATAGATGATAGATAGATAGATATAGAGATATAGATAGATAGATAGATAGATAGATAATTTCTTGCTGTACACATGCATTTTTAATACTAATTAGGCTGATGAGATGGGAAAGTACTTGATTTGAAGTATCAATAACTAAGTTAGGATCTCTAGCAGCACATCAATACCAGGTGGAACATACTTATAATTCCATCACCCAATGGTGGAGAGTATGTGAAGTTTACTGGCCAGCCAGTAAGTCAATCAATGAGCTCCAGGTTCAGTAGAGAAATGGAAAGCAATTGAGGAGGACACCCAACATTGACTTATATCCCCACAGACATGCATATACTCACACACACACACACACACACACACACACACACCATGTATATATACACAAATGCACACACACAAGTACATAACTCAATATGGATATAAATACACTCAAACATCTATTGCTTGACCTTATATAACTGGTCTTACGAAATAGTTAGGATTATCAGAGAGATATGGAATACTTTTGAAACATGTTTGGTTGAATTTGAAATATTCCTGTGTTTCATCTTTCTTTCAGACTGTTTAATCTGTCAGCTATATCAGACATCTTGTTAGAGCTAAGATTTCAGAAAACACTTTTTCTCCACTCCAGTTTTAAATGAACAAGAATACATTTATTCAAAAGAGTTTGATCAAACACAGAAGTTGAAAGAGGGTGCTTATAGAATGCAGTCTGAAACAGGAGGGCATGAAACTGTTAATTGTATTGAGTGACTATGTAAAGCATTCTAAGCAAGCAGAGAGAGCACGGCGGGGCTAAGATCATCACAGGGCAATTAAACAGAATTAGTATGCAGCATGGACTCAGCATTCCACATGGAACTGAAGGGCTTCAGACAGCAGGCACTACCTGGTATACTAAACTCTTGGAAGATATAAGTATATGCGCTTGCACAGCTTTTTCTTAAAGCAATATTTTCTAATTAAGGCTGACAGCTTACTTAGAACTGCCTGGTTCAGGTCTCAGGGAAAAGCTACCACATTTACAAATACAAAATAGAAGTATGTATAATGACTTCCTCATGAATCTCTGCCTTGGTCCACTGAAAGGGCTGGAGTTAGATGGCTCAGCCATGAAAGGCTATGCTCACACCAAAACTCTAAGACATACTGAAGCCTCCATTTGTTACCAGAAGAAATACTTGCTTGCATTGTTTATAGGAATTAAGCTGTTAATAAATAAAAGCTAGGAAAAAAAGCAAAAAAAAAAAAAAAGCAAAACAAACAAATACACCCAGAGCCTGTAGCTTTGACATGCTAACGAGCAAGGGAAGACACAGGAAGATGGACTTATCATAGTGGATACAGGGCTCCTATAAATATAACCTGAATGATACACTCTGGTATATGCAGGGCTCCTATAAGTATAACCTGAATGATACACTCTGGCTCCGTAACATAGTATTGTAATATACTGTTTGCTTCATAGGAAGTTTGAACTTCTCCTGCAAAGGCAAAACACATCCACATACTTGAGATGACCCACTTAAAGGTTATATTAGAGACTAGGTCCCTGAAGGACTTGGAAGTTCCCCATTCCAACATGGACCACCCTCCTGTAAATGACTTTCAACTATGACTTTGTACCTGACCAGGCGGCCCCTCACCCTCCGCTCTTTCCTTCCCCATAGCCTGCCTCGCTGCTCTACCTGGGAGCCTGCAGCCCTCCTTCATTCCTTGCTGTGGTTACAAGTGTCTGCAGATGTATCCCACACTGTTCTCTTTGCGTACATCCTCTGATAGACAGCTGCAGGGATGGATCCCGCCTCGGAGACTGCGCTGGGAATGGCCGCCAGTTGTGAAGAAGAATAACAACCAGCAGCTACTCTGATTGGCGCTGGCACGCAGAGGTTCTTCTGAGATCCAAATACCTTGAGAACCAAATGTTCCTGGGATTCAGGCTTTCTTCAGCCAACAAAGCTTAGGTCAAAAAGCTAATTGGCTACTCGAAACTTTGCTTAGATATCTTTACGGGGAAACAAAGAAGGGTTGTTTGCATTAACTCACATATGCATATATCAAGGAGCTGATGGCTAAACAGATAGAAGAGGAGAAGCCAACTCCTGCTTTGAAACAGCTTCCCTTTCGAGGGGAGGCAGAGAGAGGTATGGAAAAGAACAGTGGGAAGTGAGTTTTCTATAGATCTCTCCACCAAATGGCTCCTCCTCATATTCCCCATGTAATTGTGCCTTTAGTGATATAAAGTCTTCTGTTCTGTAATTGTTCCAAGTTAAATGGATCTAGAAAAAGCCAAGAAGGAAGAATGAAAGGAGAGAGAGAGAGGGAGGGAGGGAGGGAGGGAGAGAGAGAGAGAGAGAGAGAGAGAGAGAGAGAGAGAGGATGCCTTTGTGAGAAGTGCTCTTGGCAGATTACACACAGCATCTTGTCTCCCGTACCAAGAAGGCACCGCATCTATATTCTTGTCCTATGTTCCTCACTGGCCTCCTTTCCCCTTTGTCCCTTATTCAGATGCCACAGCTGCTTTTGGGTATGGCAGAAAGAGTGACAGGGGAGTGTTCCCATTAGATTCTGGAACGTAAGCGTTTCCTAAGTGTCCCTTCAGGAGTGAACAGTTCAGTGTGAGGGTGAGAGGCGTGGAGGCCGAGCTTCCTAGGCACTGCTGTTCATGAACATCCCTTGGACACTGAGCTCTGTGCACCACGGTGCCGGGGACCACACAGAGAGGCTGGCAGACATGCGTTCTGCCGCTCCGTAAAGGTCACAATTGGAAGCACGTGACAGTAGGCTGAGAATATGCATAGCAGGCCACCGTGAGATTACACCCTGGAAATAAACTATGAAATGAAGAAAATAAAAGACAAAGGAAAGAAGGAAGTGAGGGGAGGCACGTGGTGGGGTTTTATGTAACCGGATCAGATGATGGGGGCTAGTGACAAAGACATGGGCATGCGACATTTGAGGAGGTTGTGAGATGGGCCAGGTCCACTGGGTAAAGGGGCAATGGACAGCCATGTGGAGGTGGGGAAATCTTGGAGACATGCCATCTGTACTGACTGGTTGTGTGTGTCAACTTGACACAGGCTGAAGTTATCACAGAGAAAGGAACTTCAGTTGGGGAAATGCTTCCATGAGATCCAGCTGTGGGACATTTTCTCAATTAGTGATCAAGGAGGGAGGGCCCATTGTGGGTAGTGCCATCTCTGGGCTGGTAGTCTTGGGTTCTATAAGAGAGCAAGCTGAGCAAGCCAGGGGAAGCAAGCCAGTAAGTAACATCCCTCCATGGCCTCTGCATCAGCTCCTGCTTCCTGACCTGCTTGAGTTCCAGTCCTGACCTCCTTTGGTGATGAACAGCAATGTGGAAGTGTAAGCTGAATAAACTCTTTCCTCCCCAACTTGCTCCTTGGTCATGATGTTTTGCAGGAATAGAAACCCTGACTAAGACACTATCTAACACAAGATAAAAACCCAGGTCTGTCACTATACTCCATAGCTGCACCACAGAGCGTGAATGATCATGTGTATCCTATGGTTGCATCCAACCTTGAAGCCTGGCTACCCATGCTGACTAGCTTTCTGCCTCATGATAACAAAAGAGAAACGGATCTGAGGTGGGGTTTAGCTCAGGATCTGACTACTTCCTTTGACAGTGGCAGTTCAGTGGCAGGGCATAACATCTTAGGATAGAGAGGTTAAGGAAGAAATAAGGAGAAAGTTAAGATGAGAGTGTGTTGATTTTGCTGACTCTCAAATTCTTAGCATCAGGGTTCCCCGTTTGTGGTTTTAGGAAAGCTTTATATGAATGTATGTATTTATGTATATATGTATGTGTGTATGTATGCATGTATGCATGCATGCAGGCATCCGTGTGTGAAAGCAAAGCAAATGATTCTGAAGAGCTCACATCTACACATCAGTATAAGGAGATTTGTCCAATGTAGTCTTTGGCTTTTACATACCGGTCCTCTTTTCCAGGTAACCTGACCTATTAACCAGTTGTCAGAAACAATATCAAGCCCATATTATGACGGTGTTCAGTCTCATAATGCAGTGTTTTGGATAACCCAATCATAGTCTTTATTATTTTTTTACTGTATATTTTCTTTATTTACATTTCAAATGTTATCCCCTTTCCCGGTTCCCCTCCCTGAAACCCCTAACCCAATCCACCCTTCCCTGCTTCTATGAGGGTGTTTCTCTACCACCAACTCACTCCCACCTCCCCACCCTCGAATACTCCTACACTGGGGCATTGAGCCTTCACAGGACCAATGGCCTCTCCTCCCATTGATGCCCGACAAGGCCATCCTCTGCTACATATGCAACTGGAGCCATGGGTCCCTCCATGTGTGCTCCTTGGTTGGTAGTGTAGTCTCTGGGAGCTCTAGGGGGGTCTGGTTGGTTGATATTATTGTTCTTCCTATGGGGTTGCAAACCCCTTCAGCTCCTTCAGTCCTTTCTCTAACTCCTCTATTGGGGACCCCCTTGGGAACCCCATGCTCAGTCCAATGGTTGGCTGTGAGTATATGCCTCTGTATTTGTCAGGCTATGGCAGAGCCTTTCAGGAGACAGCTCTATCAGACTCCTGTCAGCAAGCACTTCTTGGCATCCACAATAGTGTCTGGGTTTGGTGACTGTATATGGAATGGATTCCCAGGTGGGGCAGTCTCTGGATGTCCTTCCAATCACAATCTTATAATCATCCAATGCTATGTAACCAGCTGACACTGCTCCGTGCCTTCTAGAAGTGTGCTGTCAGGGTATTGTGAAAGTCATTTTCCCAGTGTTCCTACCAGTGCTGATGTGGTCTCTAGAATGACTGACGGCTCGGTCATTCCCCCTACTCTGCCTCAAGCACCGATGCATATTATACAAGGAAAGCAAGTGGGGTCCCTTGGATGCAAAAGGTTTCCTGGTAAACTAAAGGGAGAGAATATATTAAAAATGAGCTCTAGTGAGCTGTTAGAACAATGGGGCCTTTTAAACTGGGGTGGACAAAATTAGCAAGTGCAGAAATGCACTGGGCTGGGGAGGCAGGGGCTTGGACAGACCATCGCTAGCCTGCCCCTCATCGTCCTTCCTTGTTTGATGCTATGGAGAGGATGGCAGGACAGGATGTGCTGGGCTGTAAGTCCTCACTAGTAAATATACAGTTATTATACAGGACAGAGACAAAGAGCAGCTCAGCCACTCAACCCCCGATTCAAACCGAAACTATCGGGAACCTTCCATCACTTTCAGGCTCACGTTCTTTTTTATCGGAAATTTCCTGGGAAAACTCGAGGATAATAAAGAGCCGTGTGCGTGGACCGTGTTTCATATATTTCTCCGTTATTGTGGCTCCTCCGGCTCGCTCGCTCAGCGGAGTTGTTTTTTATCAATATAAACAGGCCTTCTTCTTTAAGATTTCCATTTTCATAGTGTCGCTCTGATCCTGACAGCTGCCTAACAGCAGAGTGGAACATATAATTGCCTATGGAAGAATATTCTAAGACCAATCCTGTCTCTTTTATATTAAAAAGAAGTTAGACAGGCTCACTAAGCTTCTGAACTTGATGTCAATTTTGAAATTCATTTTATATTTCATATATTGTATTCATATATTTTTCTACATATATCAAATGATTCCTTTCCAGGATTAGTTTAATAATGTATTTCTTCCCTGCTTTGTCTCAAAGATTGCTTATTGTACTTAATCTAAGTAGTAAGTCATGTGCTTTGGTGACTGGCAGTGGAATAGCTCTCTTTGCTTCCAAGTACTATCTAACTGCTTCTAAATGTTTGAGGTTGAGTTTAATGTAGTGTTTTAAGACAATGATCACACACACAAGACATTGATCTCAGACACACACACAAGATAATGATCATACATGCACAAGACATTGATCACACACACACAAGATAATGGTCACACACACACACATGGACTCAAACACACACACATACACACACACTCACTCACTCACGCACACACACCTTTGTTGTGCATGATTTCTTCTCTCAGTGTTTGTAAAAGATAGCTGCCGGGCCACACTTTCAATCCCAATAACGTGCCTCTTCAACCATTCTAGGTCCCATCCTTGAATCAGAAACTCTCATTCAGGACTGAATAGGTAATAACAGAAAACATCAGAGAGGATATCCTTATTTTTGTTTCTCAAGTACAGATCAGTGGGGCTCCTTTTGAGTTTTCTAATTGCTGGTGTTAGCTGCCCTGATCCATTTTTGTAGGACCCTTTTGCCCCCTCCAACTGCTGTAAGGATGACATTCATTTCTCTTTGCAAACTGCTGGGAGAGGAGGATGCTCTATTGGTGACTCCTTGTGGAATAAAGCCTCAAGGAGAGGCAGCGAGCTGAAGGCCAGGGCAGGAAGACAGGATGTTCACGTCATATCAGACTTCGTCTCGATGGTGGCCTTGGGGCTACTGTCACTTTAAGTCGTCTTCTCATGCCTTGCACTGTTTTAGAGCCACAGAAAACCGAGAGAAACTGAGATACAATGTTTTACCGGCTCTATTTTTCCTCTACTCTTTACCTCGTACAGATCTCCAGGACTTGCCATTGACCCTCATCTGCTCCCTACAGAGTCACAAAGACACGTATGACTTATGTGAACACATCCCCATGGCTATTGAGTGCCAATAAGTGCGTCTGCATGGCGGCA
Source organism: Apodemus agrarius (assembly GCA_964023405.1). Taxonomy (NCBI): domain Eukaryota; kingdom Metazoa; phylum Chordata; class Mammalia; order Rodentia; family Muridae; genus Apodemus; species Apodemus agrarius. The sequence goes on along the minus strand of OZ030006.1, from coordinate 175,459,380 downwards.
CACCGTTGTTGGTAGTTCCCATGGTCGACAGAAATGAGGGGCTCAGAGGATGAAGGGCTGGCCCTCCCTTGAGACACCATGAGGGTGCTGAGGGACCGGAATGTGCTGCCACTGTGGCTGGTGCCTCAGAGGACTCTGTCCTAGTGATACTGGGAATTTCTGTCCCTAGATGAAGTTGCTGGTTAGTTTTTAACTGTTAATTTGATACAACCAAGGAAAAAATGTGTCTTAATGAAAAAACAAGAGAGTCTCTGTGAGGAATTTTCTAGACTGGGTTGTTTGGTGAGTGTCTCTGTGAGGGGATTGTCTTAATTGTTAATTCAAGTGAGAAGACCCAGCCTGAATGTGAGTACAATTCATGAGCTGGCTTCCAACAGTGGAGAGAAAAATAAAAGCTAGCCAAATACCAAGGGCACAGGGATTCTTTCCTTCCTTCCTTCCTTCCTTCTTTCCTTCCTTCCTTCCTTCCTTCCTTCCTTCCTTCATTGTTCATCATTCATTCATCATTCATTCATTCATCAATAATTCATCACTCATTCCTTATTCATTCATCATTATTCATTATTCATTCATTCATTCATTCATTCATTCATTTATTCATTCATCTAGACAGCCATCTTGGCTTGGCTATAGATACGATTTAAGTTCCTGCCTTGACTTCTCCACCCTGAAGTACTGTAACCTGGAACTGAAAGCGAAACAATCTTTGATTTCCCTAAGGCATGATTCTCGTCAGTGTATTTTATCACAATACTAGGACATAATGCATCTGGGCACACATCTGTGGGCAAGAGGGAGCTCAGAAATCTGGGCTGAGGCTCTTCAGAGCTCATAGGCCTGTATTGCTTGAGTCCTTGTCTGCCTTTTGGAGAGGTGCAGTGGGTAGACATGGGCCTCTGTGGACTTCGTCAACCTTTTCAGTAGGAAGCTGGAACTGCAGCACAAATCCATGCTGCCAATAACTCCAGCAGTTGGCTTTTAAACTTTGGGATAACCTTGGATACCACCTTGTTCATTGGGCCTCTGGGCCAACACACACTCTTGGAAGCTCAGTGTCTGCCTACAACCTCAAATTGGGGTGAGGAGACACACGAGGTCAGGGCTGGCATCCTCAGACCCATTTCTCTTGGCAGCAACACACAGTATGTCTTCCACAGTCGCCAGAGGGGGTGTACGTTCCCTGTTCTCGCTGCCTTTCTTTTAAGACAGAAGCTGAAGGCTGACAGACAGCTGACTGGGTTCAGGGCATGAATGCAATAGAAACTGTTCACTCGCACATATGTCTGCAAGCCGGGAAGCCCATGCAACTAAGCCCTGGAGACTCCTGAGTGGTTCCAGTGCACATGTGCACATACAGTTCATCCCCCTATGGCCCAAACCACTACTGGCCAAAGACTAAACTCTGGCTTAGGGGACAGAGGCTGAGAGGGTTACCTAGTTAAGAACCTCTGGGTGACGGGCAAACAGAAAACAAACTTGCATTTAAAAATACTTTATTACTCAATTTGCCCATCACTTTAGTCTTTCAGTTTCTCTACTTCCAGCCAGTTCACAAATGACTGTTCCTGGGTGTCTCCTAAACTTGTTCTTCAAGCTAGCTGCTGTGGTGTGTCTGAAATAATACTGTGTATTTTTTATAACTTCCCTGTTTACTTTTTGACTGCCACATGCCTCGACTTTTTAAGATGCTTCTGATCACAGCAACATCTCATTGACTCATCCTCTTAACTTTCACTTTGTTATTACTTTTGGTGACGATTTTGTCTTAATGATTTTTACTTATCTTTTTTCCCCACTTCCATACTTTACCCTTCCTTTTACAATGCTTCTCAGCTCTGTTTCACAGAGACCATGAAGGAAACACAGCCACGGAGGCCCAGAGAACAGTCTCTTAAATGCAGAAGTCTGAGCACAGTGGCCCTTCTGTGCTCCTTAATAACCCCCAAATCCCTCTAATAATTGAATCTGCTCAAACTTTAACTTGAGAGACTCAGGAGAGTACCAAGTTTCAAATTTCCTCCCAGGACAATGCTACTATTACCTTAGCTCACAGCACATGGCCACTGCCAGCATGCTATTATTTGCTAAGTTCCCTTCTGAACAGCAACATCATTTAAATCCACAGTCTCGGCTATATATGATTGCAGCCGACACTGGGCAGATCTCCAGGTCTGAACTGGGCAAAGTTACAAGACTACAGGGGGGTAAGCAAAAGCATCTTTCCAAGCAAGGAACATCGGCGATTATATCTGGCTTGACTCTATCAAGGGCTTGGTTTTCTTTGCATTTCCACTAAGACACTAATAAGGTGACATTGTAGAGGTGTTTTGATGGATAAAGCCTAGAAACTCCTGAAACACCAAGAAAAAAATGCTGTAACCTATTTTGGCTGTTCAGCTGCTTGAAGAGAAAAAAAAAAATCTTCCCTTTCCCGAAGAACAGAACAGCAACCAACAAATTGGGAAAAGATCTTCACCAACCCCACATCCGACAGAGGGCTAATATCCAATATATACAAAAAACTCAAGAAGTTAGACCCTAAAGAACCAAATAACCCTATTAAAAAATGGGGTACAGAGCTAAACAAGGAATTTTCACCAGAAGAAATTCAGATGGCTGAGAAGCACTTTAAGAGATGTTCAACATCATTAGTCATCAGGGAAATGCAAATCAAAACAACCCTGAGATTCTACCTCACACCAGTCAGAATGGCTAAGATTAAAATGTCAAGAGACAACAGGTGCTGGCAAGGATGTGGAGAAAGAGGATCACTCCTCTATTGTTGGTGGGATTGCCAGATGGTACAACCACTCTGGAAATCAGTATGGCAGTTCAAAAAATTGGGCATGATACTTCCAAAGGACCCAGTCATACCACTCCTGGGCATATACCCAGAGGATTCCCCTACATGCAATAAAGACAAATGTTCCACTATGTTCATAACAGCCTTATTTATAATAGCCAGAAGCTGGAAAGAACCCAGGTGTCCCTCAACGGAGGAATGGATACAGAAAATGTGGTATATTTATACAATGGAATACTACTCATCAATTAAAAATAATGAATTCATGCAATGTGTAGGCAAATGGTTTGATCTGGAAAATATCATCCTAAGTGAGTCAACCCAATCACAAAAGAATACACATGAATTGCAATCACTGATAAGTGGATATTAATGAGCCCAGAAGCTCTGAATACTCAAGGCACAATTAGCTAAGCAAAAGATTCCCAAGAAAAAGGATGGAGAGGACCCTGGTCTGTAAAAAACTAAATCCAGTTTTATAGGAGAGTACCAGAACAGAGAAATGGTGGGGAGGGGGGTTGATTGGGGAATGGGGGGGGGAGGACTTATGGGACATATGGTGAGGGGAGGAACTGGAAAGGAGAAAGCCTTTGGAATGTAAACAAAGAATATAGAAAATAATAAAAAAAAAAAGAAAAAAAAAAGAAAGCCAAATATGAACAAGTGAAAAAAATTATTTAAACTTTAAAGGGGCATGAACTTCTAAGTAGGGGGAGTTGGAGGGATGGGAAACAAAGTGGGGGTGTGTGGGGCTCTGCCCGTGAGTCCTAGAAAAAGCCATGAGTGGTCGAGGGCCCCAAGAATGAAAGAACCCTCACTCTCCTCCCTCCCACCCCACCCCCACCCCCACCCCCACCCCCACCCCGGCTCCGTGCTCCTCTGAGACGCAGCCTTGGAGCTCTGGTCCTGTACACCTAGGATTGGGGGAAACCAACAACTGGCCGCTTGAGCTTCTGTTAAAAGTTCAGAGAAGTCAGGAAACAACTGGGGCTGAAGCAGAAAGAACATGTTAAACTGTTCCGTGCCCTGCGGCCCCATGCAGTGCCGTGTGCAGCACCATGTAGTCCGGCGCGGTGCTATGCATTGCTGAGCTGCGCTGCAGTGCTGGGCCGTGAAGTGTCATGCTGTGCGCTGCAGTGCCACACAGTGCTGTTCTCTGGCTAAAGGAGCATCTAGAATTGTCCCCATAGCCAAAGTCATCAGTATGACTTGCTCCAGTTATGCTATCATAGTGATGGGCTTCCGGACTCAATTCCCAGAATTCTCTGTCACTGGAGAATCACTTCTTGAGTGGCGTTGACGGCACCTCTTCTCCACAGTCAATACTGCTTTGGATACTACCCTAAATGTTCTCCCTCCAGAATCCCTGGACCCCAGGTCGCCTTGCCAGTTGGGGGTAGGAGTTGGGGTGGTGAAGCACTTGTGCCTACAGCTGTTACAGCAGTGGCTTTAACAAAAAGATTAAACTAAGCTCATAGGTGGTCCCTACATCTATGATAATCATTATGGAATATCATCTGTCCAAGTTATGGTTAAAGAATATGTAATATAATAAAGAAAATATAAAATAAATATATGATTGGTTTAAAAAAAAAAGCTGTGTACAAATAAGTTTCCTTTTTCATACAAAACCTGTTAAGTAGCCATCAATTCTTCCCAGTTGGGAACCAACGCACATTTATAAATAACTTGAAGGTTTAAAAGAAAATCTAAATAGAAAAATATAAAGATTCCAAGTAATGGTTATGGAAATACCATCTATCAATCATTTTAAAAAATTGAAATATTATAAAAATGAGTAAGTGTTCAACTTAGACGCTTTGAGAAGGAAAAAAGTCAAAGCAATTATGAAATGAATACAAAGGGTAAGAGTGGAAAATCAACAATTCTTCCCCCAAAAAGTTTCGTTAAAAAAGTAAAACACAGTAGACAAATCCTTGGAAAAACCAATTAGGGGCAGAAATTTAAAAGTATATTTATAAGAAAAGGAGAAATTAATTACAGAAAGTAGAAATGAGAGATTATTATGAAGAAATATACATAACAAAGTCTAGATAAAATAGATATTTAGTATAAGTTAATTAAAAAGACACTGGGAATGTAAGGGAATATTAATTAGGAGTAAGCAGTCAACTTCTCCTCAACAAAAGACACCAGTAAGGTGATTTTGTACAGACAGATAAAGCCAAGGGATAGATTAACCCAAGTCATTTATAATCTCTTTCAGAATATTAAAACTATGCTAGATTATCTATGTGATCAGAAGTTTTTAGATATAAAATAAGACAAATTCAAAGAAACCGATGATGTGGTAAATAATTTCACACAGGAAGCTGGACATCGATACACAATTCTATCTGAAGAACAACACATCTCAATTAAATCTGGTGAGTCTCTGCAATGCAAGGATAGTTCAATAGCAGAAACCTTGTCTCTCAGAGTGATGAGCAGAGTCTAGGCCAGTGCCGTGTTGGAGTAGATGCTATTACAAAACAAATCAGCATCCGCACTGTTCTCCCAGAGCGATCCATGAAACGAAGCTCCTTTCTCTAAAGCTAAAAGAGAAAAAAAAAAAAAAAAAAAACAAGGCAAAATTGGACCTGCCCCTCATGGTTTGGAGATGGCTGGTGATCACATGTCTGGAGAAGTGGTGGTCTCCATGTGTGCACAGACTGTACAGCACAAGGTTGCTGAACTTCACCTTCGTCCTGTGCTCCTGAGGGAGACACAGTGCTCAGAGCAGGCACTCTGTTCCGCTTTCTTTCCCCCTCTACTCAAGTGCTCAGCAGGCCGTGTTCACATCTACTCTTCAATCCGAGGTATGTTAACATCACTGCTTCCTCTTACCCAGAGTTGGACTGTCACCAGCAGAGGAGTGTAAGTGGCACAGACACCATCCCAGGCATGTGGCCTCAGTAGGACACATGGAAAACCATGAGGTGGGAGGGACAGGAGGGAGCGGTTTGAGAGTAATAACAACAAATACTGAAGAGTTGCATTAATGTCTATATTAAAAGGAGTAGCATTGCCCCACAGCACTGCCTGAAAAGTTGAGGGGATGTGGTCTCTTATTTGTTGTGAGATCCTGATGAGTGCTGAGGTCCTGATGTGTGCTGGTCCCTGTGGTTCTGATGTGTGCTGTGCTCCTGAATGTCCTGTGGTCCTGATGTGTGCTGCTTCCTGTGCTTTTATATTATCACTTTTGTCATTTCCCTTTCTCACTCTCACTCAGTAGAATAAATTTACCATTTGTTGAGTTTCAAACTCTATACTGTCTGTGACAGACTGTCGAAAGGTACGTTCAAACACGTGGGAGCCGGGACGTGAAATTCGGGCAAATGGACTTGAGATGCATAGGAAATTGTAACCTGAGCCATTGTTTATCTGGTGCTGAACCTGTGAACAGTCACTGAGATCTCTTGTCAGTCTCCTGCCCAATAATGACCAGGAGAGGTGAGTGCTTTCACACTGACCAGAATTCTAGCATGGTTACCATCTAACTTCATATTTTTATCTCTACAAAAACTGTGAAATGAACATGAATTAGCATCTATCTGTTGAAAGAATTGATGTACATCATAGGAAAAGGAAAAGCTTTGCAGAAATATTGACTAGGAAGAGATGTAAAACAAATTGCCAGACAATGATTGGCTGGGTTAGTGCACCATCTTTCTGTTTAACTCACAAAGCCCAGCAGAACTGAGTATCCATGAGGAGCGACCTGTTCTACCACCACCGGTTGTCACGAACTGACACTGTGTGCTGACCAGTGACCAAAGAGATGAAGCCCAAAGTTCCTCTTGCAGGAATCGGGGGTCTACTTCAGTCAGGAGACTGCTTGCCTAAGCACACATGAGCCAGGTTCAACCCCACAGCAAAACCAATGCATCTCTTCCCGCTGGAATGATTTCAAAACCTAGGCAATTAGGGCAAAGACACGGGGTGTCTCCTATAGACTGGAGATCTTAATACCTGACTCTCCTGCCTCAGCTTCACATGTGAGCTTCTCCTTGGCACCTTTACCACATCTGACAGATGTCAGGCCACATCTGGGTCTCTCACTCCAGAGCATCTGGAAATGTGTTTGTCAGCTGCCTTCCCTCCCTAGACAGGAAGGGATGGATAGAAGGAGTAGACAGAGTCTTTCTCTCTCTCTCTCTCTCTCTCTCTCTCTCTCTCTCTCTCTCTCTCTCGCGCGCGCGCGCTCTCCCTCTTGCTCTCCCATTTTGCCTCTCTGTTGCAACACCACAGTTTTCCTAATCACAATTTTATAATATGTCCTTTAAATATTTATTTATTTTACAAGTATGAGGTGTATATATACCACCCGTGGACAGTGCCCACGGAGGCCAGAAAAGTGTGCTGGATGTCCTAGACCTGAGAAGGTTGAGGGTGCTGGCAACCAAACCTGGTCCCCTGCAAGGACGTAGTGGCTCTCAGTTCCAGAGCCATCTCTGCAGCCCTTGCGATCGCTTTGTGACTCTGTCCAAGTCAGTCTAGCTCCGTGCTTTTCACCCGCTGGCTCCTCGAGCCTTTGTAACCCACGAGCATGTTGTAATCAATGCATTCCCACCCAAAGAAGTTGGGCTTTGGAAGCTGAGTGTGGAACACCTAGGCGTCCCTAGCTTGATCTCCACGGGTAAGAAAAGTGTTGGGGTTTTGTTTGGAGTTGTAGTCAATTTACAAACTAACTTCCAGATAGCGTATATTGTCAAAACATTTCTTATTCATAACCTCCTGCATGAGTTATTTTATTTAGCTAAATTATCAGGTATGCTATTCAGTGAGCCTTCTATAACTCTCAATAAAAATCTTAGGCATCTTGTTAATCTTACCCTTGGGTGCCCTAAAATGTTTATATGTGTGTTAGAATGGAAGCGTCTTTCATGATTAGTTTTCGTTGCCGTCTGCAGGGCAGCGCCGCTCAACACTCATGGACTCGCTCAGACACCCGCTTCACTTGGTGGACAGGAATCGCTGAGAGCGCTGACAGTGTAGGGTTCCCTGGCTGGTTCTTGTTCCATCCATTTCCTGTCTACTGTGGTAAAAAAAGCCTCAGACAATGACCAGAGGGAAAAGCTGTGTGATCTAGGGACAAGCTGGATTGCAGACCAACTGGTTCTCCCCAGGGGTGCTAATCTGTGAGAGGCATCAACATCTCAGTGGGATGCGCCGAATATGTGGTACCAAAATACTCAGGTCCTCACAGGCAAACTCTTATATTGTTGGCAGAAAGAATATTGGTTTTGTATCTGCCAAAGTGGCAAAAGGAAAAGAAAAATTACCCTTTGCCAGCCGCTTCTGAAGCTAGCTAGTATCCAGTCACCTGAACTTGGCGGCCACTGGCAGCATAAGTTCTTAGACTAAACAATGACCACATGGTTCTATTTACTGAGAAAAAACAACATTCCTTATTATAGAATTTTAATGCCCTTGCTGATCTCCAAAACATACCTAGCCTGGGAAAAATAATTGAAGGCACCTAAAGGAAAACAGCCTCTACTGTGGACCTCAGTCACTGGAACCAAGTCAGTATGCACTTTCCTATGTGAGGACAACGTACGTGTGGTAACATCAGAACAAGCAACGCTTGCTCACTATTTTGAAAGGGGAGCAAATTGTCAGCTTACTTAATCGGTCTTGACCAAGAGACTTACCTTTAAAAATACCTGAGGGGGTATTCTGGGGGGATACTTTTGGGGCTACATTTTGATTACCTACTTTCACTATTTCTCAGAGTAGGAAGTTGCCTGAAGATTCAACCTAGCTGTATACACACACACACACACACACACACACACACACACACTGAAAACTCAAACCCAGTAGATGAAATTTAGAGCAGAGGTGACGGACACTCATTCATCTGTCTAAGAAGGAAAAAAAAACATTTTCATGTATTTTTGACAGATTTTTTAAATTTTTTTGGCTTCTTGGATGCACAGCCAAGCACGTCTATTATTTTAGTCTTTGTCTTTGAACAGTTCCTTGGATCTCTGACAATGTCTCATACTTCGGGCCCACCCCTCCCTCAGAGTTCTTTCTGCTTTTTGCCTCAAGTTTCTCTTTCCCTCTTCCCATCTCTGTGTCACACTTTCCGTTGTTTTTTTTCCCCCTTTCTCCCATTGCTCATGCTCAGCAGCTCAGAAGCCCCACAGCACATTGGGGAGTGCGAACCAAGACTGTGTCTGCCACAGGAGACAGGGAAGATGGAGTGACTGGCCAAGACTGAGCCTGCCCAGCTGGGAAAGACAAGAAGGGCTGAACAGAAGAGAGGGTCTAAGAGAAAGAATAATAAAGACATTTTCTGGGAGATAAAAGCTGTGCCTATTTGCTACCAAGTGGATCTGCAATACACACTAGATGAAAAAAAAATAAAGAGTTGTAAGATCACCAAGAAATTAGTATACTTTAACAAATGTAGACACAAGGAAGTCTTAAACACAGATTTATACCGAGTGTTTACTGAAGATGGAAGTGATGTAATAATAAAATAAGGATGAACCGAACACGATGAGGCAGAAATCAATGGTCGGTGAGATCCGCAGTTGAGCACAATACATAGGCATCATCCCACTCCCAAAGGACAGAGCAGATGTTTATCATCCCAATCCACTCAGAACTCTGCCTGGGTCCTCCTGAGCCCCCTGCCCCTATGATTCTTGGGCTACATGCCCATGCTTAGGAACTTAACCGCAACACCGCAGCTGTTTTCCAGTCCTCTCCTCCACTGTGTGCTGCTCTTCGCTCTCTTGCACATCTCTGCAGCTAGCTCAGCAGGATGCAGATGGAGGCAGCCATCGGAGAACCAATTCTCACAGGATGGTTCACTATAGAGAGATGCAGACACAGAGGTCAAAGCAGGATGCTCATGCTGTTGAGAGAGGAGAAAGGAACAGGACTAACCAGAACAGGACATCCTGGCAGACTGCAAAGTCCCATGAGCGTTTTCAGCCCCTCTGCAGTGTGGTGGTGTCCAGGAGGAGAGCTCTGTAGGGCTCACTCACACCAGATCTTCACTTACTAAGAAGTTTGCCAACATTTTCCTATATGAAACTGGAAGGGTTTGGATGTTGGCAAGAAGAAATCCAGAGCTAAGTTGAGTGCCTTTAGGTCAGTTGCCTACCTTGGTGAATTTTAAGTCTTTGCCTCAAAAAAGAATATGAGCCAATAGTTTCTAAGATTTCCTTGAAAAGGCTGACCCACACTACTGACACAGCTGTCATTTACTGGGAGATACAAGTTACTTGGCTTGCCTACAAACCAGATATCTCTATACCCTTTTTTAACAAAGAGACTGAGTAGTTTGTAACAGTTCTGGGTGTGAACCAGCTTGTGCTATATTCCACAAACCAATAGGGTTTTATTCCTTTTTTGTATTTCTTTATCTCTGAACATTTAAATAGAATGAGAGCCAGATAAACTGCCCTCTAAATTTATATCACTACCCCATAGGTTAGTGTAGCTATCAGAGCTCCTCAGAATCCTTTCTACAGATGCCTTTTAGCACAGAGACTCACAGATTTGTCAAAGGACAGAGATGTGTGACTATGAAGCATTCAGCCACAATGAGACATCGATAATATACCCTTCCTCACCAAGGCTCCAAGACCATGGAAGAAGAGCGAGCCAGAGGTCAAGGAGGACTGCTGTGCTCAGGAACTCACGGCCACCATGGCTGTCTGCATCAACGCCAGGCAGCATTCTAGCATGGGGCAGGAGGCACTTGGGAGCTTCCACCCCTGCTGAGGCGTTATCCAAGTGATGCTGCCTGGGCGTAGGAGAACCAGTCTTCTTTGAGTGTGGTTCCTGGTAAGGTGACCACGGTCAGTCGGGGAGCCTGCAATCATGTCTCTGGAGAGTGCTGAGTGGACTTCGTGGGTTATAGAAAAAATGAAAATACAGACAAAGAGGATGGGAAAATGGAACAGGATTTGGGTTGGGGGTAGATAGATCTCAGAGGAGTTAGTGGGAGGAAAAGAATAAATATGATCAAAATATATAAGATATGTGTCTATAATCTGCAGAGATTTAATAAAAATATTGTATTAAAATTAGAACTGTGGGGCGCACTGCTGTCTGAGATGTAGTGACTCGATGGTGAGGTTGTCTTCTCTGGGGAGGAGATGCTGAGCAGAAACTGGCAAACGCAGTCTCTTAACCGTTGTCTGGTCCATCCCTAGAACTTGGAGGTAGGAAGAGTCCCTTGTTAGGATTGAGGTGACAAACGTATTTTCTCTAGAGTTTCTCTTCTAAAACATCTTATTGGTCCTTTGATAATTTCATACATTATATTTTGACCATGTTACCCCCTACCCCAACCCCTTCAGATCCACCCTCCATCCATACCCGCCCAACTTTCAATCCTCTGCCTATATCCTACTCAATTTTGTGTCATTTTTAAAAACCAACGCAGTCCAGTTTGCATTTCCTATACACCTCACCCTTTCCACTGGCCCCAGATGTTGTTATAATTAGATACAGGGGTTGCACAGGGTTAAGACTCAAATTTTACTTGATCTACGGCCTAGTCTAGAAATACCTTCTGATACTTGGGCACATTCTATTGATGGGAAGAAAATGAATGATTTGGTTATCATATTCTTCAGTGATCATAGTATCAGAGTTTATATCTCAGGAATATCTTTCAAGAAAAGTAAGAAATCATTTAGTTTTCACCACTTTGATGTTTTCTTATGTATGACGGAAAACAGCAGCAACCAAGAAATATACACATGCATACACATATATGCTTGAGAGAAAATGGCCTTCTGAAAATTGGAAGTATTGGTGTTGATAAATGAAGACCTAATTTATTGCAATCAGTGTTTCTGAGCTTTTGAAGGCATTTGATCCTTTGGACCCAACCACTGTCCCGTGCATTCCTCCCTCATGCGAGCATGCAAGCTCTCCTCCATATGATAGAACACGACGGGCTTCATCCTGTTCACACCGGTTTGGTCTTGCAGGAAGAGCTCAGTTCTGTTTCCCACCTTGAATATGAAATGAAAACATACAGTGTGACGTAGAAACCAACATGGTTTGCCCACATCTTCTAAAAAGCCTGACAGGTCATTCATTATAGTTGGACTTCTTTGTAAACCTCAGATTAATTTTCTAGGGCTTTCCTGGAATCTGCGCCTTCTTTTCAAAGACTCTGGGTGAGGACAGGAAAGGAGAAGGAAGAGCCAGAATGGAGGCAGTCAGTCACAGATAACGGGGCCTGGAGGTTTCTGTGAAATAGCCATCTTTCCCCCAACTATTTGTTGTAACTGTTTGCAATTAGCATCACCTGCCCTGGTCTGGAGTTTCCTTCTTTATGATTCCTAATTGCTCTAATAAACACATACCTGAACAACTCTGTCAACATCCATCCATGCGACTTTTATTCTTGGAAAATTAATTAAAGCCCAGTTGAAATTATGTTAGAAAGATCTTCATCGTGACTGCTGCTTTGTAGGAAGCCACCTTTCCAGAACCTTTTGCTCTGTTACCTGGCATTTCACGTGCATCCATTGCTACTGAAACATGTCCTGGAACAAACGGTAGCCCATAAATAATTGTGAAATGCTACCTTCCCCATTATTAGAAAAAAAATCAAATTACTTAATGTCTAATTATCCCGTTAGATGCAGCAACACATTTGTAAACAGCCACAAAGGAAGAGGAAGAATGCTAATGTTTGAAATTCGGTCACGGAAGTTACTCGTGGTTTCGTTGATTCCATTTCCTGTGTCCCAGCATCAATTGCCAAATTTCTTACTCGCTGGGTGATTGCCAAAGCATAGAAAACCCTAATGAAGAATGTCAGTGGAGTTATTAAGTTATTACCTTCTCCCAATACTCTCTCTCTCTCCCCACTCTTCTGCCTTTCTTTCCTCTATTCCTCAAAGAGGGATATTGTCTGCAAATGGGCTAATCATCCTGCCCAGCTTTATAATGCCATTAAGACACTGTCAGAGCCAACCTAAATAGCAAAGCCCACAGAAAAGTGAGCTATTAACAAAGCCCATGTAAGAGCAACGCTGATTATGATAAATACAATGAAAATGTACTCATTAGGAGGCATTGAGCAGCACATTCAAGGGCTTTGTTGTGCTTCTGTCCCTGTAACTCACTTTGATGGACTAGCGAAGCGAAGGAAGTCAACTGGTCCCCGCCTCGACCTCCCTGCTCTCAGCTCACAGGCCTCCTTTCCTGCACAGGTACCCGTCTGATCAATATCCGTTTGCTTCTTCCTTTAGAGGTGGGAAGAGTCTACACAGTGTATTCGCAGCTCCCCCGACACAGAATGCCCATCATATGGCTGCACGGAATCCACCTTAATAATGCAGCCATTGTTCCTCAGGAGGTCCAGAGGCTGGTTCCGCCATCACCGTAGAATATTGCACAGTTTCATCTTCCCAGAAAGGAATCCATTAGTGGTCAGTCTACGCCATGACAGCCCTACCCCAGACCCACATTAATCTACACTATGTCTTCATGGGAAATTAACCTATTCTGGTCATTTCATAGTCAGGCCATTTCACGAAATACAATGATCTTTTGTAAATGTTGTATTATACTTAGTACCCGTATTTCATTTATTTTTATGGGCAATAATATTCTGCAATATGGACACAGTCCATTTGTCTACCTATTCATTGTTTGATAGACGTTTAGGTTGTTTCTACCTTTTGGCTATAAGGCATAATACCACAGCTAGGAATGCCTCTGTATAAACATTTATGTGAACAAATGTTTTTTGTTTCTTTTGGGGAGATACAGGTAAATGAGCTCATTAGCAGGTACTGAGTCAAATGTCCAAGGCTGAGTCACATGGCCACGATGGGCTTTATACTTTAAATCTGCCAAGCTGCTTTAACTGTGGCTTCCCCATTTTGTTTCCATTGATAATGTGGAAGTAATTTCTTTGCATCATAAATGATACTTAGCATGTATGTTTGGCTACAGTCGACCCAGTGACTGTGAACTACACTCTCACCATTGCTTGATTGGCATTTCCCTGATGACTAATAGCATTCAGCATTCTCTTATGGGCTTCCTGAGGATTTGTGTATTTGTTTTGTAAATACACATCTTCAAATCCTGGGCAAATATTTTTTAAAATCTAATGTCTGCATTGAGAGCTTAAGGCTCCAGAGAAGAGGAGAGAAGGGAGAGAGGGTGGCATAGCAGAAGAGCCTGCCGATGGGGACAGGATTGCAGTAGGGGGAGATGGGAGGGTAGTCATGGTGTGACCATCCAGTCAGAAAGAAAGGTCAACCCGATTAGCAAGTTAGTTTGAACAGTTTTGCTGTGTTTGTTTTAGAATAACACACACAAACACACAAACATATATACATACACACATGCACACATAAATAACACACACATATACAGATACACACATACACACATACACACACAAACACATACACACACAAACACATACACATATACACACATATACACATACACACATACACATACATAACATACACATACACACACAAACACATACACATATATACACATACATGTACATAACATACACATACACATATATACACATACAGATACACACATGCACATGCATACATACATGCACATATACACAGTGCATGCACACACATACACAAACACACAGAAACATACATACACATGACACATATACACACAAATACACATAAACACACACACCATACACACACACACACACACACACACACACACACACACAGAGTTTTGGTCAAATTCATCCTCCACTCATTTCCTTACACCCTCACTTCTCTTTCCCCAAGCTCATGTGCTCTTTTTACTTAAAGCTCACCCAATCAGGCTTTTAAAGCCAAAGTTTTATAGTTAACTATTTATTATTGTCCTTTGTACAGTTATATATACAAATACATAATTATACATTCTTTCTTGCTCTCCCCCTCTCTCATCCTCTCTCTCTCTCTCTCTCTCACTCACTCACACACACACACACACACACACACACACACAGACACAGATACACATACTTTTCTCTTGAGTTGAATATTCTTTTTTTTTTTTTTTTTTTTTTTGGTTTTTCAAGACAGGGTTTCTCTGTGTAGCCCTGGCTGTCCTGGAACTCACTCTGTAGACCAGGCTGGCCTCAAACTCAGAAATCCGCCTGCCTTTGCCTCCCAAGTGCTGGGATTACAGGCATGTGCCACCACTGCCCAGGGAGTTGAATATTCTTAGCAGTGTCAACACGCCCTGAGTTTGAATGTCCTTCCTGTTTTCTCTGTCCTCGTTCATTTAAGAGCATCAATCTGGACTAATCTGAGTAGATATTTGTTGAAGAAGACATTCAAGTGGTCAATATTCATATGAAGAAAGTATTATCAGTATTGCTAATTATCAGCAAATTGCCAATTAGTAATCAACACCATGCTACACTCATTGATTGGTGTGACTATGGCTGGAGGTGATGGGCTGAGGTAAAGGTGTGAACGGATCCTTCCTTACATGCTGAACCCTAGGGGTGCCAGTTATTAGAGTCATTGTGGAAGACATTAGGAAAGTTATTACAAAGTAAAAATAAAGCTATCACGCCTGGACATGCATTAAAAAGAAAAAAAAGCAGTGAATCCTAAAGACATCTACACTTCCTTATTCTATAAAGGATTAGGCATGAACACTATACTTCAGAATCAATGCAAACATCTGGGAGATGGCTGGGTTACGATAATGTGATACACACAAGAAAAAACAGACAAAGAGCAGACCCAAAACCCACACGCTAGGGAATTCCGTTCAGCCTTAGAAATGAGGCGATCCCATCACTTCCAACATCATAGAGAAACCCATAGGACATCCTGTTCTCACACTCTTCAGAAGAACATAAGCAAACCAAACCCTAGTAAAACAGTCAGGAGACTGTTTACAGGGGATCAGGACAGGGAACAGCACTGGGTGAGTGTTCGTTGAAGACAGAAGAATCCTGCATCTCTCTCACAGTTTTCAGTTGCAGCATTTTCACAAGGTTCCTTCTCCTAATGTCTAGTTCTCTGCTCAAAGGACTTTTATCTTGCCTGCATTCTCACCTTCCTATCAGCCATCTGAAAGGCCAACTATGGTTATTTTAAAAGTCTCCATCTTGATAGCCCTTCTAGGCCACCCAAACAAGATGGCCTCATCTGTTGACATTGTACCACTTTCCTTTGTGGGAAATTTTTTATCTGCTAGTTTGTTTTGGTGTGTGTGTGTGTGTGTGTGTGTGTGTGTGTGTGTGTGTGCACATGCATGCATACCTCATCCACTTTAGCTGACATTTAGTGTCATATTAGAACAATGGTGACAGGCTTCTCCAGCCAGAACAAAGCATCCCTTCATTTCCAAAGTTGAGCAGGATAGATGTGTCAGGCTCTCACACGAGGGTGGCACAGACTGTGGATTCCCCTCGCTTGGCTTTGCATTTAGGATGAGCGCTGACTTGGTCTTGGGTTCCCCCTTGCACTATCTGTTACGATCTTAGCTGAGGGTCTTGACTTTGTGGCCACTCCTGAGGGATAGCTCACCCCTCCCCACCCCCTCACCACGGTACTAATGTTGCTTCTGACTCCACAGTTAACCCATTGATCTGGATCAGGAGCAAGGTGGCTAGGTCTATGCTCTCTGATCACACTCGACTCTGGGGAAGTGCTCTGTAGCTTGGCTCGCGGGCCTCTTTCCTGGCACAGTCTGTCACCCCAGGGATGGAGGTATTTTTTCTGTTGGTCTTCACCAGCAGCAATGAGTGTTATTTTTTTAAGCTTATGAATAGTCAGCTTGTGTTTTCAGAGCATAGTTCCACAAGTTAGAAATAGTCCATTTTAACTAGAAGTCCATTATAATCACATATTTGGTCTCTCACATTCTTACCAAGAATAAAAATACCACCTAGCTAATTAAGTGTTGTAATGAATCTGTAATGGTTCCTTAAGGGGATAATTCTGTCTCAAGCATTTGAACACTTCTGTCCAATAAAGATAAGGAGGAAGGATCAGCAGTGGCATGTGGGTGTGCTGGGGTTGACAGTGGCTCCAAGATTTTGTTCTCTGGCCCACAATTCTACAAACGATGTCTGTCATGGATACTTGTCATGAATACTCCTAGGAGGTCAACAGGTAGGCTTGCTGGTCGGAACACATCAACATCCCTCAAAATTTCGTTCCTACTTTGAAATCTCGGTGATGCTAAGGACTGAACCTATAGTCGAGCATGCCCCACAGGCACATTTCCACTGAGTCAGACCTCCAGTTCAGTTTTGCTTTCTAGTTTGAAGCAGGGTCTCACTACGTGACTAAAATTGGTCTCGAATGTGGGATCCTTTGCCTCAGCTGCATGAGCAACTAGGGTCTGAAGCATGGGACTCAGTCATGATTTCTTAAAAGAAGAGTTAATACGACTCTTCTTGCCGCCTTTCTGCAGTCCCTGCCTCAGGCTGCACTGATGCATCAGGCCTCTCTGCGAGTCTCCGCTCATCTTGGATTTCAGTGCAGACATTTGCATCATGATCTCTACAAACAGTTCAAGAAATCACGAGAGGGAGTGCGCAGACTATTGTGTGCCCCAGTTGCCACTGTTTTCGAGGGTAAAGGTAGTTTTCTTTCCAGCTCCCCGCATTCTAAACAGAAGCAGTTCTGTGTATGACGTTTGGAAATCACTGTCAGGTTGCAGGGCAGAAAACTGCATAACTGGCCTATGAATGTCATGATACCAGCGATTGGATTTTCAGTAGTCTACAGAAAAATTGACTGGTAAGTAGATTAAGGTCACTGTGATACAAGTAGGAAGTACCATGAATGCATTTGACGTCACACTGAGTGTGGTAGGTAGGGCAGGCTTTAGATCAGTCTGCTGTGGTGAATATCACAAACGGGCTGATTTCACCACACATGTCCCTTTCTCGGTTTCAGAAACTGGAAGGTCCTGATGGCCCTCAAAAAGTTAAAAGACAGGAAAACAGCTCAGGGAAAAGCAGAAGGGAAGCTGACGAGCACGCAGCACAGACCTGTGTCGCAGGAGAGCCCCACCCTCGGAGCTTTGAGACAAAGACGTGCCTCCTGGCCAGCTCACTGCTATCCTTCCGCTCACCTTCACAGAGGAGGTACAAGTTCTCCCCCAACCGAACGCCCTTGCTTGCTCTGTGTAAGTGGATTCATCTCACCCTAGAATCCTTCGGTTTCCTATTACAAGAGCCTACTCTGCTCTGCTCAGCCGTGACCTTGAGTTCTTGGCCAGTCTTCTCCTAGAGTAGAAATATCTAGGGTGAGTGGATTGGGTCTGTCTTGGGGAAGTACTGGTGCTGAAGTTCTGGCCCACAACAAACATTCATCTAATATTAAATAAAAGTGATGCTGTCTGAGCCGGGCTGTATGTCATGTACATTTGTGTGGGGTCACGTGTGCCCACGCATGTGCATGCAGAAGCCAGATGTTGACATCATTACGCTCCTCCTTATTGTTGAGACTTGTTCTCTCACTGAACTGGCCAGACTGGCCAGACTGGCTGGACAGCATGCGGAATGCACCTACCCCCACCTGACTGCTCTAGTGAGGGGCACAGACACTCGTGGCCATGCCTGTTTTTACGTGAATGCTGCAAATCCAAACCCAGACCCCCCCCCCCAAGACTGTGCAGCAAGTGTTTTACTCACCAAGGCATCTTCCTGCCCTCTGAATGGACTTTACTTTGCTTCTGTTTATTGGGGAAAAAATAACGTTTCAGGGCTCATCTGAAGTAACCTGGCCATGCCGAACTAGTACAGTTATCGTTGCTAAGGTAATGAGATGCTTTAGTGGTTGGTCTAAAACTCCCCGCAGTAAGAAAGAGGTGAGAAGAAGCCATTGGGAGGAGGTCAGCAGGTGTATGTTAGTCCTGTGATCTTCTGAATGGATGAGAAGCAGAATTTACCAGTGAGGGAATGGAGGGAGAGGTTGGGTCCTTTCTCTCTATCTATCTTTATGCAACAATTATCCTCCACACTCCATTTCACTAAAGCATCTGAATCCAGAGAAAAAAGACAGAAGCCTGGGAGACTTGGATATATTACATGGTGGGTTTTTTTTTTTCATTAATCTAATTCGGTTAATCGTAATTGGTGCTTCTCACTGCAGCCTCTCATTACATGCTACTGCTCCGTGTCACAGCTCCTCTGCTCAGAAGTAGGAGAGGGGCTGCACGGCGCTAATGTAACACGGTGTAACAAGGTGTGTGATTATTACACAATAACCTTCCCTCAAGGAGCAAGGGAAGATATTGAACAAAGGGTAAGATCCTTGCAAGTCCTCGCTGTGCAGCAATTACAGCCTGGCTGTGCAGTGCTTAGATCACTTTTGTGAGCATTTAAAAAATTATAACCTAAATTGTTAAAAAATAAGAAAGAAAAACATTGGGAAAAATTATAAAGGAAATGTCAACTTATGAAATAAGTTTTACTATTTTTAACTTTATCCGAGTTAATGTTCCATAGATGATAATTTCCTTGACTGTTGGAGACTCAGGTTTTTTTTTTTTTTTTAATTTCTTCCAAAATGGGGTGAAATGCTGTGGAGTGAGACCTTACTTTTCTTGAACTAATGGTTGCAACTGTGGCTTATGGGAAGTACTTATTAAGCAAAATAGGAATATTAAGTTAAAAATCTTAGACTCATAGAGATTACACTACTCAAATATTAGGAACTAACTGAGCAGTTAGTTCCTAAGGCTGTCAGGGAGAATGGTAAAGAACCCCAAATTAAACTAAATATGACTTTCTGGCTTAATGTCTACATTGAAGGCTAGGTAGGAGGTTCAGGGGGAGGCAGTCTTCTACCGTTCATGTCTCTTGAGACTAACATTTATTTTCACTGCCATAGGAGTGAGATTCCAGCCATGAGCCTTTCAGCATTCGCTAGGACATGAACGCTTTAGAGGTACGTGAGGACCCTTTGTTGGGTGAATGGCAGAACTTCCTGTAATTGCCAGCATTTGAAGCAAATGACTCTATTTTATGCAACACTCCTTCTGCAAAAATAAGGACAATGTTACTTCAGTTTTTAGAGCTTTGCAAATTACTTGTTGGCAGGGATGGTGTCATACATGCATAATCCCAGTAATGGGAGACAGAGGCATGGGGACCATGGGTTTGAATGGGCTGCATGCATAGAAAGACGGTCTAAAAAATCTTTCTTGAATCAATTAAACAAACTGGTGTAGAATTATCAAAAGTAGCTACTGGTTACTGCAGCATGACATTATATGACAAGTGACTTAGGAAGAAATTCAGATAAAGTCAGGATGAGCTATCAAAGGGCAAGTTGTATCTTGAAACCTGTAAGTTTAGAGCGGTAAATAGTTTCTATAAAGCATGTGGAGAGCTGTTGCTTGTTAGATTGCCATTTCAATTACAAATTTGATGTAAAAATCTAGACTTCGTTGCTGTGTGTATACTATGTTATGTCTTCTGCTGCCCACATACACATGGAAACTAAACAATACTCTACTCAATGACACCTTGGTCAAGGAAGAAATAAAGAAAGAAATCAAAGACTTTTTAGAATTCAATGAAAATGAAGGTACAACCTATCCAAATCTATGGGACACAATGAAAGCTGTGCTAAGAGGAAAACTCATTGCACTGAGTGCCTCCAAAAAGAAACTGGAGACAGCATACACTAGCAGCTTAACAGCACACCTGAAAGCCCTGGAACAAAAAGAAGCTAATTCACCCAGGAGGAGTAGAAGACAGGAAATCATCAAACTAAGGGCTAAAATCAATCAAGTAGAAATAAAGCAAACCATACAAAGAATCAACAAAACCAGGAGCTGGTTCTTTGAGAAAATCAACAAGATAGATAAACCCTTAGCCAGACTAACCAATGGGCACAGAGACAGTATCCAAATTAATAAAATTAGAAATGAAAAGGGGGATATAGCAACAGAAACTGAGGAAATTAAAAAAAATCATCAGATTCTACTACAAAAGTCTATACTCAGCACAACTGGAGAATCTGGAGGAAATGGACAATTTCCTAAACAGATACCAAATACCAAAATTAAATCAGGATCAATTAGATCAACTAAACAGTCCCATAACCCCTAGAGAAATAGAAGAGGTTATAGAAAGTCTCCCAACCAAAAAAAGTACGGGACCAGATGGTTTTGGTGCAGAATTTTATCAGACTTTCAAAGAAGACCTAACACCAATACTCTTCAAACTATTCCACAAAATAGAAATGGAAGGAACACTGCCCAACTCGTTCTACGAAGCCACAATTACACTGATACCAAAACCACACAAAGATCCAACAAAGAAAGAGAACTATAGGCCAATTTCCCTTATGAATATCAATGCAAAAATACTAAATAAAATCCTTGCCAACTGAATCCAAAAGCACATCAAAATGATCATTCACCATGATCAAGTAGGCTTCATCCCAGGGATGCAGGGATGGTTTAATATACAGAAATCCATCAATGTAATAAACTACATAAACAAACTAAGAGAAAAAAAACCACATGGTCATCTCATTAGATGGTGGAAAAGCATTTGACACAATTCAGCATCCTTTCATGCTAAAAGTCCTGGAAAGAAAAGGAATTCAAGGCCCATACCTAAACATAATAAAAGCGATATACAGCAAATCAGTAGCCAACATCAAGCTGAATGGAGAGAAACTTGAAGCAATCCCACTAAAATCAGGGACTAGACAAGGCTACCCTCTCTCTCCATATCTTTTCAATATAGTACTTGAAGTTCTAGCGAGAGCAATTAGACAACATAAGGAAGTCAAAGGGATACAAATTGGAAAGGAAGAAGTCAGTCTATCATTATTTGTAGATGATATGATAGTATACTTAAGCCACTCAAAAAACTCCACCAGAGAACTCCTACAGCTGATAAACAACTTCAGCAAAGTAGCTGGTTATAAAATCAACTCAAGCAAATCAGTAGCCTTCCTATACTCAAAGGACAAGCAGGCTGAGAAAGAAGTTAGGGAAATAACACCCTTCACAATAGCCACAAACAACATAAAGTATCTTGGCGTGACTCTTACCAAACAAGTGAAAGATCTGTATGACAAGAACTTCAAGTCCTTGAAGAAAGAAATCGAAGAAGACCTCAGAAGATGAAAAAATATTTCTTGCTCTTGGATTGGCAGGATCAATATAATAAAAATGGCCATCTTGCCAAAAGCAATCTACAGAATCAATGCAATCCCCATCAAAATCCCAAATCAATTCTTTATAGATCTAGAAGGAGCAATTCTTAAATTCATCTGTAGTAACAAAAAACCCAAGATAGCTAAAACTATTCTCAACAATAAAAGGACTTCTGGGGAAATCAATATCCCTGACCTCAAGCAGTACTACAGAGCAACTGTGTTAAAAACTGCATGGTATTGGTACAGCGACAGGCAAGTAGATCAATGGAATAGAATTGAAGACCCAGAAAGGAACCCACAGTGTTATGGTCACTTGATCTTTGATAAAGGAGCTACAACCATCCAGTGGAAAAAAGATAGCCTTTTCAACAAATGGTGTTGGTTCAACTGGAGGTCAATATGCAGAAGAATGCAAATTGACCCACTCTTATCACCTTGTACCAATATCAACTCCAAGTGGTTCAAGGACCTCCACATAAAGCCAGACACACTGAAACTAATAGAAAAGAAACTGGGGAAGACCCTGGAGGACATAGACACAGGGGAAAGTTCCTGAACAGAACACCAATTGCTTATGCTCTAAGATCAAGAATTGACAAATGGGACTTCATAAAATTACAAGGTTTCTATGAGGCAAAAGACACTGTCAGAAGGACAAAACGGCAACCAACAAAGTGGGAAAAGATCTTCACCAAGCCCACATCCGACTGAGGGCTAATATCCAATATATACAAAGAACTCAAGAAGTTAGACCCTAAAGAGCCAAATAACCCTATTAAAAATGGGGTACAGAGCTAAACAAGGAATTTTCACCAGAAGAAATTCAGATGGCTGAGAAGCACCTTAAGAGATGTTCAACATCATTAGTCATCAGGGAAATGCAAATCAAAACAACCCTGAGATTCCACCTCACACCAGTCAGAATGGCTAAGATTAAAAACTCAAGAGACAACAGGTGCTGGAGAGGATGTGGAGAAAGAGGAACACTCCTCCACTGTTGGTGGGATTGCAAGATGGTACAACTGCTCTGGAAATCAGTATGGCGATTCCTCAGAAAATTGGGCATGACGCTTCCAAAGAACCCTTCCATACCACTCCTGGGCATATACCCAGAGGATTCCCCTGCATGCAATAAAGACACATGCTCCACTATGTTCATAGCAGCCTTATTTATAATATCCAGAAGCTAGAAGGAGCCCAGATGTCCCTCAAAGGAGGAATGGATACAGAAAATGTGGTATGTTTATACAATGGAATACTATTCAGCAATTAAAAATAATAAATTCATGCAATTTGTAGGCAAATGGTTGGATCTGGAAAATATCATCCTAAGTGAGTTAACCCAATCACAAAAGAATGCACATAAAATGCAATTACTGATAAGTGGATATTAATGAGCCCAGAAGCTCTGAATACTCAAGGCACAACTAGCAAATCAAAAGATTCCCAAGAAGAAGGAATGAGAGGACACTGGTCCAGAAAAGACTGGTTCCAGTCTTGCAGGAGAGTGCCAGAACAGAGAAATGGTTGGGAGGTGATTGGGGAATGCATGGGGGAGGGGGGTGGGGGGACTTAATGGACACATGGTGAAGGAGGTACTGGGAAAGGGGAAAGCCTTTGGAATGTAAACAAAGAATATAGAAAATAAAATTTAAAAAAAGAAAAGAAAAACAGAAACAAAAAGCGAGGAAGCCCCCTGAGGTGAGGAGTAACACATAGGAGTTAAACAAGAAACTAAAACCACACCCGTGGATTCCTGTCTTACTCAATAGATACAGATGGGCTCTTAATCACATTCTCTCTTTGTGATGCCCAGGATTATTGATCTGTCATTTGGTGACCAGCTGGTCCCATGCTCTATGGCTCTATAATGCTTATGTTCTTGGCCATAGGTTCTGTTCTGTCTTACTATGATCTAGTTTCTTATTAACCCATGAGAAATCTCCAAACCCACTGACCAACATCCACAAAAGTGAACACCTGTCTGCCTGAGCATTAAGAATTAAGAATTTCTTCTAAAATAAGTGTCTTTTTCAAATAGTTTATGCATCATGAATATTCCCACGTTCTGCTCTTATTTTACAGGGCTTTTTATATGCAGGTCTAGCTGGGCTGTTAGATGCTAGCCAGGAATAATTGTACACCTTGATCATAGTGTATCTATCATTTTCCAGTTCTGGGAAATTAAACTTAGGATCTTGCCCATGCTAGGCAAGTATTCTACCATCAGGTTACAAACCCTATGCCATCTACCCTTTAAAAGTAAAGGAATTTTCCTCATCATGAAGATACCATCCTGACAAGAAGGGCTGAAATAACCTGACAGCCTCATCGTATAACATAAACTAGACTTGAGGGCTTCTTTATTGACAGTCAGCTCACTATAGGAAGATGTCCATAAAGCCATGGGTATCATGGGAGGGATAGCAACACATCACTAGAAGACCTAAGCCCTTAAGTGACCAGCTTACATAACTGACTTCTGGTCCGGTTCATGGCATTTCCCACAGACACTATAGTCCTTTATCTTCTGTTGCTCGCTCTCCACTTTTGTAGGCAAAAAAAGGTGATAAGACCTAATTTACCAAGGAAGCATATTAATAAGCCAGAAGGATCAAGTTCTGCTCCAGTTCCCAAGGTTCTCACTTGGTCTTCCATAGTCCCATAGATGCTGGTAGGACACACAAGACTCCCGCATCCAATAGATGAGGCTTTGTAATTTGTGGGGTAGCAGGGAGGCTTCGTGTTCATACCAGATCCCTTTGCTGCAAAACTCTACATAGGGTCAGTGGGGAGGCTGTCCTGTGTGGGTGGTGTGGGCATGGGCTTTAACAAGTGAAGTAAATGACTGCCTGGACTGCACAAGGTACAGAGTACTTGGGCTTAATGTAGCTCTGGGCCCCAGAGAGGAAGGGTAACAGCAGTGTTGGTGTGCACTGGTGAGTGTCTGAACCGCACGGTGGCCCCTTACTGCTTTCTGAGCCTGATGACTCAGAGCTCATCTTGAGTCATTGGCTTAAGAAGTTTTGGTAAGGGCTGCCTGACGGGCCTTAGTCTACTCTGTTCTATTCTTGTGTGCCACAGCTGAATTGTGCTCCTGTGTGAGATAAGAAAGTGTTGGGAAGTGTTAACTGCTTTAGATGAGTGTAGGAATGCTAGCCAGCCCCGAGGCCTCCCATGTCTTGCATGGTAAGACTTGGGAAAGGATTAGCCAAATCCTGACATGACCATCTGGCGAGAGGTGGCAGAGCTAGCCATTGGCAATTTTAAGGCATGCATCTATGTTTGGGAGCTCTGCAACTGGGCATTGTTGAGGAGGAGGAGGACAAGGCCACCATTGTCCCATGCCACCTTGCCCAGGAGATAATGAAGACCCCAAATTCTTGGTTCAGTTTCTCTCACTCCAAAATCACTGTGTAACATTTCCTTAGCTGTAATCTCTGCTTCACTCCAGTCTTTATTTTCTTGCGTCCTTATTTTTCATTTTCGAGATCTGGGTACAAAGCTGTACCATTGCAGACCTTGACCAGAGTCAAGTGTGATTACTTCCTAGGCAGGCTGCTGTCTCCGTGGTCAAGCAGGCTCACCTGAGGTCACTGATAGGGACACAAAGTCACAGTCTACCCGGAAATGTTGGAGGCTGTGTGCTGGGCAGCATGCTGTCCAAGGCAGTCTAGCAGACTTACCCGGGATTACTGAGGGGAAAACAAAGATACAGTATGTTCAGAAACTGGATGGCGTGTTGTGAATTTTCCAATTCATTTTCCCCAACTGCCCTCATCCAAACAATTACCCAGACATCACCTGGAAGAAGATATCTCTTCCGGGGACAGATGCTTTCCATAACAGAAAAGAACTGGAGCATATGAGATAGGGGGAACAGGGGGAAGAGAGGCAACATTTTGTGATAAAGGGGACATCACTGTCTGACAGCAGAAGATCAAGAAAGTCAAAGAGAGGGCTGATTTTTTTTTTGAGAGATACTGTGGTATTTCCAGAGTCAGCTGACCAGCCTAAACAGAAATTTCAATCCAGATGTGTGGGAGAACCTCTGAGAATCCAGGGGTAGCTTAGTCATATGTGGAGAAGTAAGGGATCCAGGTCTCGTCAGAAATACAGACAATTTTTAATGTTGAGCCAAGATGCAAATGAGACCAGCAAGAATTCCGTCTATCAGTCAGTCAGTCAGTCTGTCTGTCTGTCTGTCTGCCCGTATTTCCCTTGTGTTCACTTTTTGCTCTTTGCTAGGTATCAAAACTGACACCTCACACATATTAAGCAGAATCGTCAACTAAGCTACCACAGCAGCTACACATCCCTGGATACCCTAGTTACCTCTGAAAATGCTTCTAAGCACTTTCAAGCTTGTCAGCCAGCAGACCCTAAATAACCTAGCCAAAGGGGATATCACGCCAGGCTTCCAGAACCCGGGCACTAAATTTTGACAAAAACTGCATGCTGAGCTAGTAGCTTACTTCTCAAAAGGCATCCACCTGGTAGACATTCATCTTAATCTATTTTCTGTTTTAATAACAAAGCACCTGAAGCTGTATCATTTATAAATAAAAGAGGTCTGTTTGGGCCCATAGCGGTAAAGTCCAAGAATGCAGCATGAATACATGCTTGGCTTCTGGTATGTTGTGACATCTCAGTGAAGAAACAGAAAGGGGAAGTGGGCTGTGTTGGAGAATGCCTGTGAGAGAGGGACTGGGGGAGATGCCATCCTTGTTTTTCAGCTTGCATTCAACCTACCAGAGTCATTTTATCTCCATCCAATCCTTCACAGGATGGAGTGTCCTCCCACTTTAATGTCCCACCACTGCCTGCTACTGTTTTGGTGGGAATCAGATACCAACATGAGTCCTCCTGGAGATGAACCGTATGAAAACCTTTGCAACATGAAGAATGGAGCAAGAGCTTAGAACCCCAAGGTCAGCTGCATGTGGATGTGTCTGCCTTCTACTTAAGGTTCTAATAGATAAGCTCACCAATTCTAGAGACTACCATCTCCAGCACCAATGGATGTAATACGTGACCAGGATAGGTACCAGGAGAGGCAGTAGATCCTACTGTTTTTTCTCAGCAGCTGACTTGGATGAGACATCAATCTATCTTGATAGCTCCCAGGCACTTAAAAAAAGACTTGACCTTTCTCAAGGGTCATCAGCCAGACCTAGGACTAATTATAACAGCCTAATCTACACAATTAAACTAAAGACTTCTGACTTACTAAACAAAAGCCCCTCTTATCTGTAGGGACAACCTGCTATGTCACAGGAGAAGAGGTAACATTCCTGCTGGTCTCTGAGACTGCTCAGGTGACAAGTAGCAATCCAATGTCTCATTGGTCCTTCTCCCAGACCTGGCTGACACCCTCTGTCACTGAAATGGTAAAAAGGTTAATCATATGACACACGGATTCATAGACACACAGATACACATAAGCTTGCTTTCCCCTGCCTATACAGGATTCTCTGATGTTCTGTTGCATACAGGAAGTCAGGAAAGAACAGCAGCTGGTAAGGAGTGTGTGTGAGGACATGAGAGATAGAGAGATAGAGACGCAGGAGTGTGTGTGTGTGTGTGTGTGTGTGTGTGTGTGTGTGCGCGCGCGCGCACGCGCGTGCAAGAGAGAGAGACATAGAAAGACAGACATACACACACACACAGAGAGAGAGAGAGAGAGAGAGAGAGAGAGAGAGAGAACACGTGATTGTGTGTATGCACTGTAGTAATGGGGCTGGGGGTAGAGAACACATGTGGATCTTTCTTTGCCTGAGTGTGAAAACCAGAAAACAACTTCAGATGTTATTACTCAGATACTTTTGTTTGAAACAGGGCCCCTCTTTGGCCTGTAACTTCATCAAGCTGACTAGGGTACCTGAGCAGCAATGCATACACTCTCTCTCAGGGATTACAGGCATATGCCACCACATTTGACTCTGCTCTGTTATGAATTCTTGGGCTGGAGTGTCCTAAGTTTTGCCAGACAGATGTTTTACTCAGTGAGCCATCTCCTAATCCCCAGACTATTCACTGCAACAACTCTAGCTCCAAATTTACTCCCTGTGGTGGGACTGGAGAGTAAGAATCTAAGGGGTAAATTCTCAAATGACACGATCCAACCAACTTAGAAGGAGAGGCCAAGCCATCTCAGCTTTCTGCAAGGCTGTATAGTTAGTGCTAATATTTGTTAATTTGCTCTGGCTTCCTTCTGCTAGAGTACAGGCTTGTCAGGCTGTCAGGTAATAATGTCTTGTATAATAACTTACATAAGGTGTTTAATGAAAGCAATTACTAAAGCATTTCTTTAGTTAAACATCATATAATTGTCTTCCCATGACAGGGCAGCACAGCCAAGGAAGGTCAAATCATTATCAGTGAACGCAGCTCTCTGATCCAGGGAGCCTCTGCTTTTAAGTACAGCCAGCCAGAGTCACGGAGCACGGTTGGATTTTTGCATTACAATATATGATTCTGTGGGCTCTGATTAATGCTGATAAATAATGTATGCTTTGTGTGTTGATTTCCAGTGGCTCATGTGGCTCTGCACACAGCCTTGCCTTAAGGGTTAGCAAAAGAGAAATCTCAGTCTTGCGTTTGAAGAAAGCTGAGCTCTGCAGAGCTCTATGCCTGATTTAGGATTCCTTGGGTACGACCCCCACCCCCCGTCCTCATTTGCTGGGATGAGCAACATGGCCAAAAGCAACTTGTGGAAGAACAGGTTTACTTCACTTCACAGATTCTAGGCTTGCATCACAGAAGGAAGGCAGGGCAGGATCCTGAAGGCAGGAGCTGAGGCAGAGGCTGTGAGGATGGATCACTGCTTACTAGTTTGGTCCTTGTAGCTTGCTCAGCCTGCTTTCTTATGCAACCCAGGACCACTTGCCCAAGGGACGCATAGTCCATTATTAGCTGGACCCTCCCACATCAGTCAATCTAGACAATGTCCCACAGACCCTGCAAGCCAATCTGATGGAGGCATTCTCCTCATTGTGGTTCCCACTTTCCAGATGACCCTGGCTTTTGTCAAGGTGTTAAAATACTAGCCATCTTACCACTCCACCGCTCTCAGACTTCATCTCTGTGTGTGTGTTTCTATTATGATTTTTCTCTTCCTTAGATTGGTCATTTATTTGAAGAATCCTCCTTGAGAAACTACTGTGTGTAAAACACAAGGCTAACCTAAGTGCTAGAATTACAGAGCCCCGATGTTAAGGATCTCATGCAGTAGGTCTCAGCTGCTATATATATATATAAAAAAAAAAACCACCATAGCTTATAAACAAGAGAATTGTGTTTGCCAGTTACAGATACTGTGAAGCTCAAGACAGAGATGAGTAAGAGCTACAGTTTAATGAGAGCTCTCCTGTCCCTAACTCAATGGACATCTCTCTGCTTTGTCCTTGAGTAGACGGAGGGCCAGGGAACTCTTCTGGGCTTTGCAGAGGATGCCTGTCATGACATCATGATTTCATCACATCTCATAGGCCCTGCTTCCTATCACTATCGCCTTAGGGAATCAGGTTTCAGCCTATAGGAAGGCCACAAAGCATCGTCACCCATAACCAATCATAAGGCCCTCTTGCTTCTGATCAAGAAGGAGTAACAGGGATTTACACTCGACTAACAAAAGTAAGACACACATACCATTAAGTGTTAACGTTTCTGACATTCATCACCAAAGGTAATGATTCCTGAGATATAATAAAAGGAAACGAGGAGACAGACAACTGGCCCAGCCCATTCTTGGAAAGCTTCAAGACCACGGAGAAGAAATATCATCAGAGCCCAGTGGGCTCTGAAATAAGGAATTGGAGCTAAGTTCCAGGAAACCATGTTCAAGAATATTAGACTTTAGGGGAAGAAGAAGGGCCCTGGAGAGCGGAGAGAGATCCTTCCCACCTGCTACAGAGCACAGAGCAGCATGCATAGGCATGGGTGAGGGAACCATTCAAGCCCAAGGGAGGAACCCACTGAGAAGATTAGAAGAAACTCTAGTCCGAGCTCAGGCAAAGCTGAGGATAGGGTTGTTTCCTCCTGGCCAGAATAGGAAATGTTCTAGTTCACAGAGCACGAGACAGACGGCTGGGTGGGGTGGAAGAGGCCCTAACTAGGGCTGTTCTATCTTTGCAAGTCCATCAAACATTCTAAACACAAATGTATCTGAAAACAAAGCCCAGTGAGAGTTATGGAATATAGAAAATTAGCCTCATAAGGCTAAATCCTCAGTTCCGAGCATCCAATCCAGATAGTGTCAGGCATCCGCAGAAGCCAGAAAGTCGTGCTGGAAAAGTAACATGACACAATGCACAGAGGTATTAGGACTCCCTAAGGCTCAGCAGTATGGGATCCACTCATTCATCCATTGAACCTGTTTCCTAATGGGATGGTTTTCTGCCAGTTGGACAGTAATCTGCATGTTACACAGGATGACACAGTTTGTTCCATAGCGTGTTGGACGACACAGCGCCAGCAGGTTGGTCTCAAGGAGGATGGTCCCCTGCTGCAGCTGAGCACAAACACACCGCCATTCTTAGAGGGCAGCATGAGTCTTTGCAAACCACGTTTGCCTCTAAGCCCTTGCGTTTCAGCTGACCTAACCTCCCTGCAGAACAGAAAGGCTGACACAGTGTCTACCCGGGGGGTTCAAGTCAACCCAGAGAGACCACCACACAGCTAGGAATCTCTGAAAGTCAGCCCTTGCGCGGCAACTGTTCGCAGAGAAAAACTGGCCAATATTCACAATGCCTGGGACATATGGTGAGGCAGCGCACATTTTAAATACCAAGAACACTCACTCAAAACCTCCCCAAAGGCTTTAGGGATTGGATTTGGCGTTTGGACGTGTATCAAGGCGCGTACTTACCTGACAGTGCGAGGCCTGCCTAAGCGCCTCCAGTCCAATGTCCTCCGTGGTTCAAGAGTGGATTACGCAGTAATTAAAGGTTGCGTCTACTTTGCCCCAAACCCAGCAAGGACAGCAACAATGAAGACTCTCTCTAAAGGATCTGGAGGGCTTCTCTGAGCAACAATCTCTCCTTTGATTTGTTCAGTATGAAGAACACACAGCAGGCATATGGAAGGAGAAGAGGCAGCCCTGGAAACTTTGGAAAATATTTTGTGTGGGTTTAGTTTTGGTTACACAGACTTGATGTTTTGAAGCATTTAGTGCAAGGCTTTCTTCATGCCCAGGGAACTTCCTGATATGAGAAGCTGACTTGTGTTGGCCCTGGAGCAAACACAGCTTTGGGGAGAAAGCAGTACTGTGGGTTAGAGAGCTATATTTTCCTAACCCCAAACCCGAGGGGAGAGAGAAATTTTGTAAAATCATGCCAGACTCTAGGAAAGCGTTTTTTTTTTTTAATCCCAAATCTTCCATTTTCCCAATAGTTTATCTCACTTTTAACATACCTGTTTTATTAAAATTAGAGGCTAAGGACTGGCGAGCTGGCTCAGGAAGAAGAGATGATCTGGTTGATGCTCAGTGCACGGTCCCCAGCGCCCACATACTAGCTTTACTTCAGGGTGAGATGCGCTCTTCAATCCGCTGTGGCTGCTGAAGGAAATGCATACCCTCTGTCTCTCTGTGTCTCTGTCTCTGCCTCTCTCACACACGCACACATATGCACGCACACACAAACATACGTACGTAAGTACATAGAACAAAAACCTTTTAAAACTAGATGTTAAGTTAAATATGCCAAAGAGAAATGTTCCTTTGAGTTCCCAACAACTAAATCTATAGATGAGAAACCTGGAGTAATAAGGATTATGAGACGAGATGGTTTAAATATGACAGGAACACACTGTTAGTTTAATGATAAAATGTTTGCAACACAGCGGTTGGTTACAAATGTATTTACATCTAATTTTCTGGTGTCCATGTTTCTCGGGTGTCCCGGATAATTTCTCATCTATTACTCTTGGTTTTCCCAGAGCTGCTCTTCACTGCGCACAGGATCTAAAATTCTACCTTTGCAGGAAATCTTCTCTGATTACAGGGCAGGAAGAGTACACAGCGAAGGGAGGATGGAATATTCTTTGCTGGCAGTTGCCAGAACCTGACAATTCTTTTAACTTTAATTTCAAGGGAAATGAAAGGAGAGATTGATAGGCAAGCACCATGCGCCTCATTGTTCTCCTTCACAGTTATCTAGGAGTATGGCTTATTGATAAACAGCCCTAAAGTATCAAACCCATCAACAAAATTACTCATTTCCATGAAAGAATCTAAAGGGAGGGGATCTTTTCTTCTATAGAAAAGCAAATTATATCTGTTACGTGCGAACAAACACAGGCACCACACACACATAGGGACGCTTTTCTTCCCATTTAAAGTGTTGACTTGTAAAATTATTTAAAAAAAAAAACTGAACCTATAATAGCATATTTTGTCTTTGGATCAGTGTTGATTCTGTTAAATTTGAGCTCTCTTGCGAGTTTATAAGCTTTGGGAAACAGGAATAAAAGGGGCCAGTGTCCTGACATCTCTTGAACACCCACGACTTGTTTCTAAAATAGTAAACACAAAACACATTCTAATTAAGAGCCGCAATGCAATCCTGTAACTTGAGTTGGTTTTTTTTTTTTTTTTTTTTTTTTTTTTTTTTTTTTAGGTTGACAGCGGCGAGTGCACCGCCTCACAGAGCAGAGCCTTACAGTGAAGTGAATCTGCTCCACGGGTAAAAAGGAGAGATCGCCGCATAGAAACCTGGCTGTGTGCATAATTGAAAGAGATACAGAACTGAAATGGGGAGGGAAGGAATAAGCGATTCCTGGAATTGATGCCCATTGAATCTCTGCCCATTTCTAAAAAAGTACTTCAGGGAAAAAAAAAAAGAAAAAGAAAAAACCCTGGCAAAATCCTGGTTTCCATTGCTCTTCAGTCCCCTTGCCAGGATGAGAACCAGATGTTCTGTGATATCGCACAGTCTGTCCTACCGGCATTTTTGGTTGTATTAACTTCAGCAACTACTGGAAATTTTATGTGAGAAGATTCACAGGTGAGAATGATCCAAATTCCCTGAGACATCAGGGGCTTTTATGGGATTGGAGAAGAACCGTAAAAGTGTCCAAACCTTTCTGCGACGTGCTCCCATTCAGATGGGAGCGTATGCTCCTGTAACTCAGATCGATATGCACGAAACAAAGCAAGTGAGGAACATGTGAAACACCCACTCCCACCCCGACCCAGTACCCCAGAACCTCCCACTAGTGCCCACCACCCCTACCACCACAGGAAGCAACGTTTATTGTTAATAAGATTTAGTCAAGGGCTTAAGGTGGGCGGTAGATCTGAAGTGGTAAAAAATAACCTACAAATCAGAATGGAAACTGGGGCGGAGGGCTGGAGAGACGGCCACAGGGAAAGAGCACCCACTGCTCTTGCGGAGGGCTTGAGTTCTCTTCCCAGCACCCGCCTCAGGTGGCTCACAAGCTCCTATAACTCCAGCCCCAAGGGGTCAGACGGTCTCTTCTGGTTTGCTTGATTCCTAGGTGGATGATTTGCAGTTAAGGACTGAAGTTAAGTGGAGAAGTTAGGTAGAGCCTAACATCTACCCAAGATGACCCAAGCGAATATGATTTCAGGAGGGGAGTTACATGTACCAGAGAGGATGCTCACAGGCATTCACAGTGTCAGATTCCACAGGAAGTACAAAGTAACAGCATCACTTAACCACAGTGACCCGCCACTCCACTATGTACTGTACCACCTAAGCCCAGAATCCAACAGAGGGCTGAGGGGTGGGAGGAGGACTAGTAAGTACTCGGGTAAATATGACACACGAGGTATCTATGTAATTGGTTGGAGGAGAAGATATATCTGTAAATATACTTATTACCTAAGTTTTTTTCAAACCTTATACTGATATATTTATTAATAATTCTCTTGGGTCTGGAGCTCCCCCTTGGTTGGCGCTGGGCTTCGCTGTCAGGAAGTAAGCACTGGGTTCAATCCCCAGCACTGCAAATACTATACGGCCAGCACTTGGAAGCTGGAGGCAGGAGGATTAGACATTCAAAGTCATTCTGGGATACATGGGCCTCTGTCTCTCTAACCCTCCTTTTAGAGAGGGGAGACCCTAGGTTGGCAGATAACAACCCCTGAGCCTAAATCCGTGGATCAGATGTTACATAGCACTTTAACCAAGATGGAGACAAGGGTCTAGGTCACATGTGTGTTTCCAGTGCGCTTTTCTTTAAGGCAGTCAGTCCTGAAGCCCAGCAGCTTTGGTCAGCCCACAAAGGACTGCTGGCCATGTCCAAATACCATCCCCTTATTAATTTATCTGCCAAAATGAACTTACTGAGGCACTGTTCATTGCCACTCTAATTGCTAGAAATGAGGAAGAGAAAATGTAGACTTTCTGTTCTTTCAGAGTCATGTATTCAAGAAGCATTTTCTTCTTTCTCCCTTGGGACTCTTAAAAGCTTTTGGTTTTCATCTGAAGCTTCCTGTTTGTAGAGATGAAGAAGACCCGTGAAAAGTAATGTCACACTACAGACTGTGACAAGTAGACCACATCAAATAGGCAAGCGCCACACTTAATGACAGGTGTCCCCGACAGGTTCATGACATAAGCTCTCAGTCCTCACCTTGTGGTGCTATTTTGATAGATTACTGAGTGGCAGTGGTGGCCATAGGTCACTCAGGGAAGGCTTCTGCAGGCTTCATCCTGACCCCTGGTTCCCGCCTCCCCCTCTACGTCTTCTCTTCACTGATGTGAACAGACTCTACCACACGTATTCCTTCTGCATGATCTGAGCACCATGTCTACAGGCTTAGATTTCTTAAAACATACTTTTAAGAAGGGTTCTCAAATGCTTCGACCCCCTTCTAGCCCACCATCCAAAGGTAGAGAAGAAAAGATGGTAGATAGGACAAGTTCAGTAGCATCAAACATGAATCGGCAGTGGTGGCACCATCTAGAGGAAACAGCCAGGTCTCCGCCAAATCACAAGTCAGTGGGAGCAACCAGGATCAGCCGGGATGCCGAGAGGTTCTCTGTCATGCCTCTTTCAATGAAATAAAGATCCGCGAAGACACTAGACCAATGAAGCATTGCAAGGCTGGCTGTGTAAGCATGATGTCACTGTCCCCAGGGTCCTATTTATAGATTCTCCAAATATCGCATGTCTTCCCATGACAGCAAAACGTGATTCTGCATCACGTGGCATACACAGAAACTTCCACTTTGCACATCTTCTCTGGGATGACAAACTGAAACCCTCTGAAAACAGGAGCCCAAATACATATTTTCCCTCTCCAGCTGTCTCTTTCAAGAAAGGCTGTCACATGAGTGGAAGCATTGCACACAGGCACAGTGCAGTCCTATGACCTCTTGGGTCTGCTCGGAATTAGCATGGCTTCTCTGCGTTGGGACATTAAAACAGCATCATAACATGATTTTTTGCTCTACAAGAGATCATTTGCCACATAGCATGGAATCAGGTAAGCATCAGCAAAGGACCAAATTACAATGTGCTCAGAGTTTGTTCCTGGTACCCATCTTTTGACATCTGGGTTCAGTGATTTATTTCCCCGATGGTGACTATATCTCTTTACACTGGTGATACAACCCTATTCCTAAATAGCTCCCTACTTTTCCTAGTTCCTAAACCTACATTCTCTTTTAGATATAACTACATGCTAAGGACAAATAAGAGGACAGACAAGTCCACTAAGTTGTTTTCTTCTGCCCCCCCAGCCCCACATGCATGACAGCATTCATCTGTCTCCATAGCATGCACACGTGTGCATTACAAGCATGGTAATAAATTGAGATTTTAAAATATATATATATACGTATATATATATATATATATATATATATATATATATATATATAGTGAGATGTGGCACATTAGGCCACATGCTTGGGCTGAAACTAGACTTTTAGGATGAAAAAAATGTCCAGCAAAATTTGAATCCAGCTACCACTAATATGTCAATCAGAGTTTGGCAGAAGGGTTGGGTGAAGAGGCACAGGACTATGTGTAGCCCTTCTAAGCATCCCTCTATATCTGAGTTTGGGACCAACATTACTAACGCCATTTTTATGTTATAAAATAGTGATTTTATTACAGATACTATGTTATAAAATACAAATTTGTATTAAAAATACAATAAGGGATAACTTCTCACTTTTGATGTCATTTTTGATAGATCCTTAATTAATATTTGCTCGTGCCTTTGGAAAGTGTCAAAGCCAAAACTAAATTTCTGTTACACAACTATACGTGGATTTTGTAAAGTTTTCTCGAAGCACCACAACCTGGACACATGTACTTGGTCTCAACTTTAGATCTTGTGAACATCTTCACCAACTCCAATTTTATTAGCCGAGAGAGATGGGCTGATGAGAGGGCTCCTGGGGTGAAGGTGCCTGTGGCCAAGCCTGGTGCTCCAGGCTTGGTCTTCAAGACCAACGGTAGACAGAGCGAACAGACTCTCACAAGATGTCTTCTGACCTCCAACATATGGCCTGAGTCATATGTGTGTACACCCCTAGCACGCATAAATAAATGCAACCAAAAAAAATTCTACAGCAGGAGCTAAAGACTGAAA
This sequence comes from Apodemus agrarius, assembly GCA_964023405.1. Classification (NCBI taxonomy): domain Eukaryota; kingdom Metazoa; phylum Chordata; class Mammalia; order Rodentia; family Muridae; genus Apodemus; species Apodemus agrarius. The sequence goes on along the minus strand of OZ030006.1, from coordinate 175,422,866 downwards.
ACTCAAGAATGCAGTCGACAAATAGGGAAATACACACAGAGTTCTGTGTCAGAACTCTGGAGAAACTTCAGCAGATGAGACCTGAGGTGGGAAAGCCCACAGGCTGCGTCTGCAGCTGAGCAGATGCTAAAGGTGCCTTGGGTTTCACTGACTCGGGACTAGCAGCCCTGCTGATTAAACCCTCTGCTGGGCGCTGCCTTGGGAGATGGCTGAGGAGTCTTCCTACCTGGCTTTTCCATCTTATTATTCACATCCTCTCTTGTTAACAATCTGCCAAAGCCACAGGACAGTAAATTAAAAATAACCTTGCTTTGCAGCCCGATACACACTTCCTACAAGTGAAGTGTGTCAAGTCAAATAAAAATTAAAAGGAACCCAGCGCTGTGCCAGCTCTGCGGAGTAGCGTTTTACATGCCCTGCGTATTATTAAACAACATATTCGCACCTTCCAAAAATACATATTATGTGAGTTCTAGGCAAGCCAACTGGAATCTCAGCTAAAAAGAAAAACAAAAGAACCCCAATCGCATACTTCAGGAAGCCCAGACTCTCACGTTCACCAGTAAGTGTGAAGTAGGTAAACAGCTTGCCTTATTTGGGTAAAGTCAGGTGTGTGTGTGTGTGTGTGTGTGTGTGTGTGTGTGTGTGTGTCTGTGTGTGTCTGTGTGTCTGTGTCTGTCTGTGTCTGTGTGTACACATCTGCATGTAAGTATGTCTGTGTGTGCGTGTGTGTATATAAGTGTTTGTGTTTGTGTATAACTGTAAGTGTGCATTATGTAAGTATGTGTATCAGTGTGTGTGTGTGTGTGTGTGTGTTTGTGTGTATGAGTGCAGAAACAACAACTTTGCAAAACTGAACTAGCCAATGGGTTAGTTTCCAGATGCCCAGGAATGGGAAATACAACCACCCCATGATAGCCAGAGATAGCACAGTGCAGAGGGGCAGAGAAGAAAGTTAGCTCTTAGTGAACTCAGCTGAAAATGACCTTATGCGCCAGAGAGAAAGGATAAAGGCATGAGAGGTGGGCTGGGACCGTGAGCAGTTTGGTCTCCTGTGAATACAGGTTACGGTTTAAGCAGAAGACAGACATTTGAATAAGCAGTAGAGCTGTGGGACCCCTTGGTCATCGTCGGAGACACAGCTGAAGAAGAACCCCAGGATTAGAAGTGACTGACAGCCAGTGAATAGCTTCCCACATTTGTCCCGAGACACTGGGAGAGCCTACCATTAAACATTTCCAAAGGAAATACTGTAAGTTCAAAGGTCATGAAGGTCCCTTCAGCTGCTATCCATGCCTCTCCTCGGGGTAGAATGTCCATGCGCAGTCTGCATCCAGAGAGCTGAAAAGAGATTCCCATGTAACCCAACGGAACTCTTCTCACTGATGAGAAAATATTCTTAAATATGTGAGAACGTCAAAAATGAGATGCTTTCTACACAATTTGTTAGAGGCATAAACAACAGAAATAAAAATTTAAAAAATGATGAATCTTTTGAACACACAGTGAACAATTAAATGACTATTCACTTTAAATGACTATGTGGATAAACTTGACGTAAATGTCACATGTCAAAATTCTTTTGAAGGGAACATAATATAGAATGTTAATAAAAGCAGTCCCTTGATCCTGATACGAGCATGTCCAACAACAGGTCTCAGGCTCCATCAGATCTGAAACTGCTAAATACAAAGTAAACCCAGAAAACAAACAAAAAACCCAGGCATGTAACAGGAAGCAACAAACTGTGCAAACAGGCTTCACTGGAGAGGTCTACCATTCTCCTGGCACAGAGACTGCAACATATAACACATCTGAGCTCTTTAACGTTCATTCATTTATGTGCTAAAATTCAAAATTCAAAATGTTTGAAACTTAAAATGTCTGTCATTCATCATTTTAAAATAGACTAAAACAATTTGTAAAAAATTAAAAAATAAAAGTTGCCTAACGAAGCAAGATGTATTGTCCCTCATAATGACGGCTGCTATAGTGATATTGAAAGTAGGACTGAGGCACAGAACACAGATGCGTGGATATTAGCATGGATCACAGGACAATGATAAGAAAATCAGATATAAATAAAGTACATTTTACTTAGCAGATAATACATGGATGATTTGATAGATGAGTCTAATTAGTTAAGTATTTGAGAAAAACATACATTATGCTTGTGTCTGAAACTAAAACAAACTCCAGGTTAATTAAAGTTCAATGATAAAAAGGAGCCATATTAGGTGAAAAGGGACCTAATTATAGTAAAAGTAAAAAAAGAGAATTAAACATAAAAACAACCAAGATGTAGGGAACATTTACCAGAGAAGGAAAAGAGCCTGTTCACTCCTATATCAAATATCGGAATATATTGATTTTAATATGATTATCTAGCTTCGGTTGCCCTAAAAGGACAGCTGTTTAGCCCCGGCTCTAAGAACAACTCCTCCCGTGTGCCCCAGTGGTACACACAGTGGGCCAGGCATTTGCTAGTACCTTGTTTCCCAGCATCTATTTTAAATTATTTTTGCACTGAATCCCTTTCCTCCTGCTGGAGGTTCTGTGTAGTGGAAACAAATTACAAAAAGAAAAAAGAAATGTAACAAAGGTTTTCCTCACAGCTGTGGCGGCCAGATGGCAGGTTTCAGCTTCTGGGGACATAGTGGAAAAACCTGTTAACTTTTAAATCCAGTTCAGTCAAATGTGTCCCCGGGTCCCTTGTAAGGCGTTCACTACTTTCTACTGCTCTTCTGTCCTAAAGTCCTGGGTTCTGTCTGGCACCCTGGCTGCCATCTTGACATCATGATCTGAGCTCAGCACATTGGCTAGACTGTCCTGTTTACTCCTATCCATGTCCACACTCCTTGTATTCACTGTAGTGCTCTTCAGAGAACCTGTGTAAGCCGCAGTACCCTGTATCCTTCGTGAAACAATGTATACATAGACTTAAGAGAAAGGGCTTAAGCCTGATACTGCTCTAGGCAGTCAAGGTTTTTTAAGGGCTTGAAAACAGTGGCCCGCTCTTCTGGACACATCGCTTAACTTTCTTCCTCACGGATACCAAGAACTAGAAAAAATCTAAGCATTTGATTATAGGATAATAATCACCACAATGTGTCATCTTTACTAGAACCAGCAATCCGTTGCCGGGGAAAGGAGGCTTTCCAATGGATCTACCTACAAATTGCTCAGGAGTCCCCAGGGATACCGCTTTCATGAGTTGTCCACGCCATAGTCATGTCTCTCTCTTTGAGGCACCCATGCTCCGTGTTTCTGTGAATAGGCCCTCATCCATTCCCTCATGAGTAACAACCATAAACACGGTGGCTTACCACACTTGTCTTACATGACATCACATCCCAGTACTGTAACAGCCGCTTTTATCTAGGGTGAAGAGGTGCTTCTTATGTATGTCTCCAGAAAAACTAATACAACAAGAGACTGAGGCAAATTGTGAGTTCAAGGCCAGCCTGAGCTACATAGCAAGACCTCGTCACTACCCCCTACCAAAACAGTGACCTAAATAAATCTTGTCTGAATAAGAAGCTCGCAAGCTCTTGCCATGTCAGTCTGGCAACCTGAGATCTATCTCTGGGACCAATGTCCAGTTAGAAGGAGAGGAATAGCTGGACAGAGTTGGTCTGTGATGTCTCTCTCTGCGCTGCATAGCAGGTGCGTGTGTGAGCAAACTCAGACACGTGCCTGTGTGTGCCCACATAGTACACACTCACACCATAATCTAATAACAACTACAGTAAATAGTGACCATAGGAAGGAGGCTGCCTCACCCGTGTCTGTGGAGACAGACAGCTGGGGCACCGCCCACTGCCGCTTTCCATCACAGTTGCCCTTTGCCCTGCAGGGTGGCTATCTCTTACAAGTCCTAGTGTCACCTTTGCCCTTGACCTTTATTGTCCCCAGCACATTTCCCATGAGAGCAGGAATATCTCTGGCACAGAGCACATGGCATAGCATGTACTCAGGACACGTGAGATCAATGGTTGAACTGGAAGCCTTGCCTGGGACAATACCAAGTTCACATACTTCACACGATTGCTATAAGATATGAATGGGAAAGGAAAGCCAGAATGGAGCATCTCCTCTGTGTGGGGGGAAATCTCAGACACTAAGTATGCATCGAATCTCATGCCTACAACCATCTTATAGACTGATCACCCAAGTGTGCATGCACATTTTTATATAGAGTGAGAGACCAATCAGGTTGTGGTCTTGTTCATTCTCATATAAGTGCCAAACCTGGATTTGACGGTATAGCCTATGTTCTTTATTTTAACTGCTATAGTCACTCAGGATATGTTGTAAACTAGTTGCTTTTCCTGTATTTTTGCTATACTTATAATATTTTGAGGTGCTAAATGTTTGAACAAGTTATACTTTCCAAACTCTGAAGTTCTTTAACTATTCTTTATATATTCTCACTTTTTAAATATTATATAAAAACTTTATATATCTGCAATTCTAACAGCCTGTCTTGTACAGAGAAATTTGTTTTATTAAAGGGAAATTATCTAACATTCCATAATCTTAACTCAGTTGAAGGTTGAACTTCCAGGTAGCTTTTTGGACAATGTTTTTCACACTAATTTCTCAGTCTGTCAGTTGCCTGAGCATCATGTTTCTTTTAAGAGAGTGATAGAGTACCAGGGATAGATGTATTTTGGTGTTGCATTTATTTTATGCTCATTACTGGGAATTATGTAAATAAAAATCACTTAAAATTAATCTACCAACTAGGCCTTAGATATGGCTTCCCGACTTAGTTTGGGTTTTTATTGCTGTGAAGAGAAACTATGACCACAGCAACTGGATAACTGGCTACAGTTATTGTCATTATGACAGGAAGGATGGCGGCACGCAGACAGTCATGGTATGGAAAAACAGCTGAGGGTTCTACATCTGGATCAGCAGCAGCTGGAGAGAGCATGACACTGGACATGGCTTGAGCATCTGGAAACTCAAAGCCCACACCAGCGGCACGCTTCCTTCACACCTCCTAATAGTGGCACTCCCTATGAACCTACAGAGGGCATTTTCATTCAAACCAAAACACTTACAGAAAAACAAGAAGAATCAAGTCAGAAAGGGGCTCAGGAAAGATATGCAGTATATGCTTTAAAAGGAAGATCTACACAGTTCCCAAGAGGAATGGGTAGATTTTCTTAACTCAGGAAGCACAGGCTAACATCTAGTAGACCAGAGCCTGAGACAGTGTCTGGTACTGTGACAGCCAATATTTAGCCAGGGTCTCTCATTCTGAGAGCCTGGTTTGGAATCCAGGTTGTAACTTAACAATCCTACTGTGACTCAGCTATTTTTCATTAGGCAAACTACAATCCGAAAGTATTAATCAAGTATAATACATACTACTACTAATAATAACATACGAGATTTTATTTAAACTCATGCAGAAATCCCTCATTTGCTTTCAGTACTAGAAAGATACGTGAAAAGTCTATGTGCTAACTCTGAAACTATGTCTTACCAAGCCCTGCATGGTCATGGAAGGGACAGCATGACATAGTTCCCACCCCTGGGGCAGAGTCAGCAGGACAGGGCCTCCATGAGTATTGATGGTTGCTGGGCATGATGTTTGTTTGATAAATATATGTATGTATGTATGTATGTATATATGTATGTATGTATGTGTATATATATGAATTTTATACATATACACATACACATCATACACATACACACACACACACACATATATATATACATATATTCATATATATATATACATATATATTACTTAATGTTCCTCTTTCAGGAAATACTCTCCATGCCAATGTTATGGGGAATGTCCTCTCTGACAAGGTTAATGACTCCATGATAATCAGAGATAGCAGGTGTCCAGGAGGCAAGGGTGTGTCTAATGTCTTGGAAAAAAAAAGGCAAGTGTTATGATCTTCAAGAAAACCCTTAAGGCTGTAGGAAAGAACTCTGAAAACATGAATTCAAAAATACATAATTTCTCAACCATTCAAAATATACGGATGCAATATGAATTGTATAACTAGTTTCATGGACCTAAAAGAACAGGGGGCAGCCACATTGTGAGCCAGCTTGTCATAAAGAAAGATACTAAGGCAGACAGATTCCTGATATCAAGGTCAGCCTGGGTCAGTGAATTTAGTCTAAGTGTGGTCAGAATGGTAATCTCAGAATGGGATCTCACCCAGATAAGTTTACTGTTTGTGCTTACAAAGATAAGCAGATCTCTGAATCCTTTTGGCATGTTAAAAAAAGAAAATAAAATGTGCTTGCTGTCTTTTTCTGTGAGTCTTTCCTGGGTAATGGAATGCCGATTCCTGGAAAAATAAAAAAGGAAGCTGGAGTAAATGTCTGAATTGATACATAAATAAAAGCCTGGGCCTTGATCGTTGTGTGCTGGGCTATCTGGTTAGGCTGTCGGTAGAGCTCCAGAGAAACCTGTCTCAGGCAGAACACAGACTACCAGCGTGTACTCCATGATTGACTGAGTTGTGTATCAGCGTGTACTCCATGATTGACTGAGTTGTGATTTTTGCTACTCTCAAGCACCACTCCTCTCAGGAACCCTTCTCTAAGGTGATGCTGGTCCTTGGCATAGACTCTACTTGCCAAGAGAATACTGCCATTGTCTTTAACTCATAGGGCTCATTACAGGGCCCTATACTGCCTGATATACTACTTGACTATGAGAAAGATTGCTAAACCTACAAAAATGGAAGAAAACGAGCAAGTACAGCTGGCTTAATCATTTATACCTATTAAGGTTAGTATGGAATGAATTGAACATTTTGAAATATTATAGTAATACTACAATTCAAGTATTATTATTTAATGTTTCCTTGACAATTTTTATAGTGTGTGTGTGTGTGTGTGTGTGTGTGTGTGTGTGTGTACATGTGCCAGAACACATATTCATTGAATTCAGAGGACAACTTATGGGATTAGGTTCTCTTTTACCACCATGTGGTTTTGCGTGATCAAACTCAAGTGGCCAGGCTTGGCAACAAGCACTTAGCCTCTGTGTTACCTTGCTGGACTTATGACAGTTTCACATATCCCTCAATAGTCTCTGATTACTCTCCATACCCTTTTTCTTACCTTTCTCCTACCCTGTTAACAACCACTCCCCTCTAACAGGTTCATAACATTTGTTCTTACTTTGTGAGGCATTTAGTTTAGCCAAGGACATCTGTAGAACTTGGCTTTGAACTGTCCACTAGAGTGTGGCACTCCAACTGAGGGATGCATCGAAACAAACCTATGAAAATATAAGAAAATAAGCATGTATAATTTATATATTTCATAATTAATATGCACATATAACTTTTACCTTTAAAGGTTGAGATGAATATCAGTAACTTATTATATATTATAGTAAACTCTGAAATCAATTATTTTTGATAGAACTTTCTCCATTGAACATCTATCCTCAATATTCACTAATAGTCATTGATGATAAACTTTACAATTACTATGATGGAGACTGATGGTTTGAATATGCTTGGCCTAAGGGAAGGCATTATAAGGAGGCATGACCTTGTTGGAGGAAGTATGTCATTGGATAGGCAGAGCTTGAGGGCTCTTAGTGCTCAAGCTTTGCTGGGCTCATAGAGTAAGTCTCCTCCTGGCTGCCTTTGGTTCAGGGTATAGAACTCTAGGCTCCTCTGGGACTAAGCTACCATGCTTCCCACCTTGATGATAATGGACTGAACCTCTGAAACTGTAAGCCAGCCCCATTTAAAAGTTTGTGTTTATAAGAGTTACCTTGGTCATGGAGTCTCTTCACAGTAATGGAAACCCTAAGACAGAGTCTAAGATGATAATTAATTAAACTAACTTCTATTTTGGTAGCTAGGTTTCCTCAATGAATGAGGCAGCAAAATCCTTACTCTGCTTACAATGAAAATCCCAAATGTTTTCTGACACTTCAGCTGTCAGAATGTGGCCCCGAAAAAACTTCAAATACAAATAGCTTTTGTTGGTCATGTGATTATGTGATTCTACAGAACATCCACTCACAGATTTCCAGTCACTGATTATGCACTCCATGTACTGGAGTCCCTCCAAGGCTCAGAGAAAGTCTATACAAGAGTGGGTTGGCTGTATCATAAAGCCAAAGGATGAAAATGGTCACCACTATCTCTTGTCATGACATGGCCATCCTGTGGTCACCTGCATAGGAGCTGAGTAAGACTAGGCCTGTCAATATTCCATCTTAAATGGCAGATGGGCTTGGGAGGAGCCATCAGCAGCAGCTATGGCTACCAGGGGAGGAGACAGTTTCTTCAGGAGTACAACCAATTGCTTAGTTCTTTATTTTTCAGCAAGTAAACCAACTCAGTCCTCATGCTCATGAGGAAGGAGGCGGTACTCATGAAAAAGAACCTTAACGAGAGTAGAAAGAGAGTAAAAGAAGGTAATGGGAATCTGTCAAAAATGTATTATACTCAGGGACAAAATTGCCAAAGAATAAATAAGTAGCTACAAAAATCTTTTTCTTTTTCTTTCCATCATGTTCATACCATACATCTCCTGAAAGGGTTGTTTTTCTAGAAATAAGTGTACAGTTGCCAGGTCACAAGAAAAATGCTTTGCTGGATTTCTGGTTTCTGGTTAGTCTTCCATGCCATCGACTACTTCCTGAGACATGGCACCATGGGAGAGTGGTATGTGAGCTACTTGGTGATCTGTCCACCAATCCTAAATAAGGGCAGACTTAACACTAATGTCATGGCATGTATCTAAATAATCTATGATTATTTTAGTTACCTAAGGTCCTTCATACAGAGCAGCTTGATATTCTAACATGATGCCTGCTTTTGCCTATTTAAATCAGCCATGCCTTCATTGAATCCTGTTGGTTTTCAACTGATTTATTTATATATTTTTAGCTTTACCTTGGGTGTTCTTTCTTTTGTTTGTTTACATCTGGGTTTTTTGTTTGTTTGTTTGTCTTGTTTGTGTGTGTGTTTGCCAATTTGGTTTTTGAAACTTTCTCTTGTAGCCCAGGCTGGTCTTGAACTCCATGATCCTCCTCCCCCCACCTTTCAATAGCCACATCTAGCTTTTGTCGTTGGGTTGTTGTTACTCTGGGTTGTAGCCTTACTCTCTGTTGCCCAGGCTAGGCTAAATGTACAGCAATCTTTTTGACTCTGTTCCCCAAGTGTCCTGTAAGGACGGCTAGATAGGGTGACAGTGCTCCATGGTGTGTACATCTCTGCAAATAACTTGCAAGATTTTAACACTTCTGTATTGGTGATAGGCACATGATTAAGCTCACCCTGTGAACATTTGCACTTCAAAGAGAAATAAGGACAGGTCTTCTTGCTTGAGCTGCAAGCATGTTACCAGCTGATGCTTCTTTCCAGGCCATGTTCTATGTTTTAGTGCTGTTGCTTTGTTTGGCTCTTGAGACAGCGTCTCATGTGTCCTAAGCTGGCTTTGAGCTGCCATGTAGTCATAGGTAACCTTAACCTCTTGATCTTCCTGCCTAACAGTTAGCTCTCACTGTCAACTTGACACAACCTTGAATCACCTGAAAAGGGAATCTCAACTGGTCCTAGGTCATACTGGCCAATGGACCCTGTTGGTATTGTTGGGATTGTTAACTTATATAAGACGGCCCTTCCCACTGTGGGTGACACTCTTCCCTATGTGGGTAGTCCTGGGTTAGATAAGAAAGCATTTCTTCATGAGTCCTGCCTCCAGTTTGTGGCTTGAGCTCCTTCCCTCACTTCCTGTGTTGATAGACAGTGACCTCAAAGCTGAAATCCTTTCCTCTCCTAAATTTCTTCTGTCCTTGGTCTTTGTCACAGCAAGAGAAAGAAACATAGAGCAATATTTACACATTCCCTAGCTTCCAAGGGCACAGGGAGGAGTCAGCCGCTCTATCCTATTCAGTTTAGAATCTTGAGGTAATCATGGGGGAAGTTTGGCCTGGATGTGATGAGGTCTCCATGAGAACTCCATTGTGGGTCACACAGCAGAGTTGAGTGTGTGTGAGTGCAACTTCAGATCCATGATGGGAAAAGCAGAGTGTGCCTCACCCAGCTAATGCTGGCCCTGACTATGCTGTGTGAGTGCTGGGCCAATGCCACCTTCCCTCTGTTTATCTGTGTTATCCATCAGACGGCTCATGAGGGAACACTGGAGAATAGTCACTCTCTGTAATAGGCCCTACCACTAATGAGGCATAACGAATCTAGCCAGTATCATGGACAATCTTGATCTCTCATTGACACCATTACCCCTATTGATTGCATGCTGCTGTTTGCTATCTGCCTCATACAGATGAAGCAGAGGGGTAGAGCCCAGGTACTTCCTTCCCCAGTTAAACATTTAACAAATCGCCATCCTCCAAGACAAAGAAACCTTGACAGTCTGCTCTGCCCCTCCCCTCCCTGCCTCTCAGCAGGGCTGCCTGGCAGGTTCTGCAGAAGGCCAGCCAGAGTCTGTGTTTCTCACAGTCTCTCTTTCCTCCTGGGATCAAGAGTCTAATATATTCCTGTAACACACCAACAGATCCCAAGATAAACAAGTGCCGGGAGAAGCATGGCCCTCGCACGCTCTCTGCAGAGTTCGACGATTTAGATGTCAGATGTCTGCAGTGACCCTTGTCTGCGGGAATGGCTGAGCCTTGGCCAACAGAAGGGGATTGTGGTAAGGCCATGCCTCAGTGAACCATTAGAGATTAAACTAATGGCAGTTGTTGTAGAGGCTATGTGCATGTGACCACTGTATAAGAGGTCATTACCCTCCCAGTGACTGCCTGGGAGGGCCAACACTTAGCTCCAGTTTATATGCTAAACTAGTGTTTTCTAGTCTAGTCCTCACAGAACAGCCATGTGTACATCCTAAAATCCTGTGTAAAGGAAACCAGCTGTAAGTGTATGTATGAATGTACATGAGAAAAACATAATGTACATAAAAGGCCGATTCCTGTTGCTATCACAAACATCTATGACGGACCTAGGGAGATAGCTCAGTAGTTATGAGCATGCATTGCTCTTACAGAGGACCAGTGTTCAGCTCCCAACACCCACACAGTGGCTCACAACTGCCTGTAACTCCAGTTCCAAGGGGGCTGATGTCCTCTTCTTAACTCTTTGGGCATAATGCAGAAAAAACACTAGACACATAGATAGATAGATAGATAGATAGATAGATAGATAGATAGATAGATAGATAGACGGGTGGATGGATAGATAGATAGATAGATAGATAGATAGATAGATAGGAAGGTAGATAGATAGATAGATAGAGTGATTAAAAATAATGAATTCATGCAATTTGTAGGCAAATGGTTGGATCTGGAAAATATCATCCTAAGTGAGTTAACCCAATCACAAAAGAATACACATGAAATGCAATCACTGATAAGTGAATATTAATGAGCCCAAAAGCTCTGAATACTCAAGGCACAATTAGCAAATCAAAAGATTCCCAAGAAGAAGGAAGGAAAGGACCCTAGTCCTGAAAAGACTGGATCCAGATTTGTAGGAGAGTATCAGAACAGAGAAATGGGGGGGGTGATTGGGGAATGGGTGGAGGGAAGAGGACTTAGGAGACATATGGTGAGGGGGGAACTTGGAAAGGGGAAAGCCTTTGGAATGTAAACAAAGAATATAGAAAATAAAGAAAAAAAAGGAAGGTGGGTAGATAGATAGATAGATAGATAGATAGATAGATGGATAAATGGATGGATATTTTATAAATGATACTTGTGAAAAGAAATCAATCTATGCTGCCTGTGGTCTTCTGTGTAGTTCAGACAGGCATGACACATCTTGACCCTACTTGAACATATTTTCATGAAAGAGCCTGGAGGAAGTTAGACTAGTATAGTATACTTCGATGGTTAATTTTCGTTGTCAACTCCATGGGATTCAGAGTTTCCGTGGAAACAAATCTCTAGGGTAAGAAGTAAGGGATAATCTGGAATTAGTTAACTGACTTGTGAAGACCCTCCCTATAAATGTGGGTGGCACAATCCCATAGGCTGAGGTTGTAGACTGAGAAGAAGGATTGAGCACCAGCATTCAGACATGGTCTTCCCTGCCATGATATTCTCTGGAAATGTGAGCTTAAACAAATCCGACTTTCTTTAAGTTGACGTCATTGGGCATTTTGCTATAGCTGCAGAACAAGAAACACATGTATCAAAAGAGGAAAGACAGGAAGTGAAGCCCAATTAGCTACAGTCAGATCCCATGGCAGACTCTCTGTACCCAGAAAAGACTCTCAAATTTAGTTTGCAATGGCTTGGTTGAAATATTTAAAATATTCATAAATGATATCTGGGCTTTGTTGTTGTACCCAGTAGAAGCACTCTCGTATCACAATATCACTTTCCTGCTAGCCCATAGCCTGGCATGCAACCTGGTGTGGTGGCAGACTCCTTAGACTCCTCCTACCTCAGTATCCTGAGTGCTCGGATTGTAGGTTGGCACCGCCATATTGGTTCTCAAGAAGCATAGGAAAGAAGTGCAAGCCTTCTGTCAGTGCACTAAACTAAGTTCCTACCTGGTGTGTTTGTTTAGAAACGGTGTCTGCTGGGGGTATATTCCTAAGGGGAAAGCAGGTTAGATTAATGAACTAAACAAACATGAGCAGAAGTGTTCAAAGCCCAAAGATTAAGACAAGCCTGACTTTTACATAAGCTTATCACCCCTTCCTATTTGTTTTTAATGTCTATTTAATGAATTTTTAAAGTATTTTATAGCTGAGACATGTTGGCTAGAGTAAACTCCTCTGCCAGCTACAAACTGACAGACTTGAAGATCTAATTATTTGCTTATTAAAGAACATTTTCTATCTTTAAATTAAGTTTGTTTTTACTTTAAATTATGTTATGTGTGGAGGTATGTATGTTTGTCTGTGTATGTGCATGAGCATGTGTGGGGGTGTATGCATATGTATGTATGTGTCTGTATTTGTGTGTCTCTGTGTGTATGTGTATATGTACATATGGGGGTATATGTGGGCACATGATGACAGAGCCTATGGTCAAAGCATCAGATAATCCTGTAGCTGGGGTTTACAGGAGCTAGAAGTCACCAGATCTGTGTGCAGGGAATCAAACTTGGGTCTTCTGCAAGAGTAGCCGCGCCATCTCCTACAGCAGAGTCAGTTCTCCAGCCATAGCATATATTTTGACTGAGAAGACACTCATCCCCCCACTTCGATGCTATGATAAGGTTTTGGTTCAGAAATATTTTTAGGTTTGACTTGGAGATTTTAAAATGGATTAGTATAAATTCAATTAAAGTTGTTTCAATGAACATGAAATCTTAAATTTTCAGATTGCAAATGTTTATCAAAACACTATTAATTCTTAATTAGAACCAGAACGCCCCCGTGTTTGAAAGTGAATGAACATAACTTTTCATAAAACATACAGTCATATAATTTAAAATGTACAGCCAACTATAACTGAATAGATTAATTCTTTTCAAATGAAAGTATTTTTTTAAGGCTGGAGTTTTTATGAAAAAAAGGTCTCTTAAAATACATGGCTAATGTACTGTTTGGGGGAAAATATATTAAGAAATGAAAGAATAAAATATTATTTAAGAGTGGATAATTCTTGGGGTTTGGGCTTATATTAATGGAAATTGATTCCTTGTTAATTTTTGTGAACTATCAAGTAGCCTGTTCTGAAGAATGATCTGAAAACAGTTCAAGAATGTACTTACAGAGAGAACTAAGTATTGCTGGATCCAGATTTTTTTTCAAATCCCTGAACAGTTTGAGCACATTGAAACCAACATTAGCTTATGTTGTAGGAAGGCATCATGATTTATTCCAGCTCTGCTTTGAACGCAATCATTCGATATGTTCTACTTTATGACCATTTGTAAAAAGGGCTCATTTTAAAACTTTTAAAATGTCTTACATTCTTTTGTATTAATTAGGGGACAGGCTGTTTATTCATGTCTGAGAATCCAAGAACAACAGTGATATTGTTAGAAATAATATCTCAACATAGCAGATAGATTTATAAGCCCCAGTTCACTTACTTTTAAACAGAATGCAGTTAAATAAAATTCTCATATGTTTATAAAATTTGATCAGCCTTTTGTTTTGGGGTGGAAGAGAACACAAAATTTGGCATCGGAAACGTAGGAAAATTGTGCAGCTGCTGAAGCTAAGTAATTCTGTGTCCTCTTTGTGGACCCTACAGCTGAGACCACTGGGCTCTCTGAGAGTATGGTGTGGGGGCCAGAGGTGGGAGGAGATGATAAGTCAGGAAAGCATCTGCACTACCCAGTGATAGACTTTGCTGCACTATGTAGGTTACTGAACATGAAACAATTCTAAGATGGTGGGAAGGTCCGCAATTCAGGGAACGGTTGCCAGCATATTGTCAGAGAGAACCTTTAATGAAGGAATATTACATTCTCAGGGACATTGTGCTGGGAGGGACATTTACAGACTCCTCGGGTGTGATATGACTTCTGCTTGGGCCAATGCATCATCTTAGTGTGGTATAAAGATGGGGGTCTGTGTAATAGGAACTCTAATGTTATATCTGCTCTGTCATGAAGATCTAACATTTCAGTTTAGATCTATTGTGCTTGAAGTTTGTTTAAAATAGCAGGTGTGACTTTTTTTGAAGGGTGGCTTTCATGTAGACATGAAGCCCCTGGAATGATAGTTAACATTTCCTTTGCTGTTCATTGTTGAACTAATAAAGTCTTGTGAACCTTTGGGTGAAAAATAGCAATTGTAGGCTAGTGAGATGGCTCTGTGGATAGTGGGACTCAAGGATCTGAACTTAATACCTGAGACCCACATGGTAAAAGTAGAGGACACACACACACACACACACACACACACATACACACACACAAGCTGTCTTCTGGCTTTACCATGTACACTGTACCATATGCATACGCCATATACAAAATAAGCCAATAAATGTAATAAATAGGGTCTGGAGAAAGAACTCAGCAGCTAAGAGTACGCATTGCTCTCCCAGAGGACCAAGTCAGTCTCTGGCACAAACACTGAGCTGATAACTTTAGCTCTAATGCACATTCATGTGGCATATGTACACACAGAAACCCACATAGAGGCATTAATAATCACTAACAGTGGTTGCCCTATCACCTACTCTTGAATTGCCATTTGCTTTCCCATAATCCCCAGGTTTGAACTTTTCTCCTTTTACAACATGAGTTGGTTAGAAATCACAACCCCTGGCTTGCCTTTGAATCCTGATGTACTCCTGTTATTCAACTGAAAAATATGTTCATAGAAGAATCATCCTAGTTAGGATTATTGTTGCTGGGATGAAATATCATAACCAAGCCAACTCAGGGAGGGAAGGGTTTATTTGGCTGTCCCTCCCTCAGCACTATTTCTCATCAAAAGAAATCAGGACAAGCACTCACACAGGGCAGGACCCTGGAGGCAGGAGCTGAGGCAGAGGTCATGGAGGGGTGCTGTTTACTGGCTTGCTCCTCATGGCTTACTCAGCCTGCTTTCTTATAGAACCCAGCACCACCATTCCAAGGGTGGCCTCACCCACAATGGGCTGGGCCCTTCCCCATCAATCACTAATTAAGAACATGTCTGACAGTCTTGCCTGTGGCCTAGTCTTAGGAAGGCATTTTCTCAGTTGAGGCTCTCTCTACTCCGATGAGTACTCTTATGACTCAAGCTGGCATAAAACTAGTCACCACAAGAATGATTCATCTTGATCATATCTTAACACAGCCATTATGCCATATCTCTCTTGAAACAGAAGCTTCCAGATTGACATGAATTTAGGGAAATTTTTATTTTACAGAGTCCCTAAGTAGCACGTTGGATTCAGGGAACATCCTGTCAGATATCTAACTAGAATGTCTAGACGGAACCTCCATGTGGCTCCTGATTGTTCTCACAATCCATTCTGGAAAGAAGGGTGTCAACTTCTCGCCATCCTTCAGAGTCGGAACGTTTGCATACAAAATGGCACAGGTGGAGCACGGCAGGTGTCAGGCCAGCACATAGAAGCCTCTCCACATCTCTTCTGCCCTCTGTGTGTTCCTTTGATTCTGGATAGAGAGAAATTTTCTGAGAAAGGACTGGAACTGCACCCTGGTCAACAAAGCTGAGGAGGGTGGTGGTGTGGGAATAACAACAGAGACTTAGAACAGAGAAGTAACCTAGGAACTGGTAACAGCACAAGGGCAGGGAGACACAAAAGAGGGGGTGGTTTCACCAGGATCTGTGAGCCTGAAGCACAGGAGAGGTCCTGTGCTTCACCAACGCTGGACCCTGCAGGAAGGACTGCTGGGAGCAGCTCAGAGAAGTGGAGGAAGAACCTTACAACCACCTAGCCTCGTCTAGGGGCCACCAGAAGGGAGAATGCAGAAAATGGTCAGCCCGAGGCTTCTGACACTGTATCTGCAAGGCTCAACCAGTGGAGATCAGCAGGGGATTTTTATTTTCACATTCCACCCAAAGTGCCAAAGCTCATCAAGGTGAGCAAAAGACCAGGAGAAAATAGGTGAGAAACGACAGCCCAGCCGTATCTTATCTTCTGGTTGTATATTTAAATTGTGTCTTCCATTTTGCTTTTTTGGTGGTATTAGGTGTGTGTGTGTGTGTGTGTGTGTGTGTGTGTGTGAGAGAGAGAGAGAGAGAGAGAGAGAGAGAGAGAGAGAGAGATAACATTAAAAGAAAAGTATTAGTGAATGTGATTGTGCAAGCAGTCTCTGACTGCTATCACACTCTGCTATTTTGACAAGATCAAGGGTCAAGCCCAAGGCAGGATTCTCTCTGTAGACTTATTCTGCGTGAGCTTGGAAGTCTATATGAAGAGATAGGGTATACCTTTGAATCCATCCATCCACCGTGCAGTCTGGGATGAGAGTGGGGGTGGTAGAAGACAGTTCTCAGCACAGATAACATTGAACAGTGAACATCCAGTGTCTGACTCATCGGACAGCGCAGTTCATGTTTACCTAACGTCTAGGCAATGACCTCGGAGGACTCAGAATGCGTGCTTCAAGTACACCTTCCTCATGGTCCTTCTTTACAAATAGCTTTGTGTCTTTGGGTACTGACTCAGAACTCCCTGGTATTCTCAATGGATGTTAATCTATGTACATAGTAATTACTGTTGAACAATGTAGAGGGGCCCATATGACCTCAGGAAGAAGAGCAGCTAAAGTGTGACCTTAAGGTAAGTGGATGAGATAAGTGTACCCCCAAACTCAGAGTGTAATGAACATAGTGTCTCCCATTCTAGGAGCTAGGAGTGATTCCCATCTCGTGAGCTTGCAATGAACTTTAACTTTAATATCATTTAAAAGGAAGGTTCTAGTCCAGGTTAGAGGCCATTCAGGGGGGAAAAAAAAAGCATGAAGAAAACTGTTTCCTGCTGATCTTAACTTCTTGCCCACATTGGTGGGCAATTTCTTAAGCAATTGCTTAAGAAAAATCTTAAAGAGACATGTGGACTTTCCGTGGACTCTCTGAGACTTGCATCTGCCCGCCCCTCTGCCCCGCCCTCCTCAGGGCTCAGCTCCCCTCCCTCTGCTGGACCGAAGGTGCTGTCTTCCCGTTTCCCACCGCCCGCCATTTGGAACCAGTCACAGCTGTCCTGATGTTTGCGTGAGCCACAAGGACACGGGCAACACCGTATTAGTAAAGTCATCCTCAGAAGATGGCTCCACACTCTCGCCCTTTCCTCTTCCCAACAGGACTCTTGGAGGCACATGCGTGGGAGTGCTCCACCACACCCGCCGCATCTACGCAGACCCTGATTGTCTTTATCATAGTCCCGCGTGTATTCACAGACACAACATTTCTAGGCGTAATTCTGCGGCTCTTAGTCTCATGAACTCTATCAAGTCTGTGCTTATATTCAAATAACTTCTAATTGGCTCAACGCCAGTTGTCAGTGTAAGTGAACACAGATTGTCGGGCACACCTGCAGATGAGACTCTTCCTGGAGAATGCTGTCCCTTCACAGGGATACATTCAACTTAGATCGACCCTTCGTTACAGCTAGCTCACAGGAGAAGTCAGACTTAGATACCTAAAGGAGAGAACATGATGAGTGAGCATGGAAGGTGTGGGTGAGTTCCTCTCTTTGATGACCACGTTTGCGGCCATCCTTTCTCCTGGGTTAGATTTTAGATGGACAGATAGAACCAATTAGTCTAAATAAGATCAACAGGTACGTAGTTTATTCCTGAGAACACTAGTTTGGAAGATTAACAGCTGTGGGTTCTGACTGGGAGGACCCACCAGGGATCTATCTCTATTACTTCCCTGCTGCTCGGGCCAGTTTGGGCTACTCTGGCCCGCTCCTCGCTTCCTCCTGGGCTGTGGACACTGGTGAACAAATACCTCCTGCTTGGATGTGAGGCTGGCTTTGGACTTCTTGCCCCATGGTGCTTTTGACTCAGCCTGACCTTCTAGATTCTTGGCCTGAGTTTATTTGACCTTGAGAACACACTTACTCACTCCTTTCTTGAGCAACATCTTGGTTTCCTGACCCTGAGCTGCTCTGACTCACAGCTGGGTGAGAAGCCCTAGAGGCTGGCCACATCTCCAGACACTGCTGCCTTTGGGCTGATCTGTGTATCTAACCAGCAGCCTCACTTTGCCTTCAGTTCCTGCCTGGCTCCACCAGGGGTCTTCAGGATGTTTCAAGGCAGCTTCCATACCTGAGAATATGGACAGGCACCCTGGGGCAAGGGAGCAGAGTCAGGGGTTGATTGGCAAGTTGGGTTTATATGCTGTGTGACTTCCTGGACCTGGGGTGCCTGTCATTTGTCTAATTTTTTTCGGCTCTCAGAGACAGTGTTTCAGTCTGTGTTTTCCTAGTTTAGATTACTTTTGCTGTTCTTTTAAATCACCTATTCTGGTATCGTCTTACCTTTATATCTCATTAATTTGATTGCAGATTAATTATAGTCCCCCTTCATGTGTTTGCTTTTGTTTCCGATTCCCCTTAGCATTAGCAACAAGTCTTGTAGTTCACTTGACAGCCCTCAACTTTTACTTCATCATTATTCCTTGGATGTGTGTTTTAATTTTCATAGAAAAGGAAAATGGCAAAACTTCCTCCCTAACCCATCGCCCAGCCTTTCACTTCAGGGTAATGATTGCTGGTGTTAGGCTCAGGACCAGGATTCAATATCTCCCTGCATCATGTTATCATGATCCTGTTTGTTTGTTTTTTTTTAAAAAAGAAAACATGTTAGTAATCACCATTAAATTAGTTTATTTAGTCAATATTTAGTGTTTGCATTTCTATGTGCATTTTGAGATGAGCTTTTTAGGGTTGAGCAGTTTTCCAATTCCATGACCCACAAAAGGATGTCAAAACAGGCCTCGCAGAAGAACAGAGCACCAGGCTGTGAGGGATGTGCATCCTTCAGTATTCGATAGAACATCTGGCTCACACTTTTTTTTTGCCTGTAGTACATGAAAAGCAACTTTCTTTTTCCAAACTATTGAATTGCGCAGTATCAAACCTGATTTAACTGGAATCCTATGTCTAAATTTTTGATGCATGAGTGCATTCTTGTTTTCTCCAGAAGTGAATACAGTAGGAGCTGGGTGTAGTATTTGGGGGTCACCTCTCTTCCTGACTCCCATCCCTAAGACGCTGTCATTTCAAGGACAGGGCTCAATCCCCTTCAACAGCAAATGTTCCCAAAGGGAAGAAAAGGCTAGTCTAGTGGTTTGCTTACCTTTGAAGGTAACTTCATTACTTTTCCGGAAGCTTAAAGCAATTTTCTCTTGGCCTTTACACTGGAAGAATTCTATAGGTGCGTACAAGTCTTCACCAGTTCCTCTGGAACAGTAAGGGCTTTTCAGCAACCTTGCCTTTCCTCAGGTTTGGATGATTTTCTTTTATTATTTTGATTAACTATTACTGTACTTTACTTTTTAGGAATCCAATCACTTTCTTGTAATATTTCTTGAAACTGTCTCCAGGTTTTCTTGCCTTTTCCTTTAATGATATTGACTTGTGTCTGTGTTTGCAATTATTGCTGCCGTTAACTTAGACTCAGCACTGACCACTCTACTCTAGCTCGAACATGTCTCTTCCTTTCTACCTTTTCCTGTATTTGATAACTTAAATTAGTGGAAAAATAGGTGTTATAAGAGATTTCAGAAAAAAATTAGAGAGGGTAAATTCTATTTTTCCAGGAAGACATATATACAACTTCAAAGATTATCAAGAGTGAATAGATCAGGAGTCGGGACAAAACAGAGCAAAGAGTCAGTGGGATGAAAATTATGCAAATACAAGTCATTGACTGGAAAAACTGTGAAGACAGTGAGAACAAAAACAAAAAACAAGAAAAACAAACAAACAAACAAACAAAACCTTCCAAAGCATTGCAGACTCTCAGGAAAGTGTCAGAGAGATTCATTCACTCAGAGATGACAGGGCAAAGGAAGGAAAGCTGGGGCGGGGCAGGGGGAACCCTGAAGAAATAGTGTTCAAGAATTTCCAAAATTAATGAAAAACAACAAATCGTAGATCTAACAATCTCAGACACAAAACTGGAAACTTGTAGAGGAAGACACGAGCCTGCTGTTGGGATTGCTTGAAATTATTAAAGATTGAAGGGCTGAAATTCATGTTAATATGGAAAATATGTTAATTTGAGGGCAAGTCAGCATCAAGTTTATCTTCAGAAAACAATGGAAGAAGAAGACAAATATCTGGATGCACACACACTCGCATACACCACACAGTCACACACACACACACACACACACACACACACTCACATACACACACACACACACACACACACTCACATACACACACACTGACATACACATGCACTCACATACACCACACACCCACATACACATGCACTCACATACACACGCACTCACATACACACACACACTCACATACACATGCACTCACATACACTACACACCCACATACACAAGCACTCACATACACCACACACCCACATACACATGCGCTCATGCACACACCATCAAATATTATGTCACCCAAGACTTTAAAAGAGTCTTTAATAATTAAGACATCAGCATAAAGTCAGACAAAAACTAACAGGATTTGTCTCTAGAAAAACTATATTCTGGAGAAGGATTAAAGACAGAGTATATTCAGAGAGAGCAAACTATTAGATTAAAACCGTGAATCTAAAGAAAGAAATGTCAAAGCATGAACATGAACTAGGTCAGCAAACAGAAAATTCATTTTCAAATTACCCCAGCATATATAAAACCTATACATAAGATATATTACATATGTATAATTAAATCTCCCTTTGGAACTATTGGCTATTTAAAGTAAGAATTTAAATACGTAAGCACGAGTTTTATTGCACACATAGACTAAAATATATTGCAACAAGAATACAAAGAATTGTACTGTAATAATTGTATAAATGCTTGCGTAAGTTCTCATTTATATGACACAATAAAATACTTGCCAGTGAGGAAGGAATGTGTTAAAGTAAATAAGCAGAAAATAAACACACACACACACACACACACACACACACACACACAGCTGAAATCAGATGGCATCTAATCAAGCTGTGTAAGGATCATCCCCCAGACTGTACGTGTCTGCCCAGTTGTTGATTCTACATGACAATTAAGATCTCAGTGGAAATTATTAATCAAATGGCCGCTCCTCATAACCTAACCAGCATGATATGTGATGTTGTTTAGGACCAAAAATTTATCCAGGTGTTGGGGGGAAAGGGAATCTTCTAATCTCAGCACGTGGGAGGCGGAGGCAAGAGGCTGGTAAATAACAAACCAGCTTTAGCTGCATGAGTTCTGGTCTAGCCTAGGCTACATATAGTGAGACATTGACTCACAAACAAAATGGAAGGAGAAGTACAGTACAGGGTGGAGGCCATTATTATTGTCTTCCTTCCTTCCTCCCTCCCTCTCTCCCTCCCTCCCTCCCTCCCTCCCTCCCTCCCTCCCTTCCTTCCTTCCTTCCTTCTTTCCTTCCTTCCTTCCGTTTATGTTTGTTCAATTTTTGAGACAGGGTCTCACTATATAACCTAGGTTGCTATTAAACTTGGCAGTGGTGTCTTTCTGCTTCAGCCTCCAGCGTGCTGATATTTCAGACTTGCAGGACACCTGCTAGCCCCTCTCTTTTGATAGAAGGACTATTAAGAGGCAGAGAGGGTGTTTTAAGCCCCCCCCCCCTCCAGCATAACTTGGAAAGATACCAAATAGGAAACAGAACAAGGAAGAGAAAGAAAGAGGAATCACATATTCTTGAGAATCCCGACCCAGGATCTAAAAGCACTAAGGACACCCCGAGGATCCTACCATAAGGACCTCCTAGGGGTCCTCTTCCCCTTCATCGTCCTGGGTGCGAGAGGACAACAGTACTAGGCCCTTCTATGTACTTCATATCCCAACTCCGCGCCAGGGCCTTTCGTCCATTTCCTGCTGTCCGGTGTTCCGGACCTCCGCTGTCCTGTGGTCCTCTCACTTCCTTGGATCTGAGAGATCTAAGCGTCTCTGGGGAGGGGATGAGCTCCCCACCGGCCAGCCCTCCTTCTGGCCATTTCTAGTCTGGAACATTTGACTTCTTCCCTTCCCAGCACCGGGGCAGTGGAGGCTCGTGGACGCAGGAACCGGGCTGCAAGCTTCTGTCCTCTCTCTTGCCATTCTCACTGTCAGCACTAATTGTTCTAAAGACAAAAGTCCCGACCTGAGGCCGAGTTCACGGCCGGACTCTGCAGGTGCCAACACTGCCCTGCCCTGTGCTCTCCCTGCTCACCTCTGGCTGCTCCGGATGCCAACCACCTGATGCCCGGACCTCCAGTTTTGACCTGTTGCCAAAGCCCTGAGACAGCCACGCTGCGATTCTGCTGATCTTCTCCAGCTGCTGGGAACGTCTCCAAATGTGGGCCTCTCCTGCGGTATCTGCTTTCTCCTGCGGCCATGGACCAAAGGTCATTCCCTTTTCCCTCTGACGGCCTCAGACGCTTCTCTCCAGTGATCTAAACCTGAGGAGTTCCACAACTCAGTTACTGAAAAAAAGGGGTGGGGGTGAGGGGGGTGGATTCTCTGTGCCGCCATAGGTCTGATGTGGCCGATTTGGTTAAAATTTCCACATGATGGCTATCTTTATCATGAGCTCCGGGAGTGGGGGTCGGGGTAGCATGAATGCAGAATTCTACCAATGCTTGATGGAAATCCACCACCGCATCTTTCCCAAAAAGTTAGCAGAGGCGGGAAAGCCTGCCCTGACAATGACACTCCATGGCTCAGGCTGCATCCCTCTCTACTTTCTAAAACGGATGCAGTGGGTCCTCCCACGGCCATGTCTACACACCACGATAGCCTATGCCCCCAAAGTGTGAGCCCAAGTGCTCCTCTTGGGCTGCATTTTCAGGCATTCTGTCACATGGGTGACAGACGCAACTAATATCTATGGCTTGATTTGTCCATCGTCATATAATGCTGTATTCTTTCAACACACCATGTTGAACACAATATACACATGGTGTGTGTGCGCGTGCACGCACATGTGTGCGTGTGTGAATTCAAGTCTACATAATTTTACAAAGTATGTGGTCACTATCCGTTTCAACTTTTCTATTGTTTAGCATCTAAGAACACCCCCATCTGTTCCAGCCTTTCTCAGCAGATTCCCATGAGCCTCCATATTTTTTTTTCTTTCTCTTGGCTACCAAGACCTGCTAACTCTATGCATATGGCGGGGTGCCCTGGATTGCAAATCCTGGCTTCTCCCACGTTTTTAGCAACTCTCTGGCCCTCGACGCTCAGCCTTCATCTTGCACACTCAGCTCTGGTCCCTGCCTGCCCAGGACGCCGAGCTGCCCCCACATCTGGTGGGACCTTCTTGTCACACCTGGAGGGACGGGGAGAGAGCTGGATCCCTTGGCTGCTGCGGTGTGAACTGTTTGTGCTAGTCACCCATATTGCTGACTTTCCAATGCGTAGCAGACAGTAGAACACTTGCTAAATTTCCCTTGACCTCTGCCTCCTGAACAGAAGCTTGAGGAGCGACTCTAGGTTTGCGATATGCGACATTTTATTCCCCAAGACTGCTCAAGACTGGCGTGAATTTTGATGGAGAGGAGAAAATGGTGAGTGTGCTTATAAATTAACAGTCAAGGATGTGTTCAAACCCAGAATTATTCCCACAGGAAACAAGTCACTGGCTCCAACATCCCTTCTCTTTCTTACTTTGCCAGAAACAGATGTTGACAGCTCCCTCATTTGGGAATCGATGCAGAAGGATTGTTATTACCCAGGAGAAACAAGCTACACGGCACGTGCCTCCTTAGAAGCAAGAGGCCGTTTATTTAAACTTAAAGTCCACACTGACAACCTGCGCGCAGAAGCGAATGAAACTCACACTGAAAAAAAAAATCTCACAGTTTCATAGAAGTTTTTGAGGCTAGTTAAAAGTTGAGAGAGAGCTTAGAGGGCCACGGGCAGAGTCAGATCTGAGACCAAAGTCCCCTCTCTACACAAAGCCACTGAAAAATATCAATCACTCAGCTGGCTATTGGGCCCACATCGCTCAAAGGAATCCAATTTTCTAAACACATTTTTAAAAGAAAAAAAGCCATAATTAGTGCTTTCACTTGCAAGGCATCTATAGGTCACATAGATGAAACCTTATATAGGCTCTATTCGTATGTGTGCACGGAATGGCAAGTGAATGCTGTTTCAAAGAGATTTCAGAATGAAATGATTAGATTCTTGGGGAAAAAGAACTCTGGAAAATTCTTACAATATTCCCACTAACTTGCGCACTGGTCCTGCCCATAGTTTAATTGTAAAACGTTCGTGGAGTGGGCGCCCTTGTTTCTCTTTGCCTTTCTTTTCAAGTGGCTTTCCTGAGTTTGCCGAGGGCTGCATCTCTGACAAGTAGCTCTGAGGAATGTGTGTGTGTGTGTGTGTGTGTGTGTGTGTGTGTGTGTGTTGTTGGATGAATGGGGATGAATGCGGGGGCGAGGGCAGACGCTCCGACGGATGGGGAAAGGGCTGAAGCAGGCAGAACCCAGCGGTACGTGGCAATCAGTGCTGGGATGACTCCCTTTCAACAAAAATGTCATGCTGACCTGGTAGGGAGGGTGGCAGCATAGAAGCCCTGCACGCGGGATCTGGCAGCCGCCCTCAGAGGGACAGAGTCAATATATAATCAGGGTGACCTGAAACCGCCAATCACGCGCCCCTGTCTTCAGAGGCACCCGGCTCGGCAGTTTCTAGTGTGCGAGACTGCCCTTTTCTGTTCATTACGCTGAAGAAGTCAAGACTGCCTGAGGTCACCAGGCCTCAGCACACAGCCGGTTCAGGGACGTGATTCCACTGGCCTGTGTGGCTTTGGTGCCTGTGGATGGAACTCCAGCTGGCATTTGGTATTGACATTTGATGGTCGTTAAGACCTGTGTCATGTTCATTCCAAATATACCATATATTGAGAGCTCAAGGCCCACTCTTCTCAGAAGTTTTGACAACTTTATTGCCTTCGGAAGAATGGGCTAAGAATCTGACCCAGCTAATGTTCAAATGTCAGTGACTTAGCTTGGGGTCGCCAGTGAGTCCATTTTGTTAACTGCACCTGTCAAAATATACAGTAAACAAGATAACCATATTTTTACAGACTCATGCATCTAACTTACACCAGTAATTCTGTTTTTGTGAATTGCTCATCATGTAGTGAAATCTCATGGAAAAAGAAAAAGAAACAAACAAACAAATAAAAACCACACAGTTTGTGAAAGCAATATACTGGCGGTAAACAAAAAGTCATACAAATTGGAAATCTGAGGGAATGATTTTTACAACAATGACTTTAAGCTATCCCATGAGACCCTGGTCTACCAGGCATGTGGTCTACTCCGCGGTGGTGAACATGGGACTGGAGCAACACTCTAGCATTTCAGGGTTAATAGGAACTGGATTTTAATCACATGGGACAGAAACCAAAGCTGCTTTTCCACTAAACTGGAACAAACCCTTCTCTTTACTGCAGTTCCTCCCACCCCCAGGTCTATACAGAGTCCACTACCAGAGTGGTTTGGTTTATCTGCTGTGTGTTCTCAGTGCTGGACACCAGACCTAGGGCCTCTAAGGCAAGGCCTCGACCGCAGAGATTTTTTTTTTTTTATTTGCTTCCAAATCCCGTCGTCCCCTCGTTTCTTTCCCAATCTTGCCTTTGCTTTCCCCGCCTTCACTTCCCTCCCTTTGAAAATTAGTCGTAGTGTAACATGAGATCCTCAGTACCACGGCTGTGGTATCATTTTGTTTTCGGTAGCTTCTGAGTTTGAAGCACATATCTTTAATTTCTCACTGTCAGCCTTTGAAAAGTATCTTTGTTTGCTTGTTTTTCAAGACAGGGTTTCTCTGTGTAGCCCTGGCTGTCCTGAAACTCACTCTGTAGACCAAGCTGGCCTTGAACTCAGAAATCCACCTGCCTCTGCCTCCCAAGTGCTGGGATTAAAGGCGTGCGCCACCACTGCCAGCCAAGTATCTTTTATTGTGGATAATGTCCTAACCTTCACTGTGGCACTACAGTCACACAGGTAACCTGTGCTTGCACCTGCCCTATTCAATATCACTGCTCATTTTTTATGCATAGTAATTATCTTTTAATTTTGGGGAGAAGTCCCTTTGATATTTACCAATACATTTGCTACTTCTTTATATCTTACACTGAGTTGCATTCCCATCTGATTCATTTTTTTTCCTCAGCATATTTTCTTTGAACATTTATGGTAGAGCTCAAAGATGCCAATGCACTCTCAACATTTTCTGAATTAAAAAATATTGATGTCTTTTGCTTTCACTTTAGGCAGATGCCTTTATTAGGAATATAATTCCGGGTTGGCGGTTATGCTTCTCATTCACGGTAAATTGCCGCTCTATTGTCCTCTGGCCCGCATTGTTTACAAGTTCACATCAACAGTCCCTGCCTTTGCCATCCTGTATGTCATGCTTTGCAGAGTGTTGTTATTTTTAAATCACTGCAGCCTCGGGTTAAATCTCTCCCCTACTTCCTGTGCATTTGTGTTTGGCTTGGTCGCCTGCCTTTCCTGAGTTCCACAGTGAGTCTTGTGTACCAAGCTGAGTACTGGCATCTGTTAACCCAAGACATCATATCCCCATCTGAGGAACGCTTATCCTCCTATGGCTATTAAAATAATATTGACTTCTCTCACCCACTCATTCTTTTTAAAACCACAATTGGTAGGTTATTACACACAGTGCTTTACGACGGACATTTTAACAGCTTTTAAAACTTTTATGAATTTCTAATTCAAATAGGATGACATCACTTCCCTCCATTTCCTGTCTTCTTTCCAGTCCTCTCTGGCCCGCTTCCTACGGCTCCTCACAGGCTCACTTGCCCTCCAGTGGGTACCCATTTCTTGATTGCTGTTATGTGCACATAAGCACATAAATACAACAGAGTCCTGTTGTAGGTGTTGTTTGTGTGTACATGGTTTGAGGGATGATTACTTTGGCACAGATAATAATTAAGATGTTCATTCCCCAGGAGTGGGCTAGTACACTTTCTCCAAACAACCAGATGCCCACGATTGTTTTTTTTTTTTTTTCATCTTGGTCTGTGGTGGGATGCTCTGAGATACTCCCCCTTCCGTGCTGACAGTCCGTTGGTATTGACACTGTGATGGCCATGCTTCTGCAGCCGTTTCTAGGAGAGATCATTTCTCAGCAGACTTCCTGGGGTGCCGGCTCTTAGAATCTTTCTGTGTCGTCTTCCATGGTGTTTTCTGAATCACGGGTCCGGAGCTAAGACGTAGCTTCATCCGTTGGGCGAGGGTTCCCATGTTCTGTTGATCTCTGCATTGTGTCCAGATGTGGTTTTCTGTGACCGTTTCTATGTATTGTATAAAAGAGGCTTCTTTGATGAGAGGTGGTTGCTAGGCTTGCATGGATAGGATTTAGAATATAGCTAAGTAATCATGCTAGTGTAGTAATGTGGGAGTGGGAGATGCCTTTGTAATGTCGACAACAGGCACAAGCCCCGAGAACAGGGCTAGCTTCTAGTCCCAGGTATGCATGAGTTCGCTATTGCAGAGTGGGCTCTAAGTCCGGTTCAACAGCTGTTGCCTGTCACAAGCATGTGAGTGCCACTTATTGAACCACTGTAAATATCTTACATGTCAGTCATTGCGTAGTTTACAGATTTTGCAGCTGCATAGGACTGTTACACACTTCCCTCTCTCGGTAGCTTGCATAGTACTAATACTATGGAAGCTAGACTACAGAAAGGCAGGTTTCAGGTTAGATATAGCTCAAGTCATCATCATCAGTGTCCTATTTGTGTGGTTTCTTCAACAATAGGAGTCTACCCTCAACCCCTGAGAGATAGCAAAAGCCTACATTGATTAGATAGATAGATAGATAGATAGATAGATAGATAGATAGATAGATAGATATAGACACAGAGCTAGAGATAGGGAGATGGATGGATTAATAGAGATAGAGATCAGAGAGATGGAGGGAGGAAAAGAAGAAGGGAGAGACAGAGAGGTAGAGAGATATAGGGAGAGAATAGATAGATAGATAGATAGATAGATAGATAGATAGATAGATAGATAGATGAGAGGGAAGGAAGAAGGCAGGGTGGAGAGAGAGAAAGAGAGAGAGAGAGAGAGAGAGAGAGAGAGAGAGAGAGAGAGAGAGAATGAGAGAATGAGAGAATGAGAGAATGAGAGAGAATGGCTTGGACTATGGTGACCAATTATTGAAAAGTAGGTTTCTCATTCCTAGTACTGGGACTTTAGTTAGTCTGTGGGTCTTATGGGGAGCACTGTCAGCCCAAGTATCTTTGTATTTGTGTGTGTAAGAGAAAGAGTACATGTGTGTATGTCTATGTGTATGTATAGATGTGTATGTGCGTGTGTGCGTGCGTGCGTGCGTGCGTGCGTGCGTGCGTGTGTGTGTGTGTGTGTGTGTGTGTAATTTTAGATAAACAGCATAACCAACCTCGGTGTTGTCTGTTCCCCATCCCTTCTCCCTCTGTATGGACCTCATCCCCTCCACTTTCCAGTCCCTCCTTTCCATTCCCTGTGTCCTGATAATTCTGTCTCAAGTCTCTCACCCAACGGTTCCTGTATGTTTCCCTGTTCCCTTCAGTTACATCACAATACATATTCATATCAGAAGATTTGGTGCAGATGAGAGAGAATATATGGCCTTTGTTGTCCTGGGTCCATATTACCTTGATCAATATGATCCTTAGTTCCCTCTGTTTACAGATTTCGTGATTCAATATTCCTCATAGTTCACTAGTTTGCCATTGGGTGTATGCGCCAGCTTACAGTCCCACCCGCAGCGGTGGAGGGTCGCCCTTGCACCCTCGCCAGTGCTTGCTGTTTTGTTAATCCTAGCCATTCTGACTGGGGTGAGCTGAAGGTTCGCATCTTAACTTGTCACCGATTGATGAAGATAATGAAAAGTTTTCAAGGTATGTCTTAGCAATTTTTGTTTCCTCTACTGAGAACTCTCTGTTTAGATCCCAAGCCCATTTTAGGTGAGCCCTTTATTTCCTAGTCTCTGTCTGAGTTCTTCCTATGCTCTGGGTATTAATCCTCTCCTCCTGTATGTATGGATATGTATTTTTTATAACTGTGTGCATTTGTATATTTGCGAAGATTCTCTAATGCTGTAGTGTCCTCTTTGATTGATTGGTTATTTCTTTAGTTGTAGATATTCAGGTTTCCCAGAACTATTTGCTAAAGATGCCATCTTTTCTACAATGCATGGCTTTTGATACAACAACAATAGTTGTATCAGATGGCTGTGATTGCGACCACACTTATTTTGGGGTCTTTCTATTCTCTTGCATTGGGCTGCATGTTTGGATTTTATGTCAGCACCACACTGCTTTTAGCAGGATAGCTCTATACTATAGAAGTCTGAAGCGAAAAATCTCTCCAGCTCTTTCTTCTTTAGTCAAGACTGCTTTGGCTACCAGGGGTCTTTTCTGGTTCTATTTGAATTTTACAAGATGTTCTTTTATATTTCTGTGAAGAATGTTATAGGTATTTTGATTGCACTGAATCTGTAAATTGCTTTTGGTAGGATGGTCATTTTTGCAATATCAACTCTACCAAAACTTAAGTGAAGTGATATTATCTGGGAAGACCTCTAGGCTTTGGGCAGAGTAGAAAAGAAAGTGTAATTAAGGCACAGCTAACCTGGGCTGGGGGTGTCTCTCAGCAGTTAAGAATATGAACTGCTCTAGCAGAGGAACCAGTTCCCACTGCCCAATTCAGTTAGTACACAACTGCCCGTAAAACCAGCTCCAGGCATCCGGAATGTACTTCTGTTCTCTAAGGACAGCTGCATCCATACTGCACACATTCCCACACTGCACACATTCCCATACTGCACACATTCCCACACTGACACACAATTTAAAAAAATCTCTGATTGTCAGCTATAGGAAATGTTGGTCAGTTGAAAACCATGGTTGTTACATTCTCAGCACTGTGATGTGACTTAGACATGCTACTCTCCCAGGCTGCCTGCTATGTAGAACATCCCCCTCCACCAGGCTGCCTGCTACGCAGAACATGCCCCTCCCCCAGGCCGCCTGCTATGTAGAACATCCCCCTCCCCCAGAACCTTCTTAAGTGGCAGAGAAGGTGGCTGCTCCCCATAAATGGCTGGGGCAACCGAACAAAAATGGGCTTTTATGTTTTACTTAAATTTTAATAAATCCAAATTCAAAAACCCTGACTTAGCCATTGGCCACCATATTTGAAACATCTCTAGCGATGTGTTGACTAACACTTCCACGCACAGACCCTTACACAAACACACACAAAGGCCCTTACACAAACACACACGCACACACATACATGCATGTACCTGCATGTACACGGGCATGTGTGCATGAGCACACACAATTACAGCAAAATCAACCCGTAGTTACACAGGGGAGGGGTGGGGGAGGGGCTTCCTGACTTATCATCAGAATTCAGAATTCCGAATGCAGCACCTAACCCTGTGGGGATTAGAGAGCAGTGGGGCAGCAGGAGGATTTGTTGAAGTTGTTTACATGTTAAGATATTTGTACTTTGAAAGAAAAATACTGAGCCATAATGTGAAAACGTGTTCTTGAAATAAGGAAATGATCTGGAAGACTGATATATGTTTTTCTGAGGTTTCGTTTAGACAAACACATAATGTTGAGGGGAGAGGCGCTGTGGCCTGGCACTTGGTTAGTATGGCAGCTACCAGGCAGAATAAGTAACTGTGATATCTGATACTTATAGGAAGAAGTTCAAGAGACTATCAGAATATCTTGTCTAGTGCTTGGGAGAGGGGCAGCCAGGGAGACAGCGTGTGCACACATAGGGCACACAAGAAGCAAAGAGAGCTGGGAAAATCTACCTGGGTGAGTCAGCGAGCAGGGCTCCTATTTTTTTTTTCCTTAGCAAGACTCTTTCAACATCTACACATATTCAAAGACATAGAGTTTTCAAGAATCTAGCTATAGAGTATGAGTTTCAGATTCCTAATTACCTAACAGTACAGCATCCCAACTCAGACTTTAAGGCTCTGGTTCCTGGCTCATGGGAAGATGGGGAGATGGTGGTGCTCAACACTTCTTGACCTTTCAGTCTTTCTGTCTGGGTCCTTGCTATCACCCTTGGCAGATAAGCGGTATTGGTCCATAAACCCCAGGTACCTTTTCTATAGGTTTAGACACGCCTTCTTCCCCATGGACTGCAGAGCAAAGGATGATATTTAAGCCGAAATGAAATTCTAGTTAAAGTCCTCTACACCAGGATATTTATCTTTTTTGCTGTTATTATCTGGCTACTTTTATTGAGAAAATAAAATCACTCTACACAGGTCATCTAGAAGGAGTGAGATTTTGAGGTGTTGTCTTAGAAGCTAAAAATAAAATTAGATTAGCAGCAATTAGCAAGGTGGGTGTGACTTCATACCTTTGGCTGTAATCATTTCCTGAAGTGGTTTTCTCTCAATTTGACTTTCTAGTGAGCTACATTCCCTATTGAAAGAATGCATGCATTTTGTACCCCCGACAGGGGCAATTTTAAGGAAAGTACAGTAAACATAAACTAATGTAATGATGGCCTACACAGAACGCCCTGTTTTCATGAAATAAACCACTAAAAATACTTCTCACTGTAACAATGAAAACCTGATGATAGTGTGGTTTTTAACCACACCACACTATTATTTTATTCTGAAAGTTGTTGTTGGCAGAATCTGGTCTCAATAATTACTTTTTTTTTCAAAGAAGAAAAAGGAACGATTTTATTACACTCCAATACAGACTCTAAAAATATCAGAGAACCAAGTATACAGGGATCAGACTATTAATAGCTTGAAAAGCTATCAGTTGCCGGGGTGGGACACATGGGTTTTTTTACATTGTGAGCCAAAATCTAGATTTTTTCTGCCGAGAAATACATTTTGAATCCATAACACATTTAAAGGTGAGAAAAGGCTTGTGAATGATTAAAGCCCTTGTTCTTCCACACCCAAAGGAGATATTAATTCTTCCAAGTGTTGCGATACAGGCTCTCAGAGCCTTCCATGATGACTGATCCGAGGATAATTAGCTTAAGACCAGACATATAACACAGCACTTTCATGAGATTAGTTAAGAATCACATGCAAACTAAATGATGATTTGTTGTTATGATGATAAAACCCCATGCCCCCTTGAGCTAAGCTTAGCACATGTCTTGGTGTGGTAGGAGAGGTCAGGCAGATCACGTGCTGATGAAGTCTGTCTCAGACACTGTCTGTTCCGGTGGCAGTGGGCAGGGGTGCTTCTCTACACAGGGGCATACTATTCATTTCCAGTATCTGTTGGAGAACCCCACCCCCTTGGCCTCTATGCTACTTTTTGGTGGGAAGTTTCAACTCCCTCCCCTAGTCCCATAAATCTGACATCACAAAAATATTATTAAAGGGCTTTTGCTTGCGTCTATAAAGAGAAGACGGGAGACTTAACAGACAAGTTGGGGAACATTAGGCATTGACTCCGATATGAGAGGGCAATTGTAGGTCTGTCCATTGATAGGCTGGGCTGCAGTGTGTGGTAACTCTGTGTGACTCTAGAACAGCATGATGCTATCACTGCACAGTCCTGGTTCCCTTCCAGAGACTGTGTGTGTGTGTGTGTGTGTGTGTGTGTGTGTGTGTGTGTGTGTGTCTGTGTCTGTGTGTCTGTGTGTGTGTGTGAGAGAGAGAGAGAGAGAGAGAGAGAGAGAGAACAGGAGCATGCACATGCGTGAACATGCATGTGCAGTCCAGAAGTTGGTATTGAGTACCATTTTCAGTAGCTCCCCATATTTTTTTCAAGCCACTGTTTCTCAGTGAGCTTGCCATGCACCAATGAGCTGAACTGGGTAGACAGCCAACTCCTTCAGTCTCTCAGGGCTCCTTCAGTCTCCACCTCCCAGCCCTGAGATCACAGGGGTGTCCTTCATTCCCTGCATTTTATATGGTTTCTGGAGTTCTGTCCTCAGATCCTTGCACCTGAATGGCAAGCACTTTACCAACTGTCAAGAGCACATTTTCATTCGAGATTCAACTTGCATGCTGTAAGGAATACATTTATTGTAGTCTTAATACATGCTCACATAAGCTATCTGCACAGTCCCCGTCAGGATCCTGAGTGTCTCCCACCTCTCTTGCCTGTTTGCTTCAGTCCTGCCATCTCTAGCCCCTAAATCTGTTTAATCTGCTCCTGGATATACAACTTTGTAGCATCCTATTTTTTTTCACTCAGCGTAAGGCACATGGATCTCATTGCTGTTTAATGTAGTCATTAGTTTTCATTCTTATACAGTTTTAGATGGTTTACATATAAAATGGCTTGTTTATTATATTTTAATTTATTTATATTTTATTATATTTGGATTATTTCCAGACATTTGCTGTTGTTAATAATGTTAACATAAACATTCTTCTATTTATCTCTGGGTAAAACATAAGCACTTGTTTTTCTGGAATACATAACCAGAAGCGGAATTTCCCTGACACGTAGGATAGTGTGTATCTATCTGTATGGACTAAATTCCTTCAAGCAATTCTTTAAGATAGTAATAACTCAGGTACGCTGCTATACTATGTTGCCAGCAATAAATGAGTTTCTACAGGTTTCTAAGTCACGGGGATAGTATGATTTGTCTGTTTGAATTGGGACAGTTTTGCCCACTCGCTGAAGGAAGTGCAGTACTATCTTATTTATGTTGCATTTCTCTGCTGGCTCATGACTCTGAGCACATGTCTGTGTGTGTCCTGTGTACTTAAATATCTCTATCACCATGTTCTTCTTAGTTTCTTTTGCATGTTGTTTTCTAGTACTCCAGTTGCAGGTAGGAACTGGCACGGACAGTTAAACATATATTACTATTTATTACTAGTACTAGTACTAGTACTAGTATACTATTATACTATTACTGAGCTATGCTTCCCTTCCCATTGTATTTTCTGTTTTTGAGACAGAGTACCTCTAAGTTGCCTAGGCTGGCCCTGAAAATACACTCTTCCTGCCTCAGCCTCCAGAGCAGTTTGGATTACAGGTTTATACAACTAGACACATCAATATTTTTCTCTCTGTGTAATAGCCCTGGCTCTCCTAGAACTTGCTTTGTAGATCGGGTTGGGCTTGAGCTCACAGAGGTCTGCCTGTCTCTGCCTCCTGATTGAAAGCATGTGCTGCCACCACCACTCGGCTAGTGGTTCAGTTTTTTTTTAATGTATTTATGTGTGTATTTATTTGAATGTAGGCATGCTCTGTCTGGATGTGCACCTACATGCGAGAAGAAGGTATCAGATCCCTTTATAGACGGTCAAGAGGTTGCTGGGAATTGAACTCAGGACCTCTGGAAGAGCAGCCAATGTTAACTGCTGAGCCATCTCACCAGCCCTAGTAGCTCAATTTTTAATGAACTTCTAATTTAATGAACACTTTAAAGATTAATAATTTGTGTATATATATATATATACATATATATGTATATATATTAAAATAACAAGCTTACCTTTATTTAAAAAAATAGTAAAAGGGTTAAAATGAGAAGAAATGTGAGTATTTTAATCCTGAGGGGGTAGACATGTTTTAACTGCCTATTCTTGATGAAGACAAGTTCTGGATGTATTATTTTCCCAAGACAATATATGGTGCTTTCGATAGACTATGTGCTGAGAAACAGCCTATGAATAAAAGTATGGATGCCAGCATCAGTGATCAACACAGTCGCCTCTACTTATATACAGTATATACATTACAGTTTATACTATATACACTAACAGCTACTGATAAGCTTTGTTTCCCATGTGCTGTCACTGATTTGAGCTCTTCCTCGGAGGCTAGCATGCTGGAAGGGTGGTAGCACTAAGGCATTTTGACATTCAAGAGCTGAGGTCTATGGCTAACTCGATGATTCAGTGGATAAAGTTGCTTTGCTGCCAAGCCCGATGACCTGAGTTGGATTCCTGGGTCCCAGGAAGGAGAGAACTGACTTCTGCGACTTGTCCTGAGGTAGGAAAACATGTAGATCAGGTAGGCCTGCATGCTTTATTTCGTGGGGGGCGGGGAGGAGCCTGGGGTGTAAATCAATGCAGAAAGGCATATAGCCCATCATGGCAACATCATTCCCTAGGCAGGGAATCCGGAATTATATCAGATAGAAGTCAGCTAGACGAGAGACCCAGCTAGCAAGCAGGAACGTTTGTGTGCTCTCTTTGCTCTTGATTGTGGATGTGGGGTGACCATTCTTTCCATGTTTCTGCCCTGACTTCCTCTCACTAGGGACTGTCACCCGGAAGTGGAAGGTAACAGAATTCTTCTCTCCTGGGCTGCTTTTGCTCAAGGCATATTATCACAGCATCAGAAAACAAACTAGAGCAGACACTAAGATTCACAGAAAATTTAGTCTTTGCAAGAATGGGAACTGCAAATGTCGCCGATGAAAACCAGGCCCTGAGTCATATAGGCGAATTCCTAGTGGGTGGATGGGGCCTGTTTCCAAGTCATCTGGTGCTGGTGCACTGGGTCACGATGAAGCCAACCAAAGACACGCCTCAGAGCGGGAAGGTTTCCTGGGCTCTAAAGGGGACACAGAAGTCTGGATACTTGGACACAGGAGCCACAGATGAACAACTTCTTTCTTTCATTTTCCCCAGTTGTAAAATAAAGGGTTCATCCATGGGTTTTCTGGTGCCTCCTAGTTCCAGATGTTCCTAGTTCTTGAGCACCCCAGAGGAAACGGCTTTTACGAGGAATTCTGTGTGTCCTTCCCAGGTCAGGGTGACCTGAGTGTGGAGCTCAGCCTAAGCCCCAGAAGGTTCACATCCCTTTAGACTCCATCCAGACAGTCTGACTCTTGGGTTAGCCTCACACCTAACTGCTCTCCTCGCAGGCTGAGATGAAACATGAAATCCCAGGCTTCTGTGGAAAGAGAGCCCAAACCCAAAACAACAATGCTCCTTGGATACAAGCAATGTTTCATTCTAGAAATAGAAAATGTCCTCTAGCTTAGTTATAATTTCTGCAATCTGTTCTGCCAATTTTGTGTGTGTGTGTGTGTGTGTGTGTGTGTCTGTGTGTGTGTGTGTGTGTGTGTGTGTGTGTGTGTGTGGTTTGTAAAACTGCAATTCAGAATTCTTTGGGCCAAAATGAAAATCTAGCCTGTTTCTCATCATTTGATAATTTTGATGGAGTGGGCCAATTAAGAGTTAATGAGGGGAGGGCAGGGTGGCTCAGTGGGTATGGGTGTGTGCTGTCAGGGCTGAGGATCTGACTCAGTCCCTGAATCTAACATGGCGGAAGGAGAGAGGGGACTGTGGGCAACCCCCTATGTAAAAGAGAAACGACATAGTTCATACAGGCATGGCCACTGTTCCCTCTTTGAAAATCTGCCCGAATTTTCCAGATTGGGGGCCCTTTTCCTATAACCCAGGATGCATAGTAGAGTATATTAATGACTTTGCCTGTAAAAAGATTAGCTTTTAAATGTCACTTAAGAGGTCTAGTAGTAGAAGAGACTCGGTAGCCTGTCCAATAAGCAAACTTGATCTCTGACAGAACAGAAGAAATATGATGAGCGACGTGTCAGTGTGTAACAAAGCAAGACAGGAGCCCGGGACTGGGGTGAGGAGGGAGGGGTGGTGCCCAGTTTGTAGGATGGAAAGTATATTTTCGGGTTCTGTTGATAAAGTCTTATTATAAACAACAATGATTTTCATGTGTATGTGCGTGTGTGAGAGACAGCACAGATGCCAACACTGTATGTCTTAAAACTTCATCGTTGACCCCAGGTGATGAGAGTAGAGGTAGGTGACATACGTCTACCGGGCATCACTGAACAGCACTTTGAAAGGCATCACTTAGGATCTCAATCCACCCTACACGGAGCGTGGTCCTCATCTCAGCACAAGCTTTTCTAATCTGAAAATCCACAGTGTTCCAGCACCCCTAAGTCTTTTGAATAGTAATGAAAACTCAAATTCCAGTATCTGACCTCATGTGACAGACCAGCCAGAATGCAGGTGCTGTAATGATGGTGTTTAAAATTATCTCTAGTCTATTTGAATGAGGCACATAAAAAACATGAACTTCACCAATCAGCCCTTGGGGAACATTCCTCATGCAAGTCATTAGGACAATAATGTAGGGCTTCCTCTCCCCAGAATGGAAAACAAAGCCATTCAATAATGACTCTCAGTGTAAGAGTGGGGAAGACAGGCACTAAAAAATCATCCAAAGGAAAAAATTCAAGATCCATTCCTGAACCCAGGGAGTTCCTTACACCATATCTTTTTTCAATTGTTTGAATTTGTATTGGATATTTTCTTTATTTACATTTCAAATGTTATTCCCATTCCTCATTTCCCTCCGAAAATCCCCTGTCCCATCACCCATCCCTCTGCTCCCTAACCCACTCACTCCCACTTCCCTGACCTGACATTCCCCTACTCTGGGGCAATGAACCTTCACAGGTCAGACTCATTGAAGTCTGACCAGGCCATCTTCTGCTACCCATGTAGCTGGAGCCATAGGGCCCTCCATGTGTACTCTTTGGTTGGTGGTTTAGTCCCTGGGAGCTCTGGGGATACTGGTTGGTTCATATTGTTGTTCCTCCTATGGGGCTGCAAACCCCTTCAGCTCCTTGGGTTCTTTCTCTAGCTCCTTTGTTAGGGACCCTGTGCTCAGTTCAATGGTTGGCTGAGAGCTTCCCCCTCTATATTTGTCAGGCACTGGCAGGGTCTCTCAGGAGACAGCTATATCAGGCTGCTGTCAGCAAGCACTTGTTGGCATCCACAATAGTGTCTGGGTTTGGTAACTGTATATGGGGTGGATCCCCAGGTGGGGCAGTCTCTGGATGGCCTTTCCTCAGTCTCTGCTCCACACTTTGTCTCTGTATTTCCTTTCATGGGTAATTTGTACCTCATCTAAGAAGGACCAGAGTTTCCACACTTTGGCCTTCCCTCTTGAGCTTCATGTGGTCTGTGAATTATATCTTGTGTATTCCAAGCTTCTGGGTTAATATCTACATATCAGGGAATGCATACCATGTGTGTTCTTTTGTTATTGGGTTAACTCACTCACAATATTTTCTAGCTCCAAGCATTTGCCTAAGAATTTCATGAAATCACTGTTTTTAATCACTGAGTAGTACTCCATTGTGTAAATGTACCACATTTTCCGTATCCATTCCTCCGTTGAGGGACATCTGGGTTCTTTTCAGCTTCTGGCTATTATAAATAAGGCTGCTATGAACATAGTGGAGCATGTGTCCTTATTACATGTTGGAGCATCTTCTGGGTATATGCCCAGGAGTGGTATAGCTGGGTCCTCCGGTAATACTATGTCC
This sequence comes from Apodemus agrarius, assembly GCA_964023405.1. Lineage (NCBI taxonomy): Eukaryota > Metazoa > Chordata > Mammalia > Rodentia > Muridae > Apodemus > Apodemus agrarius. Next base: position 175,383,999 of record OZ030006.1, on the reverse strand, counting down.
AATTTTCTGATGTACTGCCAAACTGATTTCCAGAGTGGGTGTACCAGCTTGCAATCCCACCCACAATGGAGGAGTGTTCCTCTTTCTCCACATCCTCTCCAGCATCTGCTATCACCTAAGTTTTTTATCTTAGCCATTCTGACTGGCTTACACCACAGCTTAAGCTGTTCACTGGGAAGAATTCTGTGGCGGTTTCACTGAGGAATGCTCCCCACAGGCTCCTGTGTTTGACTGAACACTTGATCCTTGGTTGGTGCCATTTGTGGGGCTTGTAAAGTCTTGATGAGATGGAGCCTCGCTGGAAGAAGGATGTCGTGGGGGCTGATCTGCGGACTGTGCAGTCCTAGCCCACTTCCTGCTCTGTCTGTGCTTCCTCTGTGTAGACGGAGTGTGATGGAACCAGCTTCCTGCTCCTGCTGCCATGCCGGACTGCCCCAGCCATGCCGGACTCTAGCTCTCTGGAACTGAAAACCAAATTAAAAGTCTCCTTAACTTGCTTTTGGTCATGGGATTCTATCACAGCAACAGAAACATGACTAATACAGACTCCTTTGTCAGTCTTTGCTGCCTGGCATGATACTCCTTCCTGCCTGTTGCTCTCTATGGTCACATCTAGTGAGGGACCAAGATCTCGTTGGTGTCTCATCAGAATACAAGCAAAAGCTCACATGAAAAATGTATGAAGAGAGTGCACAGAGGTAAGGGGGGAGCAAAGAGAACCGTGCCAACAGCAGCTGGCCTTTTATAGTCCTATTCTTATGACATGAGGGAAGACCCTGGCACCAGAACCAAGAGAGGCGCTGTGTGGTCAAAGCCATTTTCAAAGAAACAGGCACCTTGGGCAAACCTGCAGGCATAAAACAGAAAGATGAGTAGAGCGTTCCTTTCTCCACCTCCACGGTCCTGCTGGCACCTGGGCCTGCCCACCTTCCTCCTTGTCCCTGCGTTTCCCATCCTATGTGGTTCTAGAAGAGGCACAAGGCGCCTGAGACTCCACTTTGAATTCTGAAAAGGTTGTAGATTAATTTTACAATATAGGCATTGGTGTTTCTGGGCATTATGGACTCTATGCGTTTCAATGGATCACTGATTCATTGTTCTTATCAGAGTTTTCTCCCAACTCCACACAGTTGGGGTTACAATGAATTGCTACAAAAATGCCACAGGTGATGGCCATCGACTTCCAATTAGCATATTTACGCTGCTGACTGGAACACTTCTAACACCCTGTGAATAGAAAATTCTGGAAGAATCCTTTCACGTAGCATAAACCTGTCCACTTGAAAATACGTGTGCCTGCTTCGTATTATCACATGCTTTTCCATTCAGAATGCTTTACACATATAATTTCAATTAGTTGCCCAGAGCTTTGATGGTGTGAGGATTGTTTCTCTCAATGCTCCAATGAAGGTGAAGCTTAATGGTTAAATTACCAATTCCCCAAGGACTGGGGGAGAGGGAATGGATGCAGGGCTCCCCAGTGCTATTATGTCACGACACTGGTCTACATTTATAAGCATCAGAGACCTTAACACTCAAGAGATGCGCTGGGAACTGGAATGGTGGACTCCCAGGTTGCTTTATTAGCACCAGATTGGGCCACATTTGACTGTTGAACGTTCCCTCCACAGGTGCATCTGGTGCTCACTGACGAAGGTGCGTCTATGTCTATGTCACTAGGAGTATAAACAAACCAGTTATCTTTCTTTTGGCGCCAGCTACACAGCGTTATTTCAATACAGGCTACTAAACAGGACTTAAAACTCCCATAAAAAACACACATAGAGCAACGGTCCCGCAAATAGCCGATGTCTCTCTGTTTCTCGTTTCCAGTCGTCTCTAAACTTGAAAAACACGTCCTCTTTTTCTTTAAGTGTATAAGGAATAACCCTCAAATTTTAACTTTGGATTTGACTCTGAGAAAAATCTCATTTAAATCACTCTCTTCCGGTTCAATTTTTTTCCTGCCTCCTGAAATGTCACTGCCTATAGCCACATATCTCCCGGTAAGTCTGTGACTCAGACCATTCCACCCTCCTGCAGGAACCTCCTCCCCTGTGAGGTTCTACCTGGACATTTTCATCTGTCTGTGGATAAGCCAAAGTCCATACCAGGAGACAGAGAGCATCCCAAGTACTTCAAACAGATTCAATTCATGGAAACAGTTTAGACCTGGGAGATCAGGAGGTTGTCTCCCGTCTCTTAAACCTCCCAGTCTGTTACTAGCCAGTGCGAAGAGGATGTTACTCCTTATTGGGGGAAAAAAAAGTTAATGGTTCCTATTCAGCTGCAGAGCCCCGACACCAGAGAAAGATAATTGCATGCCCATTTCTGGTGTCCAGACCTCTCTAGGGAGGTCAGAGAACCCTCATTAAAGGGAACTCTGCCAGAGGAAGCGTGTCCTTTCGGGTGGGCTCGGAGATCTTACAGCCTCACCCACCTCCTACTGCCTCCCATTTCTGGGGTGGATGAAAACATGTCCACTCAGCTTCCTGTTCGTAGCCTGCCAGGCCTCCCCAAACACTACACTCTTTCCCCTTAGAACCCTGAATAAACATTTTCATCTATAACTTGTTTGGGGACGGGACATGGTATTTTACCACAGCAGCAACTCATCCAGGGTCTCTCCAAACCTGGACGCTCACTGTTCTGCTGAAACTGACCAGTCAGCAAGCTTCTGGGATCTGCCTGTTCCCTTTCCCCAAACAACCCCAGTCCCGGTTCATAGCTGAATGTCAGCGCACCAAGCTTTCGGAAACTCCAGTCCGCATGTTTGTGCCCCAAGGACTGTCCCACCGAACCACCTCCTCAGACTCCCACATCTGAAATAGCTAACAATCAAAGCCATGTATTCTAAAATATTCAAACTCTATAGAAGTCAATTTATGATTTGAGATCCTTTCTTCCTAAAATCCAGACATATTCAAAGTTTGCAGTGTGTATCCAACCTTCAAATATGCACACATTACACACTCACAGACACCTACATGTATATGTGTGTGTGCAGTATCCCCCACTTAAATGAGGTTATATTCTAAACAGTGAAGACGATGGGACTTTTTACATCACTAGACACAGCTTCTGACTGACTGGCCACATCAGCAGAGAATCCTATTCTGTTGGGTTCTTCTCATCTAGTTTCTCATTTTTGTTCCATAATTTACAATTTCCACACACACAAAAAAATCTTCACCACCTTCACTGCATGCCCACAAAGCCCTAATCCATAGAGATTTAATAAAAACGGAAGGGTCCTGTGGACTCTGTCACTTCAGCACCCCACAGGAGCCCTAAGACTGCCACGGCGGGCGGGGTGGGGGGCTGAGTGGTGGGGTCTGAGCTTGCTGGCATTCTAAGACATCTTTATGAGTGATTTAATCCCAGCTAGTGAATGGAAATAAAGATTCAGTTTGGTCTCAGTCTCCTGTGATCCCAGTGAGCTCCTGAGCACAGGGTGGAGGGCTGAGTCACACACAGCCCACGGATGACCAGAGGACTGGGTCCCCCGGATGACAAGAGGACTGGGTCCCCCGGATGAGTGACTTCATCTGTATTTTGTCACTTTCCCTGGCTTTGCAGGGGACGCCATGAAGACTGAGAGGAGCTGAAAAGCCTGCTCAGCAGTCACTGAAAGTAAATCTCCTTTATGAGGCAGCCATCTGGGGGTGGTGAGGGAGAGGAGACCGATTTTAACACCTCTCCCTCTCAGCCTGCTCAGGGCTCCACTGGAACGCCCAAGGGCCAGGCCTGTCTCTGTGCTGTGTAACAAATTTACTTTATAGCAGAAGACAGACCTCTCGCGTGTGGACAAGAATTCTCTCTTCTTCCTTCAGTATGTTCCCCATTGGTTCAGCACCTACCCTTAGGGATGCCCAGTACCTAGCATGAATAACACCCAACTCAGTACCAAACACAAGAGACATACAACTCAGCGCCAAGCACTACAGGCACAAAACTCAACACAAAGCAAGAACGGCACAGAACTCAGCACCAGGCACCAGAGATACACAACTCACCACAAAGCACTAGAGACACAAAACTCCACACTAAGCACTAGAAACACACAACTTAGCACCAAGCCCTAGAGACACACAACTCAGCACCAAGTACTACAAACATACAACTTAGGACAGCACTGGGTATGTATAACTCAACACCAAGCACTAGTGATATATAATACTCAGCACCAAGTACTATTCACTCACAACTCAATACCAAGCACTAGCATTACATAACCGAGTACCTGATGCACAATTCAGCACCAAGAATAACTCACCACCGTGCATTAGTAATACACAGCACCGTGCATTAGTGATACACGACTCAGCCACTAACAGAGATGACCCCAAATTTGCACACTAAGTGTACTCCTGAAGTCATAACAAGATGGATCATCCCCAGAGTCCTAATCCTGCTTCACGCATGGTTCACATGTGGCCCATGAGAGGAGACTTTCCTACACAACAGAGAATACACCAAGCAACAGGACATAAACTCTCTTGTGGTCGCCACAGACAACCCGCATCACGCTATCAGCTCTCATCTCCTTACACACCAGAAGAGTAAGAGTCATCTAACCCTCACAATGGAGTTTCCAGCAGTTGGCCCAATGCTGACACACCAGGATGGAATATTCTTCCCAGAATGCTCCATGACAGTGTTTATAGAAGGTGCTAAAAATGTCAGGGAGAATATCCCTGGCCTCCCCCGCCATCTTGGGGCCTCAGAAAATGCAATGAAAATGTCCTAGTATCACCTCCATTGTTTAGCTCTTTCCCTCACAACCCCTCACATAAAATGCAGTACAAAGTGCCCTGCTCTGCCTTCTGCAGCTAACAAAAGCCTCTATTCATTTGTCTGTTTACCAACAAAAGCAACGAAGGAACGTTACTAACAGAAATCAAGGCAGCATGACAGCATCTGAACCCAGTTCGCCAACAACAGGAAGCCCTGGATACCCCAACACACCAGAAAAACAAGACTTGGATCTAAAATCACTGGCCAGGATGCTGGTAGCAGAATACATAGATAAATCTCTTAAAGAAATAGAGGAGAAAATGGATCAAAAGTTAGAAGCCTTTACAAGGCAAGCACAAAAATCACTTAAAGAAATTCAGGAGAATATGGATCAAAAAGCAGAAGCCAATAAGGAGGAAAGACAAAAATCACTTAAAGAAATACAGAAGAACGTGGGTCAACAAGTAGAAGCTATGAAAGAGGAAACACAAAAATCTCTTAAAGAAATACATGAAAACACAATCAAGCAAGCGAAAGATCTGAGCATATCCATCCAGGTTCTAAAAACAGAAGTAGAAACAACTAAGAAATCGCAGAGGGAGACAACATTGGAGATAGAAAACCTTGGGAAGAAATCAGAGGTCATAGATGCAAATATCAACAATAGAATACAAAAGATAGAAGACAGAATCTCGGAAGCCAAAGATACCATAGGAACCATTGATTCAACAGTCAAAGAAAATATTAAATGCCAAAAGCTTGTAACCCAAAACATCCAGGAAATCCAGGACACAATGAGAAGACCAAACCTAAGGATTATATGTATAGACGAGAGTGAAGATTTACAAGTTAAAGGGCCAGCAAATATCTTCTACAAAATTATGGAAGAAAACTTCCCCAACCTAAAGAGAGAGATGCCCATGAATATACAAGAAGCCTATAGAACTCCAAACAGACTGGACCAGAACAGAAATACATCCCGTCACATAATAATCAAAACTCCAAATGTACTAAACAAAGAAAGAATATTAAAGACAGCAAGAGAAAAAGGCCAAGTAACATATAAAGGAAGCATCCCTTTTTATAGTGGGCCAGGCTACCTAGCTGTTGCCAGGTAACCGTGGGGCGGCTAACCTGGATGTAGCCGGGTAACTGTGGGGGTGGAGTCCAGCCAGAGCACTAGGGGCCTGGGGCGTGGCCCTACATGACTGATGGCGACGGGATTATGTCCAACATCGAACCCCTTTGGGCGTCATTCCTTCGGCACCACCTTCCTTGAGTTTTGTGAAGTCTCTCCCTAGGAACTGAGGCTCTCCTCCTGGATCCACATGTGCTGCGCCGACGGACACGCAGCAGCCACCGCACCCGCCATTGTCTCCTGCGGTTCCGGGAGCTCTTTCTCAGCCCTCACCTTTCACAGCAGTTGGCTTGATTGGCCACTGCCCCAGTTTCAACAATTTCCAGGACTGTTAAGGCGGCTCGCACTGGCAGGCCGCAGGCTGCTCTCCTTTGGAATGCCTGGTGGCTGTGGTATTATGGACCGCAGCTGGGTGGCCTGGAAGAAGAGGTAGGAGGGTTGGCAGTGCGGCACCTTGTCAGCTTGCAGTAGGCATACAGCCCGTGAGTACCATCACAGAGCTCTTTGGGTTTTACTAGATCTTCCCAAAGACTTTCAGCATCGTGAAAGTCACACTTTGTTTAGCTCTCCTCACAAACTTTAGGAGCGCTAATCTGTCACAGTAGGCTCTATCTTGTACATGTAAATGGAGGGAACTTTGTAATCAAATCCTAAATGTGTATTTGTGGCAATATGACTTTTCAGGAGGATGTGTGATGAGAAGCAACTGACAGGGCAGGGGACAATTAAAGGGGACAGCACCGCGCAGCCAGACCTTCACTCCCTGAATGGAATTCCCCGGGCTGTGCCGAGCTGCACTGATTTCTGAATTTTCCTGTTGATTTGCAGCTAGCACAACATTATTGGGACCCCACACGCCTCTCCTTCCCCATCACCTGCAATGGAGACTCATTTAGGCAGCGGGGGCCTTGCAAAGATGTATTTCCAAAAGCATCCTAATTTCAGCATGGACTCCAATTAGGAGTCAGCTCTGTGTTCCAAATTGTTAAAGGGAAACACTCCGGCTCCAGCGCACCAGGGCGGGCCCCAGCTCTGGGTCCTGGGAGCTCTGCTGGGTGCTACTCCCACCCCAAATGTCTCCCAAGAGACACTCACAGATCTGCCAGGCCCACTGGACATGGGCCAGTCCTTTGCAAGCTGGTGATTTATTGAGGCTTAAATCTCAGTGACCAGCAACAAGCGCTTCACCAAAAACAATACGAAACAAATATCTCAGCATTCTCTTATGTAAAACTGTCATTGTCAAGTGTTAGGGCAGAGTAGGGAGGAGTAAAGGCTGGATCTGACTTCAGAGTAGAGGCCCCAATTCACATCCAACAGTACCGGTATGAACGATATCAGCCTGTCCCTGTCCCTGTCTCTAAAATGAATCTGTGCACAATTTGCATACATGTTTATTGTGAGATGTATGTGCATCTTGCCCGGAATATATTTCATTGTGTGACATATGGTTCCTTTCAGCAGAAGATACTAAATGACTTTGGAAATAGCCCTGCGTCTCACTTCCGGGAAGGAAGGTGCCGTGCAGAGGCCTGCACTCAGGCCCTGAGTAAATGTCTTGGACCTTACTGGTCTGTTGTGATTTTCCCCGTCATTTTCTCCTGGCAGAGCAGGCTGGGCTTAAACACCCTAGACGACCAATGCCCAGAGAACCCAAACCTAGAAAACAGGAATACCCCTTGGTCGCAGCCTACTGTGAGATTCAAGAAGGAAAAGCTTTGGAAACCCTAAGAAACTGTGTATCCCATGGGACAAAAGAGAGAGGAGACTGGCACAGGACTTCCGGGCTTTAGGAGTTTTATGAGATCCACTCAGTTGAAGGGAGTACTATTCTAATATGTAATCCATTCTAATGTTACACATGAGCTATTTTACATGTTGCGTGGAGTCTTAGGCCTTCTAAATCCTACATGCAGTCTGTTCATGCAGCACACGCAGGGGCTGAGCACAGCTACAGTCCCTGGGATCACATATTACCCATGGCCACTATATCATGCAGTGCCTTCCTATGGAGGCCACTGAAAATGAGCTACGGTGCCATGTTCACGCATGCATTACTCCATGAGAAGGAGGCAGGCGTTGGGGGTGAGAGGGAGGAGGAGGGAGATGATTCATATTCATTATTGCTCTTCAATCCTTCACTTCTCAGTAGTGTGGGCTGCCTGACTGTTTTACCTGTATTTTCTCCATCCTACTTTGTTAGTAAGACAGTTCAGCAGGGGAAGGTATTTGCTGCTAATACTAGCAACCTGAATTCACTTCCCAAGGACCCACATGGTGGAAGGAGAGAGCCAGCTTCTTAGACTTCCTTGGCTGGACTATCAGTGTCAACTTCACACATGCTGGGGTTATCTGGGAAAAGGAAACTATAATTGGGAAAATGTCTCATCAGACTGGCCTGTGGACAAGCCTGAGGGACAATGTCTTAGTTAGTCATTGACATGGGAGGGTCTAGCCCACTGTGGGTGGTGTCACCCCGTGCAGCTCATCTAGGGCATATACGAGATCAGAAAGAGCAAGCAGTGGGGGAGCAAACACATAAGCAAGCAGAGTCCCCAGACCTCTGCTTCAGACCTCCCCCAGGTTCCTGTCTTGAGTTCCTGCCCTGACTTCCCTCACTGGTGGACTGTAACCTGAGAGTTATGAGCCCAAATAAGCCTTTTCTTTCCCAAGTTTCTTTTGGTTTAGTGTTTATCATATGGACCAAATGCAAATGAGGATAGCTGTCCCCTGGAGTTCTCCTCTGGCCTCCAAATGCTCATCAGGACTCGAATGCAACCTCACTAATAACATGCATGCACATGTATGTGCACACATGTACACACACATATACACACATAAAAGGAGAGAGCAAATACATAAATAAATAAACCCCTGTTAAACAATGTGAGTGGGTGACACTGTACAGCAGCTCCCTCCCAAGCTCTCCTGGGTTGGTTGGGGGGTACTTGATTGATCCTGGGCTCAGCCGGATGGAGCTAAGGGAGCTGGGAGAGATCCAAGCGTGGGCTGAGCTCCCAGGAAGGCAGTAGTGAGTTTGAGAGCAGCTTTAACTACAGGGAGAGTTTAAGGCAAGCTTGGACTACAGAGTAAGACCCGTCTCAAAGGACTAAATGAGGCAGTCTGGTGGGAGGAAGGGTGGGGCTGGAGGAAGGGCGGGGCTGGAGGAAGGGCGGGGCCGGCGGAAGGGACAAGTAAAGGAGGGAAGAACAGAAAAGAGAGAGAGGTGCTTGCTTAGGAATGAAGGGGGAAAAACAGCTTGAAGGCAAGGGGCGGCCGGTCAGACATGGTTTAACGCCGTGCCTCTTGAATCCCTTTTCTTCCCAGAAAGCACCGAACACTAAATATGAAGAGGATGAAGGATTCCCAGCGCTTGGGAGACTGTTTCCGCAAAGCAAACTTTAGTTATGTGAAGAAGTGGGCAAATATGATGTAAATGTATTAACACATTTGCTGAATTCTGCAAATATATTTTTACACAATTAGCTTAATTATTTAGATACATATTAAACCTTGCTCGCCTCGAGCAATCTAACATGGAATGTAATTTCACATATTATCACAAGAAAAACACATTTATAGAAAATCTGTGTCTCTCCTTTCATAATAACACTTCAAATTCTCATTATTTAAGACACAAATAAATATATTTCAAGGATAATGAAAACTGTGTATTTCCAGAGAAAGTGTCTCTTAACCTACTAAACAAGTGGTCTCCTGAACACGCTGTGCTTGATTGTGGCGCTGCTAGAGGCCATGGTGGACCCCGAATTTTATAACAGTGCACACAGCAGGGCACCTCCAGGCTTCTCATTCAAAAGTGAAAAAACTGAATTTTCTTTTGTTTGGCAAAAATTTTTGAAGAACTTATAAAAAAAAGAAGAAGAAGAAGAACCCCAGAAAGTCAGGCCCAGTGGCTTGAAAAGTAGATACATGCGGGAAGATCCGGTATTTAAATCCAGCCTTGGCGGGCGACAAAGTGAGTTAGAAGCCAGCCTGGGCTATAGGGATCTCTGTCTCACAAAAGAAAATGGAAGTTACCAAGGAGATGCGAATGATCCTGGATGTTCATGTTCTAGCTTTCAGAGGCCATGGCTCATCTACACTGGAAAGCCTGCTTGGGAGCCACTATATGGTGTCACCCACTAACAGGGGTGACTGAAACAGGGACTGTGTGCAGCAGGACCTCCTGAGAGGTCCAGGTCTTCCAAGTCCCTGTTCTAGTCATCTAACCCAGAGAGGAAAAGAAGATGCACATTGGTAAGATTGATCACATTAATCAAAAGCCTTTAAAGATTTACCTTTCTCTTAACTGTGTGTACATGTATGCATCTGTGCCGGGGTGTACACAGGAGGGAAGATGTGTGTAGAAGCCAGAAGAAATCGGATTCCTCTGAAGCTGGAGTCAGGGGTAGTTGTGAGCTGCCTGCCTTGGGTTCTGGGACCCTAGCTCATGAACTCTACAGGAACAGTGAGTGTTCTTAGCCATGGAACTGTGTCTCCAGCCCCCAACACATTTTAAAAGAGCCCTCACATGATCATATTCTACTATAAAGCACCCTGATAGTATAGGTGGCTTTGTGTAGCAAGGATTTGCATTCACCATTTTATAAAATGAGAAAATGGGTCACACAGAGAAGTAACTTTCCATGGCCACTCAAAGCAACCAAACTGCTTAGTCATTTTGCTAGTAATTGACAGTCATTGTGCGGAGAAGGTGAATGTGTGTGTGTGTGTGTGTGTGTGTGTGTGTGTGTGTGTATGTGTGTTTACAAGTGCACACGCACAACTATCTTCTTGCTGCAGCCTGTGATGTTAAGAATCGGTGACGGACTCGTCAGTTGGCGTTAGATATCCGTCAGTGGTCAGCAGTGGCCGAAGGAGAAGTCTCATGTGTTTGGCAGCACACCTGGGATTTCACCCCCCACACTCACTGCCAATCTGTCCACTTCTGGCAGTGTGTTCAAGTCAGCTCTCTCATGAAGATGACAACATCCATTTGAAGTGTTCTTTTATCCACTTGCCTCAACTCAGCCCGACTTCTTGTCACTTAATTGTCATATCTCTTTAAAATGTTCCTAGTGTTCTCAATATAAAGTGAAGAGGAGGAAGAGGAAGAAGAGGAGAAGGAGGAAGAGGAAGAGGAAGAGGAAGAAGAAGAAGAAGAAGAAGAAGAAGAAGAAGAAGAAGAACAACAACAACAACAACAACAACAACAACAACAACAACAAAGAAGAAGGGGAGGAAGAGGAAGAAGAGGAACAGGAAGGAGAAGGAGGAGCAGGAGGAGGAGGAGAGGGGGAGAGGGAGAAGGAGGAGAAGAGGAGGAAGAGGAGGAGGAGAAGGAGAAGGAGAAGGAGAAGAAGAAGACAAGGAGGAGGAGGAGGGAGAGAAGGAAGAAGAAGGGAAGAAAGGAAGGAAGGAGGAAAGAAAGAAAGAAAGAAAGAAAGAAAGAAAGAAGGAAGGAAGGAAAGAGAAAGAAAGAAAGAAAGAAGAAAGAGAGAGAAAGAAAAGAAGAAACAAATAACAACAGCAACATAAGCAGCAAAGCTCAACTCGGCTACTGAAAGGCTAGGAATCAGCCATGGGAGATGTCGACCCACATGCTTCATGCAGGGTCCAGGATTCACAGGGGAAAAAGTGTCCAAGCCTCCATCAGTTACTGGAGAATTGGTTTTGAATGTTTGGCAAAAGCCCATTTGCTGTCTACCAACATGTGCTACTCAAACTGAGAACTGAAGAAAAGGAGTCAGAGGCACCATGAGGGATGGGTGGCCATTCATTTCCACCACGAGCTTCCCCGGAGCCCGGGGCTTGTCCGTGTTAGCTGCAGGAGGCCGCATGTGCCCTGGAACCTCATGGTGTTCTCGCTGCTTCTTACATGGCATTACCTGGTGCTTCTTCCCGTCTCTCCAGCATCTTTCACGGCTTTATGCCTTCCTCTCCTGGGGAGAGAGAGGAACCAGACCCAGCTGTCTGTCCCTGTGGGATCGACTCTTCATCGCTTCTTCCTTCAGAGAATGTCCCCGACTCTCTCCAAAGCTGACTGAGGTGACCAGTTGGGGTTTGAGCACATGGGATTCTGACTCTGCCGTCATCCCCTCACTGCGCTGTCGCCGCTGAGTGTTGCTGACGCTGGTTCCTACCGTCTCACTGCACACTTCCTTCTCCCTAGACGCTAAGACACATGGAGCCCGGAACTCCACGTTGCCTACGTCTGTACTTCTTTCTCCTTCTCAAACTTCTACTAACGTTGAATTCACGTCGAAAACTCTCAGTTGCTCTACCTATATTCACTTTTAGATATTTCAGAAAGTATAGCGCGCGCGCACACGCGCACACACACACACACACACACACAACTACTCTAAATAACTTACATCAAAAAATGCATTAAAATACCTCACTGATTAATGACTATCTAGAAAAAGAGATGCTGTTGTGTCTCTGTAACCCCTGTTTCTGAGGTTCCCCAAGGTCATTGAAAGCCAGGAGGAGTCAAAAAGGAAAATGTTGCTGGGTGCCCAACTAGGGAGAAAAATGCTACATGTGCCATCTAGTGATCATAATGTGTAAATGCACTTGGACTCACCATCTCCAGGTCCGTCCTGCAGAGTAAACCAAACCCCAACAGACCTTGATGTTCCTTTCTTCGAGGGCACTGGGCGTAGTGTGGACGGCTTTGCATGGACTGCAGAATATTTAACATCTAAGATAATCATACTAAGTTGACCTTGTCCTTGAACCCATTCTAGGGATGACAAGTTTGAGGCAACGAACGGTTGAGATTTCGAAGCCTGGCAGCCTAACCACACAGGCAACATCTTCAGAACTTAAAGGAATTCAGAGATTCGTCAGTGCTAACCTACCCAGCCATGCGGTGCACAAAATCATCCACTCCTGTGTTAATAAGTGTAGTGCTTATGTGTTTATGGTTCTCAGGGTTCGGGACACACACTTACAATGTTAAAATCTTAACACAGACCAGTGCTGATTATTCTTGAGTATGGGTAAAGAAACTAAGGCCCAAGACAAATGTAACAATCACCTAAGCTTCCCAACACAGTAGTGGTTAGAATTTGACTCCTATTGGTGTTTTCAGTTAAACTCTACATTGAATTTGCTGCACTGTTTTCAACTAGAGTAATTATATGAAGCTACAAAGTGTCTTCCATGGTTTTTGGTTACAAAAAGTAAGTTTTCATCCTTTAAATATTTGATGTTCCAGTTTTCTTGACACCTGGAGCCATCTAAAGTAGAACCAGGGACACTGGAGTGTCCCCGTATAGAAAAGCTCCAGTATTACATGATCTGCCTTCCAGAGCATTCCAAGAACCAGAAACCAAAGCACCAGTCCCAGATCCTAGGGCAAATAGTGAAAGACCCCTGGTTCCATACGTGACCAGCTTATGAGCTTAAGGTCTGACGCTTCCTGTGTCCTCCTTACCGCTGAGATATTGATGGTTTCCCTTCTCAGCATTCCAATCATCTCAGAAACATGACGGACACCCCCAGGCTCCATGCTTTATGAGCTAGAGAGTGCGTGAATAGAGCACAAGCTAAAGTGGACCCTTTACACAGCCCCTGTCTGCAGACACTCGGAGCAGCACACACTGCAGCTTTGTAATAAGAATCTTGGCCCAGGAGTGGTATAGCAGGGTCCTCCGAGTGATGTCCAAGAAGAAGGAAGGAGTGGCCCCTGGTTGTGGAAAGGCTCAGTGCAGCAGTGTAGGGGAACACCAGAACAGGGAAGTGGGAAGGGGTGGATAGGGGAACCGGGGGAGGGAAGAGGGCTTATGGGACTTTCGGGGAGCGGGGAACCAGGAAAGGGGAAGGCATCTGAAGTGTAAATAAAGAATATATCGAATAAAAAAAAAAGAATCTTGGCCTCAAGTTATAGAATATATTCTGTCCCTTCATCCCAATAATCTCTGTCTCTTCAACCCTTGCAACACCTCTGCTCTATACACCGCATTCTTCCTTCCTTTAATACTTTTATTATGACCTGAGTTTGCAGTCCCCTGCCTCAGACAGCTTCCAATCTCATGGAAAGAAGACTCTGCTAAGTCAATGGAAGGCAAAATACGAAGATGAAGGAAGACAGAACCCGCAGCCCCGAGTGGCCTAAGGAGCCGGCAGAGCGGCAGAGCACCTTCTAATGGGCGGGCTGGTCACTGCGTTCTTCTCAGACCTGTTCCCAGAGGCCCTGGCCACTGCACCACACGGCATTACAATTCACCTGCCTGGCATTCCATCACTTCGCAGTTGGTGTACGACGCATGACTGATGCTGTAGCCCACAGCAATGTTCACGCATGCTCAGACTCCCCTCTGCCCTCTTCCCTTCCTGTCTTCTCATCGGGTCGCTCCCACTGGCAGTGTCTGAACACCCTCCTCTATAAGTAGCTCTGTTTTATAAGTTCCTCATGTCTGTATCTCTCTTGACTGTCGTGGCGTGGCAGGGGGTGCGGAGAACTGAGCCAAAGGCAGGTTTTTGTAGACAACAAAAGGAAATAAAGAACCCTGGCTATGGCTCTGGACAGACAATGCGCTGAGTCTGGCAGACGTGGGTAAGGGGGAAGCGGTCTCCACAGGGACACGTCGGGTGTTCACGAGACGCTTACAGCTCCTCGCTGTTCTCTTAGCACATGGATAGTTTCGAATTACTCGTATTTCGTGACATTGTCTGAAAACTAGACTATTAACCGTCTCGCTGCCCACGGAAGCTTTCCCACAGCAGTGATGGTGTGGATTGTTCTTTGGTGAAGTGCGCAGAGCCTCAATTACTCTCACTTGATAGAGAGCGGATTGCGTGAAGGACTCGAGCATCACCCTGATCACAGAGTTTCTCTACTGAATCATTTCACACTCTGTGTGTTTCCCAGCATTTTCATAATCCTTCCCCCAAATACACAAACAAACATTCTTAAAAGACCAAGGGGTGGGGGCGGGGCCGGGGGGCTTTCCTTATTCCTCTTGGGCAGGCAGACTGAAACCCTTCACAGCAGAGACCAGCTAGATGATATTCAGGCTCACGCACCATCAACACGCTTGTCAGCCATGTAGCGTGTTCATTATGGGGCGGCATATGAGACGGAGTGAGCACAGCTGGCTCTCCAGATCGCAGGTTGAGGCTGCGGGGCTGACTGCTAGAAACATCATCTTTTCACTTAGACGCTGAGGAAATTTGATCTGGAAGTCACTGACGGAGACGTTGGAAGCCCCACGACGCCTGCTTATTGAGTGACTTTTCCATTTCCCAGCTTAGTTCGATACAAACTTCTAGCAACACAAGCAAAATGACTATTAAAATAATATTTATGGGCCTGCCGCTCGTATTTCCTAAGCTATATTGCTTTGAAATAATTCATAGTCCTTAATTATTTCTCAAAATAATTAATTCCCCACTCTAAATTTTTTATATTTTCTTTCTTCTTCATTAACACCCCCAAAAGTCAGTGTTTTTATTCTCGTATGAAAAAAAAGAAAAAAAAAAAAAAGGAAAGCCACCGTAGCTAAGCAAGACTCATCATGAGAGGCAATTAATAGTCAGAATAACAGCAGTAAAAGCATTGCTTTAATCATTTGTCTTTTATGAATCTTTGGTTAAAGATTGAGTTTTATTGTGTTTGTTTTTAAATGCCATATTTAGAATTATTTTGTTTGAGACCTTAAACAAGTAGACCTTTGTTTATGCTCCAGAAGGTACCAGAAGGCAAGCCAAGGTATCCCATATGTTTCCCTCTCTGTTAACTCTTTAATTGTTCTCCTCCCCCCACACAGAGGCAGGTAGCTAGCACCATTCACTCTTCTCTGCTGGTTTAATTCACCATTTCTCCCTGCAACAAAGCACGAAGCTGAGGCTCGGGAACTATTTTCCTTGTGCGATGCGCATCCTATCTGCCTTTAATACGTGTTCCTTTGTACCACCCGTGCACTCCCCTGTCTTAGTCAGGGTTTCTATTCCTACACAAACATCACGACCAAGAAGCGAGTTGGGGAGGAAAGGGTTTGTTCAGCTTACACTTCCACACTGCTGGTGGAATATGTAAATCACCAAAAGAAGTCAGGATTGGAACTCAAGCAGATCAGGAAGCAGGAGCTGAGGCAGAGGCCATGGAGGGATGTTTCTTACTGGCTTGCTTCCCCTTGGCTTGCTCAGCCTGCTCTCTTATAGAACCCAAGACCACTAGCCCGGGGATGGCACCACCCACAAGGCGCCCTCCCACTCTTGATCACTAACTGAGAAAAGGCCTTACAAATGGATTTATTTCATAGAGGCATGTCCTCAAGGGAGGCTCTTTTCTCTGTGATAACTCCAGCTTGTGTCAGATTGACACACAAAACTAGTCGTGGTGTTAAGAGGAGCTGGCATTGACCAGGCTACATCACAGAACACCCTTAGTGTCTTCTGAATGCAAGATCAGAGTAGTGTGTCTCTGGATTATGGATGCTTCAAACGTCTCAAGACATTTTTGTCTCACCTAACTGCGGGTCCATCACTTCTCAGATTATATTCTAGTATTTCTATGCTTATTTTCTCACTCTGGAAAAGTGATGGGGAAGTGATAAGGTCCTTTCTATTGTATTTTTCTTCACTGAAATTCTATAGTTCTGAAAATTGTTGTGACCCTGAATTAGAACACCAGGATTCACCACATTGATTCTTCTGACCCTGGAAGAGGAAATTTACTTATTTTAACCCATGTCCCCCACCATGCTGTCCTGTAAAATCTTTAAAGGGAAAAAGATTAATCGCATGCTCAGACAATGTGTTGCTCTTCATTGTGGCCGAATCTTCTCAGATTCCAGATCTCTACACACGCTTAGCTACGAAAGGGCTACAGGGTTGTCATTCCACTTACATTGGCCATCTGCTTTGAAAATTTGCAATGAAGATACTCTAAAATACTCAGACATGTGTCACCAAAAATTGAGGAAGCAAACTCAAGGAAGAGTCACAGTGTGGCAGACAAAATAACTTCCACGTCTCTGTGGACATCGGTGGCCGGTCAGTCTGCTCTGTCCATGAGGCTTGACTGCCTAGGGCCAACCTGCCATGTACACCAGTCAATATGCCTCTTCTTTAGAGATTTTGGCAATTCTGGGTTTTGCCATTGCAATTACACATTGCACAAAATAACTCTAGTCACACGCAGCCAAGAATTTCCAGAGAAGAACTCTAAGTCCTAAGTCTGGGGTGCAGTTTCTTTGGATTTTTTTTTTCACTTGCGATCTGCCCTGAGCTATTCATCATCCAGTTCACCTAGAGAAACACCCTACATACTAATGAGACAGGAAGCCTCGTGGTGACCTACTGACCCTCTGAAGATCCCTGGAGACAGAAGTAGAGAAATCATCAACCACATCACACATGGTCTGTTCCTCCAGCCTCTCTTCCAACGTCCTCTTCCTTGTGTCTTGAGTTTACATTTATCAGTAAAGATCTAAGCATTTAATCCTTATCTTAGGTCCTAGGGGATCTAGGCAAGAGCAATCCCAATAAAAGCAATAAGGTTTTATCCATCTTGTTCAATTTGAGGAGTTGGCAAAATTTTCTGAGAAACTTAGCCTCAAAGTTAGACCTCCACATTGACTGCTCAGAGTGGCCAGGTCTGAATTGGTAGAAGATGGAGAGCCTGATGCAAATTAATCTAGTCACTTTCCTTTAGCTTTTATATTTGTAACAATAAAATTTCTAAAGCTTCTATTAGTCATTTAAAGAAACAATTTATTTTAAATGTTTATTTTTAAGCTCATAGTACCTTTTAAAAAATAGTAGCTATGTGTCAGAGAACCTTGGCAAATAACAGCATTGCTTAATAGGTCATCAATTTTGAAAGGCTAAACCATGATGCTCCCCTGATAATGAGTACACCGCACCACACCTGACTCTATGATCTTTTGCTTGAGCAGAAATAGACATGCCTACATGGAGAGACATACCCCAACATGTAGGGGAACTATGGTTTTCAGAAATGCCAAGTCAAGAGGAATTGAAGAAACTGAGGAGCCGTTTCTCAGTGCAGCACCAGAGTCTGCAGGGCCCTCCTTGAGGGGCCCTTCCCAATACCAGGATTGGTGCTGCTAGAGAGGTAACAAGTTCAGGCAGTATAGCTGCTGGGCTGGCTCGGGGAGCAGGGGAGAGAGGGCGGGACAACAGTGGCATTTCTGATGAACCTATCATGGGAACCACAGATTCTGTAAGATAATTGAATCCATGTGGATTAACACAGGGGTAGCAGAAGAGGCTAGAGAAAAGGAAAAAATACTTTTTATATACTTAATACCTAGGCTAACACCAACTACTGTAACAAACCCAAAAAATCTCAAAGGCTTACAAAGCCCTGATTCATTTTTAAGTTGCTTTTTTCCATCCTGACTGCAATGGTCCCTCCCTCCTTTCCTCCCAGTCCCTCCCTGACACCTCCCCTCTGCCCCTCCCCATCTACTCAGAAACGAGCGGGCCTCCCATGGATATCAACCAAACATGGCATATCAAGTTATAGTAAGACTAGGTGCCTTCCCTCTTATTGAGGCTGAACGATGCAACCCAGTAGGAGAGAAGGGGATCCCTAAAGCAGGCAGTAAGAGGATATTAGTCCAGAAGCTCTGAGTACCCAAGACTCGATCCACATATCAAATCATTCCCAGGAAGGAAGGAGAGGGCCCTGGTCCTGGAAAGGCTTGATGCAGCAATGAGGGTGATTACCAGGACAGCAAAGTGGGAGGGGGCTGATTGGGGAATGGGAGGGAAGAGGGCTTATGGGACTTATGGGGATGGGGTAACCAGGAAAGGGGAAATCATTTGGAATGTAAACAAAGAATATAGAAAAAAAAAGAAAAAAAAAGAGCCAGAGATGGCCCTGCCTCTACTGTAATGAGTCCCACACAAAGACCCAGCTACACAACTGTCACATATATGCAGAGGACCTAGGTCAGTTCCATGTAGACTCTTGGGCTGTTGGTTCAGATTCTTGAGGCCCTGTGAGCCCAGGTTAGTTGATACTGTGGTTGTTCTTGTGGTGTCCTTGGCCCCTCTGGCTCCTCTAACCCTTCCTCCCTGTCTTCTGCAGGATTCCCTGAGCTCTGCCTAATGTCTAGAGAAGCACTAATTTATTCCTATAGTAATCCATGTATTTGTTTCCAATTGATTGGCAGCTCCTCCCCCCGCCCCCATGGTATCCGGGCACCCACCCATTTCCACCCATGGTTCCAGTCTTTCTGAGTATCTTACAGTCCTCCGTCTCGGGTTGAGGATAGTAGAAAAGCTAAAACTGCATCTGTAATTATTAATACATATAACCTCTCTCTATAAAACCTTTATATATGTAACCTCATGCTGCACTGACACAGTTAAAACATGGTCACACCCAGACAAAAGAGGAAATGAATTTCCACATGGGCACTTGCCTCCTCCCAGCAACAAAGCTTTGTGGAAGATGGGACACAGTTCTTCAGTGGTTGGAGAAGCAAAGGAAAAACTTTCCTAGTGTCATAAAATGTTCAATAAAATACCATTCATTGTGAATTTCCCATGTGTCAGAATAAATGTGAAAACCTAACTGCTTCGCTCATACAAAGCACCCCCCAAAAAACTAGAATCATTGTTTCCATCCTCTTAGTGAAAGCCAGAAGCTCATAAATGAAAACTACTTGTAGGAGGGATCATCAGTGGGGACACCCCCCCCCCGAATCTGTTGAATCACCCTGGTGAGTATGCAGAGTGTAATGTACATGATCTATTGTTAAAAGTGTAGCCCGGGCTCCAGGGGTTCTGTGATCGTCAGCATCCGTCTTTATGACCTGCAACTTCCACTCTGTTAATATGCATCTGATGCTCACAGTTGTTTTAAGTGGTGGTGTCTGTGCAGTACTGGCTTTGGTATTTTACCAGATTCAAGGTGTTCCTATCCGGCAAGGATCTTGGCTCCAGTTCTACAGTACCAGAGAGTCTCGCTCTCTCTGCCCCTCGACTTCCTCATCTCCTGAAATATTCCCACAGCAGCTAAACATGAATAGTGCTCTGTGTAGTGTGATTGTTGTGCTTCACACCACACAGCAAACGGTTAAGAACAGTTTGCTTCTCAGTGAGTGCCTACCGTGTGTGTGCTTTTGTGATTGTGTCACCTCACTCGGGATGACATTCTCCAGTCCCATCCACTCGCCTAAGAATTTCATGAATTCATTGTTTTTATTAGCTGAGTAGTATTCCATAGTGTAAATATACCACATTTTCTGTTTCCATTCCTCCATTGAGGGACATCTGGATTCTTTCCAGCTTCTGGCTACTATAAATAGGGCTGCTATGAACATAGTGGAGCATGTATCCTTATTACATGCTGAGGAATCCTCTGGGTATATGCCCAGGAGTGGTATAGTGGGGTCCTCCGGAAGTGTCATGCCTAGTTTCCTCAGGAACCACCAGACTGATTTCCAGAGTGGTTGTATCAGCTTGCAACCCCACCATCAGTGGAGGAGTGTTCCTCTTTCTCCATATCCTCTCCAGCAGCTGTTTTCTCCTGAGCTTTTGATCTTAGCCATTCTGACTGGTGTGAGGTGAAATCTCAGGGTTCTTTTGATTTGCATTTCCCATAAGTGGATATTAGCCCAGAAGCTCAGAATACCCAAGAAACAATTCACATATCAAATAATGTCCAAGAAGAAGGAAGGAGAGGTCCCCTGGTCCTGGAAAGGCTCGATGCAGCAGTGTAGGGGAATACCAGGACAGGGAAGCAGGAAGGGGGTGATTCGGGAACAGGGGGAGGGAAGAGGACTTACGGGACTCTTGGAGAGGGGAGATCCTGGAAAGAGGAAATAATTTGAAATGCAAATAAAAATATATCTAATAAAAAAAAAAAGAACAATTTGCACTAGTTGCTCACTTCCCTCTAACAAATGACCACAAATGTCAAGGCCCCGAACAACACAGACTAATTCTCTTAGACTATTAGAGGTCAAAGGTCCATGAGAGCAGGCTGGGACTCCTGCTCAATGGCATGGCACTCGCTAAGCATACACACAGCCCAGAGTTCAGTGCCCACGTCCTTCCCTGCGAGAAAAAACAGTCCAAAACCAATGCGGCTGGACCCAAACCGTATGAACAGGTATGGCCTTCTCAGCAGAGCTAGGTCCATGCCTTTCTGGCAGCTAGAGGCAGCCTGCATTCCCCGACCACAGTCTTCACTCCCAAATTTATCTGCATAGTCTCTTCTCCCTGTTTCTGCACTTTGAGCCTCTCTCTGACCCTCTTACCCTCTCCCTGAGGGGACACCACAATTAGATAACATGCAATCAGATAGTACCAGGGCCACCCTACCCTCTCGGGTACAACACCTTGGCTTTGTCACTTATCATCATCATCATTTCTGGGAAGTAGGTTCCAGACATATGTGGAGAGTGTTATTACTAAGCCTGCCACAGTGCTAGCAATAGTCCTTGCAAACCAGAAGTTAATCCAAACAATTTGAGGTAACACATACAAATAAAACAGCACACTGCTGGACTTGAGTCAGAATGTGGTAAGGATTAGGGAAAAACAAAATCCTTAAATAATAAAACAAAGGAATCGCCAATTAATTCAACTAAGCAAATATAAAGCTGAAAATATTAATATATAACTGAGCAACCGACGCCTATTTGGGTAAAAAAATACTGGAGGGTATTGAGATTTTTTTTCCTTTTTAAAAAATGTCTGGCTGTTTTCTGAGAATTCTGAATCGCTGGATAGGGTTAATCTGCAGAGAAAGTCTGACTTGTCTTTTTGTTTTCTTACAGTTCTGCTAGATCTATTGCCTTCTTGGCTTTTTCTGTTGTGCAATGAGCCTGTTACAAATTGTTAGGAGATCGTGGGCTCAGCCTGGGGCTTCCAATCGTCAGAGTCATTCCCAGCAGCGCAAAGCTCAACTTGACTATTTTAGAAACTTCCATGGACATGTTGAAGGATCCTGGCTTGAAGAATTTTCTTTTAAAATCCTAACTTCTAATCTAAACCTAAAAATGAATTTTGTTACTTTAAGGTGCATTTTAACACACCGACAGGATTGAGACTGCGTGCTCCTCAGACCAGAGGGAAAAGCAGTGCCCTAAATTCTAACCACTTCTTTCACCAATCCAACGGAAATCTCTCAAGGCTTAGAAAGGTTGGGGTAACAACACTGAAAACATTTTTATTTTTCACACTCCTCTGCTTCTCTTGTTTCCATCTGGGACCAGAAGCCAGCAAGCTAAAATACCAAGAGAATGGCGGTCTTCAGCATCCCCAGCCTGACAGGAAATAGCAAGAAGCTCAAAGTGACAGCTCTCCCTCTGCTCTTCCTGTCCCTCCAGGTGGACTTAGGATAGTAACAAGTCAGCCCAGGCATCGGTCTGTGTGGCATGAGATTCGAAGTCTGTGATGATTTGGCAGTGGCCGTTGGTCCTTTCGACTGACTGATAACAGGGACGACGGCCTTGGAACTCACGGGGCTGCTTTTGTGTGGGAATTCTGGCATCTTTAAAGTGCACGTTCTCAGAAAGTCTCATTGAGAGTTCAGTGCGTGACAGCTTCTAGGCACCCATGCATGCACGCACACAGGACACGGGTTCATTTCCCTGATAAATGCAGTGAACACTTCCTGCAGTAACAAGTGCAACCAAAAACAGGCTTGCTGATGCTTTGAAGGAAAACAATGATTTAGCGGAAAACATTATTTTTTAATCTCAATTTTTGTGCGCATGGAGCAAGCTTACCCACTGCCAGGTTCCCAAATATGGCTTCAAAACACCCCAGAAGAGGGTGCGGCCAGCACTCCAGAGTCAACAGAATGGTAATGGCTCTGGGAGGATGCTGGGTAGACACTTCCCATTCCTGGCTGTATAGAAGAGTGCCAATAATTTGTTTTATTTACTTTGATCTACAAGACATTATGCAATCAGGTTTTGGTGCATGGCTCTACACATAGACTCCTACTAAACAGGAGAGAAAGACTGGCAAAAGTAGTCAGGGGTGGCTGCCCGTGAGCCGTACTGAACTTAGAGACGGGGCAATCCGTGAGCCCTAACTTGCACACTTTCTGAAGCAGCCCAGGAGGCCATGGATTTAATTCACACCAGGAAATTATTTATTAGATATTTGCCTCACTCATGGCTTAGGTAATTTATAAGCTCATAGGAGAACTTGCACCTGGGAAGAGTTTTCAGTCTGTCACAATAGACAGCAGTCGTCACTGAACAACTATGATGTCATCAACCCCATTCCACAAGCGTGACTTCCTCAGATCACAATGACGTCAGAACCATCTGAGTGGAATGACTGATGTATGTGCTTCCTTTAAAACCGATGTTTTAATCTATGTGTGCTTATAATGAAATATGGCCCTCTGAAAAGACATCACACACTCTGAACCGCTGACACATCTCTTCTACCACAATTTACAAAATCCATTCTCAAGCATTTATTGACATTTTACTAGAGACCTCTCCCTATACAACGTGTTAGATATTCAGCAGACCACAGCTTTCTGGAGTGTGTGGGCATCGTGAAAATGAGTAGACTATAAAAGAGTTGATAAGTGTGCAATTATGAGTTGAGTGACTTGGTGAGAAATAACGAGAAAGCTTATGGGTTGGGACACAGGCACAGGAGGATGGCGCTGCATTACAGAAGAAAAGGCGATGTATAACTTCTATTCAGTCCAAGAACAGAACAATTTCAAGACAGTTATAGACCATGTGCAGACTGCAGTCTAGTGAAGACATTGACCAGAGCAGCCTTCACCCCACTGATCAGCAAAACCATACAGGGATGTTATCTATTTTCCACCTCAGCCTATTTGGCTTCTCCGACCGTTGTTGGCCCCAAAGCTTTGCCTTGTGACATCACTTTCTTCTTACTCTTTAGCTACGCCATCACTGCAAGAGTCGCGTTTGCAGCAGCCTTAACTGAACATGTAACTCAAGCCTCTTCTCACTAAATAAGGCAGTTGAACCCCTCAGAGTGGCTCAGAGAAGTTGACAGTGGGTCTCTGGGAAAAATATGGCTGTTCCTCCAGAATATCAAGTATATAAGGTCTACATACACATCACAGACAAGACAGACCTATGCTGTGGAGGAGACTGTGTAAGTATCCAGAGAATGAAATTGATCTCTAAATGCCCCGCTCCCTCCCAATTTATTATGTCTTATAAACTTGCTTATGATGCTTGAGGTGGAATCTTAAGAATGAAAATTCTTCCTCAAACTCTGGAATTTAATTTTCAATATTGTTAAATCAATGTAAAAAAAAATGATATTTGCAACCACTCTGAGACATTCACCCAGCAAGTGATTCTGCGGGCCAGAAGTCTTTCGTAAGGAATAGATGGGGTTATGACTGGTGTGCAGCGTCAGGACCATGCTCCTGCTAAGGCGAGAGAAGTAAGCAATTCTCTCTTAATTAGGATCTACCCATAAGAAGAGAGCAGCAAAGAAGAGGGCAGAAAACTCTTCAAGAGCCCCTGCTTGTTTTCTGGTCTCAGCCAAGCTCCTTTTTTCCTCAACCCTTCTCTAAAAGTTTCTCAAAAGTATTTCTCTAAAGAGGTAAGCTGAATTGGAGTCAGCCAAATTCTTTCCCATGTGTTCAGTTGTTTTGTGAAACACATTGGCAGTGGTGTCTTTTAAGGCTTAGCCAAACCCAGCTGTGTCTGCCTCTTCTACAGAACCCTTGCAGATATTTATACGCTTTATATAATTTAATCCCTGAATTGTGGGTTCCAGAGCTCTATTGAGCCTTAAAGCATGTAATTTCCAGTTCTACCAGCGTAAAGAGATCACCAGAATCTAACCAGTCACCTACTTCTGTTCCTGGATTGCTTTGCAAGCGATGAGTTTAATCTTATGATCTTAGTTTCATGCCACGTCCTGTGAGGGAGGGTGGATGTATTCAGCTTTTCTGTGAGGGCAGAGTGGTATTAAGGCTGTGTCAACAAAGGTAAAACATTCACTGTATTTGACAGACTTGTCTGCTCAAAGCTGGGGATAAGATAAATAATTCACAGGCTACAGCACTCAAGGAACTCGGACGCTGGGAATGAAATCAGGGGTGACAGACTACGTTTCTGAGGCTACGAGGAACTTGGATGCAGTTCTTTCCCTTGAAGAGGGGATTAAAAATCAGACCAGAGGAGAAGGGTGTACTAAGGGGGTGTCAATAGCATTATAAAGGAATCGAGAAAGGAGAGAAAATGTTGTGTCAAGGGAACTAGAAGGTTTTTGGATGTGAAAGATGAAAATTGTATGGGGAAAGATATTGAGAAGAGTAGGCAGGCCACCAGGTGACCTCACTGGATGAGTTTTGTTGGTTGGTTTTGTGTCTGCATGTACACATACCTGTTGAGTTCATGTGTATGAAGGCTAGGTGACATCCACATTGTTTTCTTGTTTGTTTGTTTTTATTTTTTGCTTTCTTTGTTAGTCAAGGTCTATCACTGATGGCTAGGTCGACCAGCAAGCCCCAATACCTTACTTGTCTCCTCAACACCAGGAATACAAGTGTGGCCAGCCACCGGGGGCTTTTTGTAAGTATGTTCCTGAGACTTGAATTCAGGTCCTCGTGCTTGCAAGGGATATCTTGACTGAACTATTTTGTTCAAACCACTTGAGAATCAAAGAAGAACTCAGGCTTGAAGAGCCCTGTGGTCAGATTTCTATTGTAGAATAACATCTCTTTTGCCAACATAGAGGAGGGTTGGGGATGAGTCATCTGGAAATTTCTTTCTAACATGATACAAGGATGATGCTTCAGGCTAGAAGTAAGCCAGTGTATCAGAAGTATAGAGGTACTATGTTGAAGTTCTCTGGTGTAAAGTTCCCCAGGTCTTAGCACAACTGAAGCCATGATGGGAGTATCA
Organism: Apodemus agrarius; assembly: GCA_964023405.1. Lineage (NCBI taxonomy): Eukaryota > Metazoa > Chordata > Mammalia > Rodentia > Muridae > Apodemus > Apodemus agrarius. The sequence continues at coordinate 175,358,256 of OZ030006.1, read as the reverse complement.
CTCAGACTCTGGGACCCAGCATGTAGGCAGCAACACCTGCCTAAACAAAAACAAAGACCTAATCCATCAAAGTCCATAGCTCTTGGAATGTCTCTAAATATATTAACCTTGCTGTCTGGCTTCTGTTGCTCTGCTTCTGGCTAACTGTTCTTGATAATTGATGTGTGTCAATCCAGGATGTGATTTTTGTGCTTAGAATCTAATCCTGAGAAAGGTTTGGGACTGCACCTGGGTCCCAAACACCCAGTGTTCAGCTGTTCAGCTGATAGAGACTTTCTATTGGCTTGAACCTGGGTCCGAATCTTCTTCTTTAGTGGATACTTAACATTTCGATCTAGCGACCAATCAGCTGTAAAGCTAATGGCGTCAGAGGAGTCCCCCAAAGCTCCCGTAACCTCGGAAGACAGTTGGAGGCAGATAAGTGTGGCAGGGCATTTTGTTATGAATACAATCTGTGTTGTGACCAAAGTGGGTAATTAAAACAGCGCCCAGACTGGTCTTTGCCAGTTCGCAGTAATAGCTAGCAGGCAGTGTGGGCTGGCTCCACGCCAGGCTCTGGTTTGGGTGTTCCCCATGTGTGCATGGGGAGGAGTGGGAGCACGTCCGTCCTCAGGGCCACCTGGGCAGGACACAGACCTTACCCTTGTCATTTGCTGAATGTGTGGACTTCGACAAACTCACTCAGTTTCATCACCCAGAAAGTGAGTGGAGGAGTGTTTAACCAACATGGCAGCGTGCCGTGCAAGTATTACACAATTCAGTATAGCTCTAACCGGTGTAGGGTATGGAGAAAAATTTTGTCGGATGCGGTTTGTTATTGTTAACGCATATACAAGCTCATTTAAATGGCTAAAATTCTACAGAGAGTATTGTCAGCTCCGTCCTCTAGAAAGGGAAATGGAAGCAGAGAGAACAGGCAGAGGCAGGAGCAGTCAACCCCAAGGTTGCCATTCGTAAGTGCTTTAATTTTCCATGTTGTGTTTTGGGAGACACATTCAGAGCAGTGCCTAGCAGGCACTGTTCCGGCTAGCAAGTGGAGATAGGAGTTACTCAAGGAAACTGCTGCCCCTCTAGTCATTGTGGACTGGACACCAGCCCTTCTTTGTCTTGTCTCTACCACAGAGGCGCCAAGGATGTGAGAGCAGAGGCCAGCATCCCTCTTCCCCGCTCACTGGCTCCTCGGGGCATCCCGCTGGCCCTTGCTGGCTGAATTGCTTCTGGGACAGCAGCACGCCCGTCTGGCGCTCTCAAGTCTCCCATCCCACCTTCACTGCTGTTTTCCAGTCTAAGTAAGAAGCTGCCTTTGCTAAAGCTGGAGTTCACAGCCTAGCTCTATGATAAGATGCAGGCGAGTGTTGCCTTAAGTGGTCTTTGCTGGGAACGAGAGAACCCTCGTTCAGCTTTTCTGATGACTTGTCGCATTGAGCCATAATTAGACAGCTGGATACAGGGTTAATTTTGACCTCCAGATGTATAAGGGTGAGTTTTAGCATGTCAACATATTTAGGAGTCAGCACGAAGGTTCAGCTGGTAGAGAAGTTTGCAGGCAATGTGCGACGTGAGTTTGACCCAGGTTCTACCTGGTGGAATTACCCTCTGACCTCTACATGTTTGCACAAAGCTCCTCCACACACAAAAACCCACAACAAACAAAATGCCATGAAAATTTAAATATACATGTTTGCATTGTATTTTCTGGGATGAACAAGATGTTGTTTATTACTTCTCTGAAATTTAATTTAACCTGCGTTTTGTAACTTTTCTGGAAACCATGCGTGAGATGGTGTGTCCTGGTCACTATTTTTCCACCTACCTGCTAGGGACGAAGGAAGGTCACCATAGGCTCTAGAGGGAGGCGTGGCATTTCAGAGCACTTGCTGCTTTTTCAGAGGATCCGGGTTTGAATCCAGATCTGACACTCTCTCTGGCCTCCACAGGCAGCAGACACCCGTGCGGACAAAACACTCAAGCACATAAAAATAAAATGCAGATTCCTTTTAAGAGGTCCTTGTAGTACCCGTGGTTGAGATTCACTCTACAGATTAAATGAAACTATGTGTTTCTATACAAAGAGAATGCTCAAGACATGGTCACTATTGTCCTATAGGGTTAGTCACCAGGCCAGCTGAGAGACTCTCAACACTAATTCAGTTTCCAACATTTTACAAAAGCTTTAGAATAGAATTGGACATAGGCGATGTGTCCCCTCCCCTTCCCCAAGAGAGTTTTGTGCATCTTGCAGATGCAAATAGAAATAAAACTTGATTCTTCACCTTTTTTTCCCAGGAGACATTGGGTAAATAGCCCTCATTTCCCAAAATGATTTCTATATTTTCTCATCCCTCATCTGCCCACACACTACCTGCCAGGCTAACTTGATGAAGATGAGCTGGGCCCAGGCACTGAGGCCTTTATCATTAAAAATAAAGTAGAAACCAGATGAGGTGGGGCTCATTAATTTCCCCTTCTTTCCCTGGGAGGAATTTGGCAAAAACAGATTCTACTAACTCAGCCAGCCATTTGTGAAGGCTATTTGCCCTGGGCCAATTATATATTACACAATGAGGGGCCCAATAATTAGCTAATGAATTGGTTTCTTTGGGAACTGGTCAGACATGTCAGGGGTTGGGGAATATTTAGATTGCCTCCACGAGTCTTGCTAGAAACATCTGGCTCTTTTTGCTTCAATCAGCATGCACCCTGAAGGGTCCCAGATTCAAAAATGATTATATTTTATGTCACTTATGTGCCTTAACAGTTTGACAAATTCAACTTGTGAGAATAAGTGATTCCGTGCTCAATTTATGTTGATCCCATTTTCTTCCAAACTTCCAAAGAGAGAGAGCCATTATAGATTGATAAAAGCCCCTGATTGATCTATTGATTTCCAGACCTTAAATCTCCTAGGGAAGTCTTTGTAAAGTTCGTGTTCATAAAATTCTCGTTCTGCCACAAAAGCTCCCAGTGGATTGTGTTTCTCAACTACAAGGAGAATCGTCAGGGAAAAACTGGGAAAATGGTTCTTTAGTATACAGCAGGCAGGGGGGCCCTCCGAAATCAGTCTCAATCTGGTTCCTTCAAAGGTTTATTTTTATTTCATTTTTGAAAACTTTTAATTTGAAGAGGGGGGAAAATTCCTTTCAAGCACAACAACCCGCAGTGATGTAAGTGCCTTCCTGTCTCATATATAATCATGTCTGTTTGGGCGTGCTGTGTGTCATGTCCAGGGCGAAGGTGCCACGTTGAGAACAATATTGAACTAAATAGTTGTGACAGAACAGACAGACCTTTTCTCGGGGCTCCTGCTACATTGCATATCTGCCTCTTTGTACACAACAGGGTGAGCGACTGATGGAGAGCGGAGCTTCAGTGGCAGCCGCGGTGGGCAAAGGCACCATCAATAGGGCCTCTTTATTGATTTGCACTATCGCCGGGAACAGAGGACAGATGACTCTATTTTCCAGGTTAGCAGGTACATAAAAAAAAAAGTAAAGCCTCTTTTCTAAAATGTGAACTCTTGGTATTAAAAAAAAAAATGCTTCAAGTTCTACCCATGCAGATTAATGTCAGCATTTGTGGGCTCGGCTCTGAGAACTTCATTAATCTCCGACCCTCTTCCTGTTGCCCCAGGGAGGGTTGTTTTAGAGCATGGGGCTGGGGGTAGTGAATGCCGAAGGCATTTGTCTCCAGGTGAGTGTTGTCTGTATTTTTTTTTTTTTTTTACAAGAAGCACACCTTTCTGACTGCAGAGTTTTCCGAGATAAGTTAGTAAGGTTTCAATTCAATAATGTAAGGCGTCGCTGCAGCTGCTCTGAGAACCTCGTCCACCGGTGAGTCCCTGCTCAGGTGGACATTAAGAGGCTTTGTCCTTAAAGAGGGCTGAATTTAACAAGAGCAAGGAATGGCTAAATAACAAGTGAAGAAACCTGCTGGAACATTTTCTAGGAGGCAGAGAAGGAAGATGGGTTCTGCCGGGCGGCCAGCCTGGGAAGGGGTGGGGAGGTCGCTCAGCCAGGAAGTCCTTGCCTGATAAAGAAGCAGTCCTGCGATCAACCCCTGGTACCGTATAAAAAGCCAGTAAGGTGTGCATTCCGGTGCTGGGAAGGTGGGTTCCTTGAACTCAGCCAGCCATCTAGCTAAGTGTATGAACTCAGGATTCCGGGAGAGACCCTGTCTCAGAAACTAAAATAATACAGAAAGCCACCTGGTGCCAGCCTTTAACCTCCATGTGTATATTCGGACATGTTCGTGATCATCTGCTTGCAAATGTGCACATGCCAATGAGAACACATACATGTACACTTCACACACAAAGAAAGGAAAAAAGAAAGAAAGAAAGAAAGAAAGAAAGAAAGAAAGAAAGAAAGAGAAAGAGAGAAAGAAAGAGAGAGAGAGAGAGAGAGAGAGAGAGAGAGAAAGAAAGAAAGAAAGAAAGAAAGAAAGAAAGAAAGAAAGAGTCACATAAAGAAATGTGTGTAGTAGGCTCACAAACAGCTCTGTGGTAGACACCAGTGGCCTTTCACCCAGACAACATCTCTTGGATCTCAATGAAGGGTCATGGTGCTCATACACAGTACGGGAGCATCTGCTGGAGTGGGCCATACTGGCTTCGAGGTCAATGTCTAAGAGTGTCATAATCGTCTAAGAATAGGGATCAGGCTCTTAAACCAAATGCCCCTGTGTGGACAAACTGGTGGAAGCAACTTCCTATATCTTTCCTGTGTGGATCCACATGTGTATGGAGGTCACTTCACATGCAGAGACCAGAGGTTAATAGCAGATGTCTTCTGACACTCTCCACCTAACTTTCTAAGACAAGGTCACCCACTGAACCTAGACCTTGCCACCAACTCAGCTAGATCAGTGGGCTAGCAAGCTCCAGAGTCCTCCTGTCTGCACCATCTACTACAGGCAGGTGCTCACTGAAGCCTGGCTTTTACATAGGTGGTAGGGATCTAATCTAAAGTCCTCCTGTATGCCCAGCAAGCACTGGATCCACTGAGGTATCCCCACCGGGGCTGTTGCTTTGGACAACATTCCAAAGCCTCACTCCTGTCCTGATTTTATAGTTCACAACAGTGGTGCACCAGCTGGTGAGAAGGCTCGTCGGCCGTCTTGTAAACAGAAAACTGAAGAGAGGCTGAACAGTGGAGAATACATCTTTAGAAAGGGCAATTTGCCACAATGAAGACTCTAATCCAGAACACAGACAGCCTGAAGGAAGTCAGAACACATCAGAGTCTCCTCAAGATGAGGGAGAAGAAAATACGTCTGCAGATGGAAGTGCCTGGGTTCTGAGACCTTGTCATGCCCCCGAAGCTGCATTATTGGATGTTGATGGTTCTCAACACCAACTCAGCAAGCTTTTTTTTCATCACCTCCATCTCTAACAAGCCCTGCAGGCGTGCCCTGGCTCCTGGGATCCAGGCTGCTCTGCTCCTGCCCCTCATTCATCCTGTGCTCTCATTGGACATTGGAACTCAACCGAGGCCCAGGTTTCCTTCGGGTGACCCTGTGAGCCTCTGTGACCTGTGTTCCTTCATTGAAAGGTTATCTCCAGGTGGTAACCAACCCTGTCCCATTGGCACACCTGTTAAAAATTCCAGAAAGGATCTTAAAACTCTCCTCTTTTCTCTAAATAGTAGGGATGACTTTGACATCCAGAGAGCTTCCAACTTCATATTTCCCCCTGGGGAAATGAAGACTACAAGTCTGGGGTGACCCAGACTTCCAAAGCCAGGGAAGGTCATGGCCTCCTTGTCCAATGCCTGTTCTAACACTCCTTTTGCTATTCAGAGGTTGAAATTGGTGAGCTGCCCACAGGCGTGGGAAAGCCTGGCCAGCAGGTTTGTCTAGCTCATCATGCACAGAGTTTCCGTTGGTCTTTAGACCTATAAAATGATACCTTCTTCATTGTTTTCTACCAATGACCCTAATATCCACCACCAACTCACCTGGCTGCCGTCTAAAATCTGTCACCAAGATCTTCTCCTAGTCATCCTCACTGCATTATCCCAAAGAGAAGAATAGTGCTCAATAAAAACTGGTGACTCTTGGTGATCTTCTGTGTGGCAATTTGTATGTATAACTCCATTGTTATCTCTATTCCACAGATGAGGAAACTAGGCTGTCAGAGGTCAGAGGTCAGAGGTTAGGAATTCACCTGCATGCCAACACACAGCAAATACCGACGGCTTCCTTGGGAGTGAGATAGCCTTCTAACTCACGGAAACACAGAGGTACCCACACGTCACTGCAGCACTATTCACAATAGACAAGTAGTCAGCACAGATGCTCATTAACAACTCAATGGGCAAAGAAAAACATGGTGTATAAAGATTTATAAAGAATGATAAAATCTATAAGTCTCATTTGCAGAAGACTATGTAGAAATGGGCAGTATTGTGTGGTGTGGAATACACCAGGGTCAGATTGACAGCTGTCACGGGCTTTCTTTCATTGACAGAATTTAGACTTAAGGGCACGCCACGTGGAAGTCATGAAAGTAGGGGAAAGGCTATTTGGGAGGAGGAAGAGGCGTCCTGAGAAGAGGGGGGGGGAGAAAGAATAACACAAGGATGTGATGCATTCTGCTGAACATGTAAGGCAAATTAATGTCCCAATAAAAATTGGAAGTCTGAGAGACACAGGGCTGAACTGTAAGAGCACTGAGGCCAGCGCTGGCGACCTCTGCTGCTCGTCGCTCACCAGAGGGAAGTCTGAAGACAAAACACAGCAGCAACACAGTTTCCGGAAGGCTTAACCTCAAAGCAGCGCTTATGTCTTTAAATTTATAAAATGTATCTAGATGTTTTTATTTAAAAGCCATGCTGATAGAGAATTCATGTCCTGACAGGACACCTTCCAGAGGCTAATGTTTCTCCCGTGTCTCCAACAGTAAGTAGGCTGTAACTATCCCTAAATGCCTACCATCTGGGTTTGATTTTTTCAGGCTACAACTCAAAATTTTAAGCGCTGAATCCAAATTGCTATCTTAATCTTTATTTTCGTCTGCAAATGCCTTTGTGGCTAGTGTAAAGATGAATGGAATTCGAAAGTGACCATTAAGATGACGAGCCTGTGATGGAAACTGGAGCCCACGATATAAATCTAAATCCTTCCATAAATTTAAAAGAGAATTCACGGCTCAAAAATAAAAACATAAATCACTCTTATTTTCTGAATCACTGCTCGCTGATGATCCTACCCTGCAAGATGAGGAATCACTACATTATTCTGGATACGGTGCGATGTTTAAATTTTCCAGTAGTCTCAGCTGCCCACAGGATTTACTATATCATGTACTCGCCAAGATGGAATGTATTTCTGCATAATTCCTGTAGCTAAGTATTATTGAAGTTTTGAATGCATGGAACATTTAATATGTGTATTGAGTCCAGTAAGATCAGTTACTGAGATGAATTATGATTATTTACACTGAACCATTGAAAGCCCAATCAGAAAACTAACCACTTACGTGAGGCTATTTCTCCTTCATCTCTTCTCCTCAGTGTCCAGGCTTGGACCACAGGAATAAATTCACAGGGGAGTCAGACTGTGGCAGGCTTCAAATTCCGCACTAAAGCATCTGAGCCATGACAGAAACAAAGTGAAGGATACAACCCAAACTTCTCAATCTGGATGTGGTAAAGAGAATGTGCTCCAGTCCATCATAACAAGGAAATGGCTCAGTTGCAAGCACAAGGACATGAGTTCAAGCCTCAATATATATGTCAAAATCTTTAAACACAGTGTACACTCCTGTAACCCCACTCCTAGGGTGGAGGAGACAAGTGGATCCCTGGGGCTCAGTGGCTAGACAGCACATACTTGTTTTAGTTCCAGGTCAGTGAGAGATCTGTCTCAGAAAAAGAAATGTTGATGATGCTTTAGGAATGACCTGTAGAAATGTCTTTTCACCTCTACATGCATGTGTGCAATCATGTGCATGCACATAGACATATACAATGAAGTTTGGCTGAGGATGCAGTCCTGCATAGTGGGCAAGACAAGACATAGTTTATGCTATGACAGAGACATGTAACCTGTGTGGGCCAGGAAGAAAAGAGCTCGATTCCAGGGCCCAGCTCACTTTTCTAGTTTCCTTTATTTAAGTCCAGGGGACTCAGTGATTATGTCACTGATCCTCAAAGCCCGTGTTCCCTCCACAGTTCCGCCTTTCAGGAGATACTCTGATAGACACATACAGAAGTGTGTCTCCTAGGTAACCACAGACCCATTCAAAGTTAACATGAAAATGAGCTAGCACAACTCCATATCATTTCCTATGGAGAACTGAGTAGAGAGCCTGAGATAACAAGGTGGTAAGATATGACAGAGGCATCCCTATGGGAAGATGGAAGACAGATTGCTACCAACGGTGTACTCCAGCGGCTTCAGGGAATAGCAACACGGAATAAGAAGCAGCAGAGGCTAATGGGACCATTGGCTGGAGCCGAGACGCCAGAGTCTCAGAGACTGCTCTGAGCTGTCCTCTCCTCTCCCTGCTCTCAGCACAGACTCTCAGAGAGACTTAAAATTTTGTCCCTCTACATGGAAGATGGGACAATTGATTGGGTACAGGTGCTTATATAAATTTTCAAAATGATCTTCTTAGACGCCAAAGCTGATAATGATGATATACAAGTTGGCTTTCTTCTTAATCTAACTGTAAGCTTATTTGTATTTTTTGTTTAGGTATATTTATCTATATTAGAAAGAGCACATAAAATGTTAATACTATCTCCAAGTTATGATGCTGCTTTAAAATTTTGTTTCTATATAATGGGCATCTACTACTTCCAAAATATTCAAATTTATTTATTTGTTTGTTTTACTGAAGACATGTAATTAACTACTTTCTATTCCATGCAGGAAGGAGACACAATGTTACTTCTTATATGTATCTGGTCTTTAATTGATAGGTTTTACAGCAAATTAGTAATAATGATTGTTAGGAAAAAGTCCCCAGTCCTAGATCAGATCATCAGATCTGCTCTGCTTGGTGCAAAAGAAATAACACGGCACCAAGATCCACAGTGCCGTGGTCTATGTCTTAGGTGTTTCAATGCTGAAGATTAAAGAATCTCAGAGGATCAAGGAGAAGTTTGAATTATTGAAATGCTAATGAAGACACATCTCAGGGGAAATCGCGGGGCACCTCTGCAGTTTTTAAGGCTTCTGAAAGACCTTTACAGAATAAACAGGGTCTTCAATCTAAGTTTCTCCGAAGGGCCACTGCATCTGAACTCCCAGGTAGCCTGTTAAAAGCCCAAGTTAGGACACAGGCCATAACAGTTTCTGCTCAGAATCCACCTCATCCACAGATCCAAAATTAGAATTCATATGTGCTTTCAGAACTAATTAATTCACCCAGTCTTTAGATATATGCCATGCTAAGAGGAGTATGCTGGTCTGGCTAAGAAGAAAAACATATACAGTTAGAAAATGCTCAAAATACACTGGCAAAGAAAGTTGTTGGTCAACAACATGTAATGGCAGTACACAAAAAACGATGTCCCCTCCCTAGGAAGTTTAGCCTTTAGACACTGAATGGGCTTCATGGTGGGGATTCTGAATGTGACCACTGAAGGGAAGGAAAGCTTCTGTCTTCCTTAGATTCACTCTGCTTAAAGAGACCACAGACCAGAGAGTTCTCAGCGTGAATGGCATATCTACTTCACTACCCTACTCATGGCTCAAGGACCATGGCAAAAGAAGGAAGAGAGACTGTAAGATCCAGAAGTTGGCAAGGAACAGAGTTAAACAGTGTGTCTGGGCGTTACTGGGCCAGGACACTCATAACCTCACAACAGCTGGGATTACCTGCACACCACCCACAGGAGATCAAGTTACGCAACGTTCTTGCATGAATTGGCAAGGGGTTCTTGATCCCACCACTTCTAACTCACTTGAGGAATGAGAGGCAGTTGGTGATTCGGAGGGAAGGGCATTTGGTTTTATTCAAGGGCCCGAGGATATGACCCAGTGGGTGGCCCTACACACATGGGCATACAGACAACACAATGGGAATCCAAGAGTTACTGAACCAATAGAAAGGGGACATGAAGATGCAGGGAGGGAGGCGGGGCCAGGTCTGGGAGGAGTTAAGGGAAGGTATTGGGATGAATATGATGAAAGCAGGTCTTAGACATTCTCAGAGAACTAATAAAAACATTTCATCCTCTATCAGAAAATAGCCATAGATAAGTAGTCCAAATGCCAGTAATTGTGCCACTCCACATTTTAACTGTGCATGTGCATGTGTGAGTGCAAGAACATGAGCAGATGGAAAAAAGGAAGAAAGGTGAACAGATATATAGATAGATAGAAACACAAATTCCATGTGCAGTGTACATCAAAGGCACACTGGCTTCCAGGAAACACTAACAGTCAAAAAATACCATCCACAAGCTTAATTAAAACACCCCCTTCTTGGCTATTAACTACATGTGCTTGCTACTGTTTTCCTGTTGCTCTGCCCTCTAAAGCTGTTTGAATGCCATACATGATCACCAGAAAGAAATCCAACCTTTTCCATGACTTTTTGTCACTTCTCGAAAACCAGGGATGAGAGATCAAAGGCTTTGACGTGAGTATGGAGATGAGCGCATGCGTGCAGCATTACCATGCCCTGTACAGCCACAACTACAGTGCAGACTTGAACAGGACTTAACCGAAAATTCTTGAGTTACTTGAAATCATGACTAGACAATGGCGCTAGCCACTACTAGGGGAGAACAATTTCAATTTAATGCATAGGTATCTTTATAGCTTTTTTTATGGTTGGGGCCAATTTATGTTTGGATCCAAGAGCATCTCCAACATACAACATAAATGAATTTTCTTTCTTTACAAGTTTCTTTACTCAACACAAATGACTCCCTTCCTGTCTTGTTCAATGAATACTTTTCTGATTTTGTTCTTAGTTCTATCATGGTTAGGATACTAGCATAAACAAATATCTACAGGAGAGACGCTCAACTGGGCATGTGCAAATGCCTCTTACTATGGTTTAAACTTTGGTCTAAACTTAAAGATCCGATGTAAATCTCAATAAAATCACAATTGACTGACAGGGTAGCCGTGGACACAAACACAAGGTCGTGACAGCTTGCTCCTTTGTTGTCTCCAGGCATTGTCTTTCTGAAGAGAGAAGAGAAGCTAATGTCATTTCATGATGAAATATTAAATGGTAAAATACTATTTCTTGACCAAACACTCATGCGAGTATACTGATTCTCCAAGCTCACCTTGAAATGTAATCACCATTGGAAGACCAATAAGGGGTAATGCCTTTAAAAGTCGTGTGCCCTCCCACAGCAGGCTGGCCTTGTAGATACACTAAGGCTATTATGACAAGAGTGAAGAAGTTGTCATGGCAACACAAAACAAGTCCAGCCCCATTTCCATGTGAGTGCACATTTCGTTGTCATGTGATAGCTGGCATGTCATGACACACAGAGAACCCTTGCCGGTGCTGGTACCCCATCCCGTGCTGGTACCCCATCCCCATGTCACACAGCTTCCATAATTTCAGTTCTTCATAACTACTCAGTCTTTACATGTCCTCTTAGGAAGAGAAATCAAACTTACACAGAAAGCAGGCTTGAGCATCAGGTTATGGTTCAAACATGATTACTTTCAGCAAAGTAGGTAGAGTCTTTTAGGGTTAGAGCACGTTCCAGGAGCTTCCCAAGGATTAAGGAGTATGTAACCATTTATCATGTCTGTGGTCTAACTGACAGTCATCAAATCCTGATTAAGACAAGAATATGATTTTTGAGAGTGTGGAATTCTGCTGGTTCACTGGCCTATCCTTGTCAAGACCTCTATGTGAAACTTCGGGGCAGCAGATACAGGTAGGAATGAGAGTCGCCATTACGCTGAGTGACTGCCATCTGACTCATTTCCTGGAGTGTTTGTGTTTCTTTCTTTCTTTCTTTCTTTCTTTCTTTCTTTCTTTCTTTCTTTCTTTCTTTTTTTTTGTTTTGTTTTTCGAGACAGGGTCTCTCTGTGTAGCCCTGGCTGTCCTGGAACTCACTTTGTAGACCAGGCTGGCCTCGAACTCAGAAATCCGCCTGCCTCTGCCTCCCAAGTGCTAGATTACAGGCGTGCGCCACCACGCCTGGCTAGTGTGTTTGTGTTTCTACAGAGAAGATGATAAGCTCAGGAGACAGCAAGATAGAAGACTAGGAAATCTCTGACCATTTCATTTCACAAATACACACCTGTTCATATTACACACACACAGAGAGAGAGAGAGAGAGAGAGAGAGAGAGATACAGACAGGAAGAGCCAAAGATAAAATGTGCATAGAAAAGAGAGATGGGAGCCGGGTGGTGGTGGCGCACTCCTGTAATCCCAGCACTTGGGAGGCAGAGGCAGGCAGATTTCTGAGTTCAAGGCCAGCCTGGTCTACAGAGTGAGTTCCAGAACAGCCTGGACTACATAGAGAAACCCTGTCTCGAAAAACCAAAAAAAGAAAAGAAAAGAAGAGAAGAGAAGAGGAGAGAAGAAAAGAGAAAAGAAAAGAAAAGAAAAGAAAAGAAAAGAGAAGAAAAGAAAAGATAAGAAAAGAAAAGAAAAGAAAAGAAAAGAAAAGAAAAGAAAAGAAAAGAAAAGAAAAGAAAAGAGAGATGGGTACAGACACAAAAGCAGAAGGAGAGATACAGACAGGCACAGAGACAGGTAGGGAGAGGAGAGGAGGAGAAAGACAAAGGGAGAGACAGGCAGGTAGACAGAAAGGCATAAAGACACAGAGTGAGGCAGAGGTGAAAGGAAAAGGAAGGCAGCTAAAATACTTAGGAGGAAATGAACGTCAGAACCTCACTCATCTCCAAGTCTGCTCAGAGCCAACCGCAGAGGCTGCATTTAAAGACAAGTTCAGAATGGCAACCCTAGCATCCTGTAAGCAACGATCAGAAATGACATGTCCAGGAGGCAGTAGCAGTGTCTTCGGCATCCTCTAATTTATCCAGTGTGCTGTCAGAAGCAGCCTTAAGCCAATGGCATCCTTGAGTCTGATGAGGATTTGAGAATGGGAAAGGAGAAGATGGGAATTCTAGGAGAGAAACGAGGTCAAGTATTTCATCCTTTGCACCCAAGACTATAGTCTCAGCCTGCTGGCACAGTTCAGCAAAGCAAGGGTCATGCATGGATTCAGCAGTGAGCTGAGCCTTCCACCCCAGCTGTACCAACACCAAGCCAGGGAAATGGACCATAGTATGGAAAACAGAGTGTGGTTTACTTCTGTCAACTTGTAAAACTGGACACAGTTCTGCAGCTGCGTGGGCCAGCAGAGTACCACTGAGATCATTAGCATGCCAATGACCAACTCTCTGCCCCCTGACAGCCTGCTCCACAGCTCTGCCCATAATTCTGAAACCCAGGAACACCTGGAAATCCATCATCTTTAACGCCTTTGGAAAACAAACTTTGACGATTGAATAAATGTAAAGGCTACTTTCAGCTTTTATATTATTTACTGTGAACAGCCATACATTTTGCTGGCAAAACTTAATGATTGGCTCTAAATTCCGTCACCGTTCGAATCCTCAGGCCCTTCTAGGCTCACATACCTCTCCTGTAGCTCTTCTTTCACACATAAAGTCTTATTTCGGGTTTAGAAACACTATGGGGTGGTGGTTTTATTGGCCCATTTCCAAAAAATAAACCATGCTTCTACGAGTGGAGTTGCTTTTCTGTGTCTTTGTGCGGGTGGATGCTGTGTGTGAGAAAGCATAGATGTGTGTGCCTGTGTGTGGCCAGTGGAAGACAGAAGATGGACATTGTCTTCCGCTATTGCCTTCTGCCTTGAGACAGGATCTCTCACAGAACCTCAAGCTTGACATTTCAACTATGCTGTCGAGTCATTAAGTTCCTAGCCTCCACCTGCCTCTACTCCTCAATGCTGGGGCTACAGGCATGACTGACCATGCCTTGTTTTTTCATGTGACGGGAGAGACGGAACTCAGACCTTCCTCCTCACAAAGAAAGCATTTTAACTCATTGGGCCATGACCCTGACCCTAGAATTTCCTTTTAATCATGTATTTCTGTGCCAATTTTAAAATTAACACAATAACAGTAATAAAGCTTAGGGAGCAAGTTTGTCCTATGAGATAGACCCTGTGGTCAAGCTTTAGTTCAGATTGGTCTTACTAATTGAAGATTGATTGGTCTTGGCTTCTCAATAGAAAGAGCAAGGTGATGGTTCTATGAACTTGATACACTCTATAGACTCAAGAAGGGATTTTCTAGGTCTGACCATCCTGTGGGTGTATCTGGGAGAGACAGACTTGATGATAGTGATCGCTGTGAGAAGACCAAGCTTGAAAGTGGGCAGTACCATTCCCTGGGGCTGGGGGCTGGGCTGTGCAGACTTGGAGAACACGGGCTGAGCAGTAGGCATGCTCTCAACCATTTGCTCTGCCCTAGCCCGTGGGTATCATTGGGTGCTCCAGGCTCCTGCTCCTTGTAACTCCCGGCTATGGCGGTCTCACGGCCCCTTGGCTCTGCGTTCTTTTTGTCAAGGCATTTTGTCACAACAACTGGAAAGGAAAGCTGGCCGTTGGTCACTCAGGCTGAGCCTCTTCCGGGCTCCTCGTAGGCCGCTGTCAGTGAGCTGCCTTTGGCCTTTACCTCTGCTCTATGGCCATTGCTACTAGTCATTCTGGAGAGGCTGAGAAGATGAGGGATCACCACACCCTGTCTGGTGCTCGCTAGCATTCACCACGCGTGTGATGACATATTATTTTTCTCTAGAATGCTCATATCAAATCTTCACGGAGTGGGGAGATCCTGTTTATTTCAGTCATCGGGAGTCTGTTACCATCTCAGTTTTGGTGATCACAGCCTCTGAGGCAGCACCGTGATGAACCCTCAGTCCTTAGGGCAGACTCTGAGCTCATCCTTTCCCCATCCCCTGTGGTGACACTTTATTTGTCTGCTTTTTGAGTTGTCTCTTTTTTTTTTCACCTTTTCTAACCCAGTACATACTAGACCCTCTATATCTTAACTACATGTAATGTAAGCTTCAAAGTCCTTTCTTTGGCTTCTCTCTCTCTCTCTCTCTCTCTCTCTCTCTCTCTCTCTCTCTCTCTCTCTCTCTCTCTCCCTGTACATCATTCCACACAGGTATAAAGAGCTACTCAATGCTTGTGGTCTTCTTTCTGAAAACCTAACCTGACTCACAGATTCATTGGTATAAAACTCCATCAACAAGTTACAATAGGCAACATTTAACTACCATGTATTCCGAGTGACCCTTCTGCTAACTCTGACTGTGACTTCTTGTTGATCTGTTACCTCTCCTCTCTGCTTCTCTGGGTATGCACCAACAGAATCACTCTCCACAGCCTGAGTTTTGGACCATCCTTCCTACAGGCCACTTCCCTGGACCAGTCTCACTGTGATTAACTGTCTAGGGGCTGACACATGCATACCCAAACCTCGCCAAGTAAACAATGACACCTTATTTCATATAGGATGTCTGTGATGTCTTCCTGTTGGTTTTATGAAGCAGCTCATGACAGGTGGTCAATTGAGTTGGAGTGTTTAAATGGGCCCCACTCACATGTCACCACTGGAATACAGTAAAAGGGTGTGGGACACAAGTAGCTAAGTGCATGAATATGTTCAAGCATGTGTCTTCGTGTGTGTGTGTGTGTGTGTGTGTGTGTGTGTAAAACACTAAGGTCAGCCTTGGTATCTTCCTTAGTTGTTATATACCTCATTTTTTTTTTTGGAGTTTTGAGACTCACCTCTCAATGTAACTTTTACTGGCTTGGAACTCACAGAGATACACCTGTTGTTCCTTTCCAAGTGCTAGAATTAAAGGCATATGTCATCATGCTCAGCCACCTTAACTTCAGATCCTCCCTTGACAGTCATCTTCACAATTTTCCAGCTATCTGTAACCTCTTCATTATAGATAGGTACGTCAGAGGAGAGTGCTAAATGATAGATAGGTAGATAGATAGATAGATAGATAGATAGATAGATAGATAGATCAAAGCTAGATAAGTGTATATAGATGCTAAAAAGATGATAGATAGTAAACACATAAATATATAGATTAATAGATAAATGATAGCTGTTAGATGTATATATAGATGTTAGAAAGATGGTAAATGATAGATAACAAATGATATATAGAAGATGACACCTATATAGATATGTAGATAATTCATATAGTATAGATATATACATAAATATAATTACTGAGTTGTGATGTATACATTACTATAATACCACACAGTAACAGCTTACCCAATTAACTCATGAATGTGTGTTTATGGCACTAGAAAATTCAGGCACTGAACAAAAGTCTGACATTTTTATATTTGATAAGTTTTTTTTTAAGGGGGCATTGAAATACTCATGAAAGGGAAAAAAAACTCTGTCAGGGTTTCACACCCATGTTCCTTTCAAATGATGTGTTGTTTTTATTTTTAAATGCATGGTCCAGAAGGTGCCACCATCCTTCCATACTCTGTGATTCTGCTCCAGTCCTTCCCTGGTACATCACATAAAATATGGGGCTGGGGCTGTGTTGGTAGAAAAGAGATGGAAACAAAAATCCAAGTACATTTTATAAAAAGGAAAAGGATAAGTTTGTGTTTCTGGCAGGTTGTAAAGATGAGCAGCAAAGTTCTCAGCACAGGCATTATTCAACCCGCCTTTCACATACATCCTCCAAATCACACACCCTAGGTCAAATAAACTAAATAGTCAGGTCTGACACTGTGTATTCTATGTCACAGAATGCATATGTGTGTGTGTGTGTGTGTGTGTGTGTGTGTGTTTTCTCTCCCCTGAATGTTTCATGCTTTCTGCATTATTTTAAAAATTAGATCTTCTCTCATCAATTGATATTTGAATAAAATGTCTAATTAGTAATGACAAAATACCACCATGGCTGGTGCAACCTCCTCCATCTGTCACACCCTTCTACCTCCCCACCAACGTGCATCACACCCTGTCCCCAGCCTGTGAGACAGCTAGAAGGCGAGTATATGATGGCAGGGCTTAGATCCACAACATCAGGAAGAAGAAAGACCATAGGCTGGAGAATGAACCAGCAGAATTAAGGGAAAGGGGCTGGCGAAGAGCACAGAGACATGGAGACTTGAGGGTTACTAGTGGGAGTGACACAGCATCATAGTCCGTGGATCGAAGCAAAATCAGGCTCACACACAGCAAGGTCAGCCAAGGATATTATAGGTTATTATAAATAGCTCCTTTTTACAGCCAAGGAGGAAAGGACGGTGTGCTAGACCTTCAAACAGTGTATGGTGTGCCCAGAATAGACATCCGGTGGGCACATCTTCTCTTCTGCATTTGATGTCATGTGGCTCTAAGCATTGAGGATCCGCTGGAATTCCCATGCCTTCCTTTAAGATGTTTTACAGGGTCATCTTTGTGCTCAGAGCATAATGAGAAGCCTTGTGAGTGACTAATCTGGTGGTATAGAGCATTGACATATGTCCACCGAGGCAGGCACAAGAAGAAGGTGTCCCTCTGCAGGACAGTGATCCAAGACAGTTTTATTAAATGGCAGAAGGGAGATTCAAGCTATCAAATTTGCACTGGGGCTCCTGAGAAAATCATAAAAATTAAAAAAAAAATAGCAACAACTTAGAATTCTATAGGATATATAAATTTCCAGTTTGGCTTTCCACAAAGTACTTTACTAAGGAAAATGTGTCAGCTCCTCTCCACCTCCTCTGTTCCCTTCAACTAAATATATTCAGACAAATAGTAGCATACTAACCTAAGAGTATTAATATTAAAGGGTTGGGTTTTTTTTTACACACTTTTGAGGCCAGGAAACCTTGTGACAATGTTTTTAATGCCCCAGAACTCTAATACCATTAGGACTTGAAGGTAATGGAGCAGTTACAAATGAAACATGTCCTCTGTGACCACAGCCTTCTTTCAAACCCCCCAGAGATTTGAAACACAGTTGGAAAACCAGTAGACTAAGACAATGAATTAGAACCTCTTTTCTTCTCTCTGGAGACTTGGGTTTAGCTCCCGCACAGGACCCCCATGGAGGCAGTGTCAGCCGGTCTTTAGATATTTCCTGTAAGCTTTTTAGTTTTGCCACAGGGCATATGAGTTTGCTGAAAAGGCATGAAGTTACTGTCTAAACCCTCTGGCAAGGTGCTCATTTTTCTGGGCCTTCGTCTGGTAAGTGATCCACGGTTGGGATGAAAGCACAACTTCCGCCTCAGCCGCGTGCCATCAACTCACACATTTGTTCCACACATGACCAACTTTTATGGTTTTTTTTTTAAGCTTATCTTGACTCTGTTGCTCCTCATGCACTTCAGCTGCAAATACACTGGCTGCACTGCAAGTCAGAGGGTGACGTACAATGAAAATAATCCAGTAACTCTGGTGAACTTCTATTGGTCATGAAGCCCAGCCTGATACTCCAGCAGCCAAATCCGGTAGAATCCGGTAGACTCCGGTGGAATCTGGTGGGCCTCCTGGCAGTCATTGCCAACTCTACCTTGCAGAGCAGGACATAGAGGGGTCCTGTAGTTTGCAATTTGAGGCAATCGGTGTCCACATTACCTATTTTAACTGTGAATCAGAAACAGTATCACATTGTTTTCCTAGGGACTCACATCTAGATATGGCGGCAATTTCTAATCAGTCTTATAAAACCCAACAAAAGCTATTAATGCCTGTTTCAAAAAAAAAATAGGAAAAAAAATCCTGCAGTGAACATGTAATAGTAAGTTCTAGAAAGCCAGATAATTTCTTTGCTTAATAATAGTTTTCTTTCCTCTTGGCTGCAGGCTCTCATAACTAACACCATGCCAAACGCTCGGAGATTGGATTATGGGCTGTCGTCCTTGATTACTTTTGTCAGCGAGCTGACCCGGGGTGGCCTTTTCTTGTGTCGTTCCTTCTGCTTCCATTTCTCATGTCATCTAGCTTTTCATCTTGTCAATCAGCTTTTGACTTCCTGATTAAAGTGTCTGTCACGGGAGCGGCCCGGTCTCTAGTCAGTTGTTTAATTTGTTCCTCGTGGCAGCCAATCGAGTCGTTCATCTGGCCCAGCTGTTCCCAAGCGCTTCCAGCATGACTTCTGCATGTGTTTGGGTTTAACCTCTATATCCACGCACAGCAAAGTGAACTGCTCCATTCATACCGTGGACTGCAGAGAGCTCTGTCTTCCGAAGGCCTCCTTGCTACCAGGCTACACTGAGGCCAAACCAACGCAGAGAAGGAATACTTCAGTTGTGTGTTATAGCAACGGGCACAACCAGAGATCCATTTTCCAAAATTATAGCAACACCCCTCACCTCCCCGCTTGACAATTAGGACGATGTAATGGAAACTCTACCGTTCAGACTCAGATCCACCCAGAAATAATGCTGATGGTGGTTGGCAAGGGACAGAAAGCCTGTGTCTGCCAACATTGTGGATACTGCCCTGGACGCTCCAGAACCCATTTGTTGCATTAGGTGACACGAGATACTCTCTTGGCCAAAACTGGTGCAGATCTCCAAGAAAGGAAGAAAAGAATGAAGTAAATCTTCTGGGTTTGCAAGACTAAAACCCGGTCTTCTCGTGGTAAAAATGATTTATATTATGCAACATTCAAGAAGCCACATAATACAACCGGGGAGTGGGCGGGAAGGAAAGAAATCTATGGTTCATTTTCCCCCACTCCTCTCTCGGCCACTCAGATCTCGTCAGCTCAAAGTTGCTGTAGATTGCTTATTCATAAACTGTTCCTTCCTGCCTATACTATCATGTTTCCTCCTTGCTCCCCATAAACTTGAGATGGTAATTCCACAGCAAAAGCCATGGACAGGAATGCAGGCGGTGATCACGTGCCTGGGATGCAGAAGAATGAAGACCAACTCTAATGAGAGGCAGCAAACTGGACATGGCTATCCAAACTATCTTGGTCCATGAAAATACCTGAAAAGGATTCAGTTACCTCCTGAAGATTATGCTTAGACTAATGTCAAACAACATGGGGAAAGGAAGTTGATGGTACAATTCCTTGAGAAAAGAAACTATCCTGATTATTAGCATCTACTGGATACTTTGAATTTTGTATGTGCAGTATCTAATGTAGACTGACTCTACATAAATAGCACCAACTGGAATTTGGGTTTTGGATATTTCCCGTACTTCATTTTCAATTAGAATTATGACCTACTATGAATAAAGTTTCACTTCCATTGGTACCAATAAGAAAGTGTCTCATAGGTCATAGGGGAATCACATGATTTACATGATTCAATTCTAGTATGGTTCTGGTCAAATGAGCCCAACCTCAGGGGTAGAGATTTGAAGGTTCCCAAGAAAATTCTCAGGGGAAGTCTTTTTTCCCCCTAATCTATTCCCAGGGATGTTTGTGTATTGTATCGGATGGGTCCATTTTCTAACTTCTCCTTCCTGAGAGGAATAGCGCTTATGTGCCTTTTCATCATTAACCCCGTGACGTGAGCCTAGCAGCGTCCACTCCGCCCTCGCTCAACTTCACCTGCTGCCCTTCCTGGATCCTAGAAGTCGTGAAATTCCTAAAATATCACGTTTGCTTTTCTCCTTTGCAGCGAGGATTCTGGATACAACAGAGATTTTTATTTTTCCAATATCAAATATGTTGATGAAATATTGAAAAAGATGAATGGAGGGTCAAACTGACCACTTCGCCATTTTCACAGGAAACTTTGACAAACCTTGGGTTTGACTCCTGTGGTGTCAGGCAGTATATGCCCCTGATATGGAGA
The DNA here is from genome assembly GCA_964023405.1 of Apodemus agrarius. Lineage (NCBI taxonomy): Eukaryota > Metazoa > Chordata > Mammalia > Rodentia > Muridae > Apodemus > Apodemus agrarius. The sequence continues at coordinate 175,337,492 of OZ030006.1, read as the reverse complement.
AGCAGGATAGGCAGCCCGTGTCCTGGAAAGAAGAAGACGATGAATCCATGCATGTGGATACACTCCCTCACACGAATCACATCTAAGAGTTGTCATCTGGACCCACAGTTTCAGATGGATCATGGCTGGACGCATCTGGTTGTGGCTCTCTGCAGGTAGGCCAGTTTTTGATGATTGCTCTGTGAAACAGTTCTGAGTTCTTACTCGGAACCTACATCTCCGGGCTTTTCAGTACTTGACCAAGTCCTATTCTCTTGAGATAAATCTCTTTTGGATTTATAAGGAGAGAGTTACCTGAAGCTTTCTCCTGATTGTTATGATGGCTGCCTGCCTTTCCGGCTTCCTCTCTAGGATCCAGTGAGGGACACATGGTTTGGGACCACACTTTTCATTGCTTATCTTTTTTATCTTTTCATCTGAGTCTCTTCTTATGAAAATGAGCAGTGATATCTAAATGCACACATATGTAATCATAAAGTGAGATAATACAGCCCAGGGTCGGAAACACTCATGTAATTCATTAATAATTGTCACCAATACCCAGGGCTTAAATTTGCTAGTCAGTTGTTGATGGCATTCCCCATTGAGTTAATAAAGCGCCGCATGGTATGAGAAAGATAAAAACTTAGGTACAATAATGGTTCATCCATTCAACAGAACCTTCTTGTCAGTTCAGATCCAGTGCCCAAGCTATTCAGGAAAACTGGTTCCTGTTCTTACATAGGTACCCCAAATCACTGGGATTCTCAGATCATTATAACCACCGTTTCAGAAAATACAAGTATCCATGCACATATAACCCTTTAGAATAACTTGTCGGTAACATTTGTGCATGCTTACTTATGAGAAATATGATGTGACCATTAGTTAAAGAAAGACCAGGCTGTAGGCAATGGGAGAGTGTGGACTCCCTTCCCACCCAGCCCTGGGAACACAATGGCAGGAAGGAATGCCATGAAATAATATCTTCTGGATCCAACATGGGCAGTGCACTCAGGAACTCACAGCATCTATCTGTGTTTGCACAGACAAGGCTTGGAGGAGAGCAAACTCCAGCACAGAGAGGAGAGAAGCTTATACTTTACCCGGAACTGAGAGGCAGAGCTGGTGAATGCTGTGGGAAGGAGACCACGGGTAGGCTGCCCATACTCCAGTGTGTGGCCCATATCCGAGCACATGTACACAATGAAGTGGACTTGATAGATTATTTTAAAAGTTAAAGATAATGCAAAGTTGGGAACAGAAGGAGTTGCTGTGGCAAGTGGGGTAATCAGATGATGGGATATAAGATTTATCATATGTCTATAGGAAATACCCAAAATATTTTATTTTATATGCATGGCATACAAATATGTCTACGTGCCATATGAATGCAGTGGCTGAAGAGACAGAAAGGGATGGGTGACTCCACGGAAACAGTGTTTTCTGGGCACAGCAAAGAAACTGCACCTAGGACAGAAGCTCTGCACAAGCTCTAGGCTGACAAAGCCCAGCACAGAGGGCGGGTCCTAAGAAACACCACCCCTAGGTAAGGAGGTATTGACAAGTGACAGCTGCTAAGAGGAGGAGAGCCACTTCAAGGGTATAGCCCCTGGTAGGTCAACCACACTGTAGTGGAAGGTTGCACATTCTAAAGAATATGGGCACAAAACTCTTCAACGGGTAGAGAAGAAGAGGATGAGAAGGAAATAGGAGCAGGGGGAGGAAAGGGGAGCAGAGGAAAAAATGAGGAAGAAGGAAGAGGAGGAGGAAGAGGAGGAAGAAAAAAGAGGGAGGAGGAGAAGGAGGAGGAAGAAGAACAAGAAGAACAAGAACAAGAAGAACAACAAGAAAAACAAGAAGAAGAAGGAGGAGGAGGAGGAGAAGGAGGAAGAGGAGGAGGAGGAGAAGAAGAACAAGAACAAGAAGAAGAACAAGAACAAGAAGAACAACAAGAAAAACAAGAAGAAGAAGAAGAAGAAGAAGGAGGAGGAGTGGGAGGGGGAGGAGGAGGAAGAGGAGGAGGAGGAGAACAAGAAGAAGAAGAAGAAGAAGAAGAAGAAGAAGAAGAAGAAGAAGAAGAAGAACATGAACAAGAACAAGAAGAACAAGAACAAGAAGAACAAGAACAAGAACAAGAACAAGAAGAATTTATTAGGAAGGGAGCGAGTTGAGGAAGAGAGAAAAGAAGAAGTTGTTATAAGGAAGGGGGCTGATGGTCTGGTAAAGTTGCAGAAGAAAGTTAACGTGATAAAAATGTAAGAAATTCTCAAATAACAAAAGATAACTCATACTCTTGTGCTCACATGTGCACAAACACCCAGGCATATACATGTGCATGCACACACACACACACACACACACACACACACACACATGCACACACACACACACCTCTACTGTGTTTTAGACAAAATAGCAATGGATTTTCACTCTCCCTTCCTTGCAGGATAATCTGTTCTCACTGCATGCTGCACTGACTAAGCTGTTCTGCCATTTCCTTTATCCTCTCATGGGACATGGTGGGAAAATGGATAGTTCTTCTTGGAGAAAGAAAGAGTGAATCTCAGATACGAGAAGAAAAAATTGATTAGAAATCCAGAGAGAGTGTGTTAGAAAATCACCTCTAAGATAAGCCAGAAGACTGATAATCACAGGAAGAGAAACCACCCTGGGCGAGGTGGAGGTGGAAGGCAGAGATGAGACCACAGGAGGTAGAACCACAGGAGCTCCAACCCACCGACAAGAAATGCTACAGTATCCATCCACCTGGGAACCAACCAGAAACCTTATCTCTGTACAGAGATCTGTGCAAAGGAAGCATGTCTGCATAGGAAACCTAGGGAGAGAGACAGACAGAGAAAGAAACAGAGAGTCACAGACAGAAACATACAGAAGACACTTTGACGTACACACATACAGAGTGACAGATAGACACAGACACGCACACGCACAGACACACAGAGAAAGGCACATACACATAGAGACAGGCAGACAGACAGACAGACAGACACACACACACACACACACACACACACACACACACACACACACAGACACACACACACACACACACACACACACTGAGTCTAGGGATCATCTATGAGAAAGATTCCCTCTCTGTCTCAGTGTTTCTCCTCCTTCTCCCCTGCTCCCACGCATAATGTTACAGTTGATGACTTTACTACCAAATATTTTTAAAAGCATATATGGGGATTTCTGGAGAGGTGGCTCAGTGGTCAGAGCACTAGCTGTTCTTCAGAAGACCTAGGTTCAGTTCCCAGGACCAATATGACAGCCAACAACCATCTGTAACGCCATATCCAGGAGACCTGGTGCCCCTTTCTGGCCTCTGTGGGCACCAGGCATGCACACAGAACACTTTCTTACATGCAAGAAAAACACTCAAGCACACAAAATAAAAAAAAAAAATCTTAAACATTTTGAACATGTACATTAGTAAATGAATATATCTAAATTAGATTATGAGAAAATTAAAGTATATCAAAATAATTATGCTCAAAGTTCTAGTAGAAGTAAAGGAAAACAGGAAAAAAAATCAGACACTAATTTAAAAGCAGATTAAATAGAAGTAACGACAGATTGGGATGCTGCCTGGTCACTGGGTACTTGTCTGACGTGTACCAGGAAGTCCCTGCATTTGATCCCTGGGACTGAAGACAAAAGGAGAAAAGATTGGTTAACATTAAATCTCTGGATGGTATAAAAGGCAGAGCAGATACAAGTAAGGCCATTTTAAACCATGATGGCCCATGATCTCAGGGAATTTGTGCTCTGAGCCAATAAAAATAACTCTCTATAGGCAACATTGTAATCGTCTGCTCCCAGGTCCTTCTCTTCTTCCCAGCCTCATCCTCCATCGTAGGCTCCACATATGGCTTCACTTCAGATTGCAAAACTCTGTGCTTCAGTGTGAAACCTGATGGCCTTTGTCCGTAAAGAACTACGTACCTGGAAGCTCACCATCTGTCCATGGAAGCCCAGTTCTTAACCCACCTGCAGCTTAGGCATGGAGAGTTTCATCTCTCCCTTGATCTCGGATTGGCCTGTGAGCTACTGACTCCAGCCAAGGCAAACATTGTCCTGTGAGGTTGATACTAAACTCTCTCTGGAGAAAGTGGAAATGAGCTCCTGCCCTTAGCCAAGAAGCTATCTGCAATTGACACCTGTTGGCAAGGGGAAATCAGTTTTCCTCAATGGAGTATCAACAAGTCTATCAAACATACCAAGGCAGGACCTTACCCAGGAATGGATGGCTGACATAAAACAGAATCCTTGGGTTTGGATGGGCTGTTTGTCTCATTGTTGTTTTGACTTGGCATTTTTTTTGTCTTTTGTGCGTGCGTGTGTGTGTGTGTGTGTGTGTGTGTGTGTGTGTGTGAGAGAGAGAGAGAGAGAGAGAGAGAGAGAGAGAGAGTTGGAGTTTTTTGTTTGTTTAATTTTAATTTTCTTTTTTTTTTGTTAATTTTTTTTAGATATAGAATTTGAAGTTGGGTCGGTAAGGAGGATCCAGAAAGAGTTGGGGAAGGGAGTATCATTATCAAAATGTATTAAGTAGAATTCATAAATTAAACATTAATAAATAACCTTCCCTCTCTGAAGCCTAATTGGCAGTCACAGATTTGTGTAGTCTATACCCTACCCTTTGCCCTACTCCCCAGGGGATATTCTGTAAAATAAATGAAACATAACAGACTACCACCATACAAATCTGCACCCCCAAATCTGCTTAGGGAACTGGTCTAGATACGTTCTAACAAATTGACAAAAACTTAAAGATAGAGAACTCAATCAAAAGAATAAATATCATAATTTGAATTAGATACATAAAAACCATTAAACTAGAAACAGAATTTTCCCAAAAATTCTAATCAAAAGATCTGTCAAGAGAAAATAATTCTCAACCTAGAATTTCATACTCTGCTAAACTAAGAGTAGGTATGAAGCACAACTATTCTCATAATGAGCAAAAAGATATGGTGTATAAAATGCAATCAGTTACAGAAATAAGTGTTAAAATGAAATTAAAACAAATGAAAAAGATCAAAATTAATAAATATTAAGGTACATTTAGTAAGTTAATTGTGAACTTACCATTTAAATTGTATAAATCTTTAAGTGTGACCATTATAGTAACATTGATTTAAACTTGTAAATTAAATGCCTGGACAGGGTAACATTCACTTAAAGTTTCATTGTGTTGAAAAAAGAGAAAGCTGTGGATTAATTTTAAACCTTCTGGCCAGGTGTGAAAATTAAAATTGAAAAATTGCAACAGGAAAAGACAATTGGACTTGATATTTAACATATTAGTCAATAGAGAAGGGATAAAAATAAAATAAACACTAATTCTATTAACTAGAAATATTCCATAAAGATGTAAAGAACAGCATAGGAGACAGAAAAGTCAAATGATTATAAAATGCATTTATAGATCTCAAAAATCATGAATAATTTCAGAATTAATGAGTTACATGTATGGTGCTCAATGTTTGTATATTTTTCTCATTAACATATTAGAAGGTTAAGAAACAAATTACAAGGGTAAGAAGCTATAAAATGCACAGTCAACCTACTCAATACTATAAAGAGAATGCAGGGAATTCACAAAATTGGAGATTGTAAGCCGAAATATTCTTAAACATGATTTCTTTATTATCAATAATACATGGAACTGTATAAAACCAGGACAGAAAGGCACAGATGTTATCTCATGAAACTATAAAAACAATCAGAAAACAATGGCCCCACTCTTTTTCTGAAATTAAAATAATTTTAGGATTTTTTTTTTTAAGAAAAGGGTTTAGGTTACAACTAATCTTTCTGGGAGACAATTGAAAGTAAACGTCACACGCAATTGTCTACTAACCAATGAGATGATAAAAATGAAAGGGAGAAATTCTCAGCAAGGAACAAACTATCGAGATTGACTGGTAGAGAAATAAAAATTCTACACAGAGCTGTAGTGAAGACATGAAGAAGCCAGTGGCAGACATGATAAACACTTGCCTCAAAGAAAGCCCAGGCTCAAACTGTTTCTGAAGAATGCTTTTTCATATTTAAGTAGGAAGTAACACTGTACTTAAAGTTAAAACTGATAAGCTCAGTTTTAACTTTAAACTCAGTTTTAAGTGAGCCCGTGAAAAACAGCTCACTTTTGATAAGATTAAACATCATTTTATAACAAAAAGTTTAAGGACAAATTGGATGAAACTTCATCTACATGATAAAAAGTATTTTTCAATCATCTTATTCTTTGTCATAGTAAAAAAAACTAGGAAACTAAATGTAGAAACGTGCAAATGGGGCTGTGTCACATGGTAGAGTGGATTTAGCTCAGAAATGCCAGGTTGGGTCAATATGTCATCATCATCATCATCATCATCATCATCATCATCATCATCACCATCACCACCACCATCACCACCACTACCACACTAGGGCAAGATGGAAATGCCTCACATTATCTCAATTAGGAAGCACTTTTGATAAGATTTTTTTTTCCTTTTGGGTTTTTCGAGACAGGGTTTCTCTGTGTAGCCCTGGTTGTCCTGGAACTCACTCTGTAGACCAGGCTGGCCTCAAACTCAGAAATCCACCTGCCTCTGACTCCCAAGTGCTGGGATTAAAGGTGTGCACCACCACTGCCCGGCTCACTTTTGATAAGATTAAACATCATTTTACAACGAAAAAGTTTAAGGACAAATAGGATGACACTTCATCTACATGATAAAAAGTATTTTTCAATCATCTTATTCTTTTGCATTTCAAATGATATCCCCCTTCTATTTATAAAACAATCAGAAAACACACAATTAAATGACTAACCCTCTGTAAGGACATGACCATACATACAGAAAATGCCACCATTTTTTTCATTATTGGAAGTTGAATAACTGACTTGAAGCATTCTTGATGAAGTCAAAATAGTGAGTCCTATGTGTTTATTAAACAGGAAAGAATTCTGTGGAATTTCCGAAGAAATCGCCTCTGACTATATGGTGACTCGTTATTGTCCTGTAGGGTTACCAAGAAATCAGATGCAGTCTCCGTCACCAGTACACTCGTCATGTAAACACATTTGGAAATCTCCCATGGCAACTGCAAACAGGTTTTAGATTCTGCTACACAAACCAGCTCGTAGAAGGGTCTCCTCACCTCCTAATTCCTTCAGGCAAGCCTCAGGACAACTCTACAGAACCAGAGAGAAGCCCCTCAGCTCCTCCCACTCCTTAATGCGAGAGTTCATTCTTCTCTTTTCATGAGTTCATTCAATTACCAAATAGTTCTTGATGACCTCTAAGGTGTCAACTTCCAGCCTGCCTTCCTCAGTTTCCAGGCTGCCAAACTACCTCTGGCTGCCCTCGGTGTGCCCGCCGCCGCCTGGAACATCCTTGCTACATGTGTCCCTCTCCAGTCAGTTCCTCCCCAACCTTTCCAGTCTGTGTAAAATCTCCTCTCTGGAAGCTTCCCGGGTTTCTCGGGGTTTTCTCACAGCTGCGCACAGAGACCACCCTTCTGTGCCCTGGGTGCAATCCAGCCTCACTCAGCACACAGCTCAGTACGATCTCTTCTTCAAGCAGAAAGGGTTAGGTGGAAGGAGCTACGTACTTCAGAGTTTTGACAGTTCACTAAATTGCTTGCTTCAAGTTTCCTCTTTGTGTTAAAATCCCCCTCCCTATAAGATGCCAGACTTTTTTAGAAGTTGACTGGGGAAACCTGGAAGAGTTGTACCATAGCCGTTATATCCACACCACCTTTGAGTTCACTCTGTGGCCTCCCCTTAAACAAATGTTGGAGCCAGTGATTTAGCATGGGAGAGCAATGGTCAACTCAGATACCGGGCACTGGGTTATATGTACCTCAGCATACCATTGCCTGTTTATTCAGTAAAAGTTGTTTCGGTGGGTATCTCCCATGGAACCACAAATTGGGAGATTTGGGTTATGAAGGGTCAGGAAACAGTGGCCCTTGTGTAAACGATTGTCTTAGCTGCTTTTTCTTTGCTTGAGAAACCACCAGGACCATAGCAGTTTATAAAAGAAAACATTCAATTGGAGCAGTCTGTTATCACCATAACAGGAACAGGGCTCTGGAGCAGGAGCTGAGAGCTCAAGTCTGATTCACAGGCTTCTGGCAGGGGGAGAGAGATAGTTAGAGATCAACAGAGACAGAGAAAGACTGAGAGAAAGACAGAGAGAGAGGGGGGAGGGAGGGAGGGAGGGAGGGAGGGAGGGAGAGAGAGAGAGAGAGAGAGAGAGAGAGAGAGAGAGAGAGAGAGAGAGAGAGAGAGAGAGAGAGAGACTGAGCCTGCCATGGGCTTTGAATCCTCAAACAAGCCACCCACGGAGAACCAAACATCCAAAAATATGAGCCTGTGGGAGCGGCTCTCATTCAGGCCACCTCAGCAACTCCTGCCTAATTAATTGGAAATAAGGAGAAAGGTGTCAGGCAAGCAACAGGCAAGAAGCCAACAGCCAAAGTGAGCACTTGTATGAGTATCTGTTTTCTCATCTTGCAACAAACCAGCTTCAAGGAGAAGCCATTTGCTTTGACCTACGGTCACTTGACTCCGTGTCTCTAGGCCCAGCTAAGGCAGAGCACCATGGTGGCCGGAGCATGTGGGTCAGAGCTGCTGATCTTATAGAAGACAGGAAGCAGAGAAAGGATGATCACGAGAGCTGGGAGAAGTCACAGCCCCTAAGGACAGCACTCCCTGGCCACCTGCTGCCTTCAGGTAGGCTCCACCTCCTAAAGTTTCCCCAGCATCCCCACAATGAACCACCACTTGGGGAAGAGGGTGTTCAACTCATAGGCCTATGGGGGCATTTCACATTCCAACCCCAGGGCTACTCACTGCAGGGACATCTACTGAGGAAAAGAAGACAGGGAGATACAGCTGTGCACACTGGAGCTGTGTCTCTCAATCTGAATAGACTTCACAATGCAGCACTGGAAGAGAGAGAAAAGTCACACACAAGCGTATTACTAAAACTGTTAAAATTCAAGGAGTAAACAGGGAGCACTGGGCCGAGAAAGACAATCACACTCGGCTTTGAGTGTGTATGATATGTATAAATCTTAGAGAAAAACTAGAAGATTTGGATGTTTGTTAATTTGGGGAAGTGGGCAAATGGCATGTGTAATATTGTCTTTTATAAATATTTTGAATGTTTTCATTACTAAATTCATTTACTCATAATATCCTACATTGATATGAAAATTACATACAGAGGATGCTGGGAGATGACTCAGAGTTAAGAGCACTTGTCCAGCTATCACGAGGGTCTAAGACTGAGTTCCCAGCATCCACATCAAACTGCCATAGAACTGCTGCCCTGAGCTTGTCCGAGAAGTTTCTCACTGGAGGGATTGGCAGCACTGGTTAGAACAGACACTCACAATGGGTCAAGGAAATAGGAATAACAGGCAGTAGTCCATTTGGCCCTACCTGGGTCACCATATCAAGGGGTGAGGAAACTTTGCTAAGAAGGTGGGAAGAGCACTGGCTTGGAGGATGGAAAGTGTGCGGTAAAATAAAGATGCCTTCTGGACATGACATGGCATCTCACTCATTAACTCACTGTAGCTATGGTTGCCATGGAAGACATGCACGAGACTGGGACCAGCAGCATCTCTTTGTGAAGAGGAAAGCCTGCTTGAGGAGGCACCTCGGTCTGAGGGACGAAGTCGGCTGATGGTGCTGGGGTCAGGAGGTCAGTCTCCAGTGATGGAGCTGCCAACAAGTTGGCCATGCCCCAGAGAATAACCTTCTATCCCTCACCATGAAGACAACTCAGGCAGATGACTGACAGACAGACAGACAGACAGACAGACAGACAGACAGACACATACACGCACATATGCATATACACAAACACACAGACATTCTCTCTCTCTCTCTCTCTCTCTCTCTCTCACACACACACACACACACACACACACACACACACAGGAGGAAGACTTGCTAAGAAGGAGAGGTTTCAAGAAGGAGGAAGAATGAGACACTAAAGAGGAATGAATGTGAGTAGAATTCATTATTTATATAATGAAACTGAGGAAGAATAAAAACCCATTTAAAATGCTTTCAAACAGTAGGCACAAGTACTCGTGGGCTGGAAAGTGACAGAGTGTGATGGGATGTATTCAGGAAGATGTATGCCACAGTGAGAATGACTTATGCGCTAACCAAACTTTAATAAAATATCAGTTTAAAAATCCAAGTGTTCCTCTTTCTCCACATTCTTGCCAGCACCTGCTGTTTCCTGAGTTTTTGATCTTAGCCCTTCTGACTAATGTGAGGTGAAATCTCAGAGTTGTTTTGATTTGCATTTCCCTGATGACTAAGGATGTTGAACATTTCTTTAGATGCTTCTCAGCCATTCAATATTCCTCAGGTGAAAATTCTTTGTTTAGCTTTGTACCCCATTTTTAATAGGGTTATTTGGGTCTCTGGAGTCTACCTTCTTGAGTTCTTTATATATACTGAATATTAGCCCTCTGTCGGGGGTAGGGTTGGTAAAGATCTTTTCCCAATTTACTGGTTGGTGTTTTGTCCTATTGACAGTGTCCTTTGCCTTATAGAAACTTTGTAATTTTATGAGGTCCCATTTGTCAATTCTTGATCTTAGAGCATAAGCTGTTGGTGTTCTGTTCAGGAAAATCTCCCCTGTGCCCATGTGTTCAAGGCTCTTCCCCAGTTTCTTCTCTATTAGTTTCAGTGTGTCTGGTTATATGTGGAGGTCCTTGATCCACTTGGAGTTGATCTTAGTATAAGGAGATAAGAGTGGATCAATTCGCATTCTTCTGCATGCTAGGTACCAGTTGAACCAGCACCATTTGTTGAAAAGGCTAACTTTTTTCCACTGGATAGTTTTAGCTCCTTTGTCAAAGATCAAGTGACCATAGGTGTGTGGGTTCATTTCCAGGTCTTCAAGAGGAACACTCCTTCACTGCTGGTGGGATTGCAAGCTCGTACAACCACTCTGGAAATCAGTCTGGCAGTTCCTAAGAAAACTGGGCATGATACTACCGGAGGACCCTGTCATACCACTCCTGGGCATATACTCAGAGGATTCCCCAGCTTGTAATACGGACACATGCTCCACTATGTTCATAGCCGCCCTATTTATAATAGCCAGAAGTTAGAAAGAACCCATATGTCCCTCAATGGAGGAATGTACACAGAAAATGTAGTATATTTACACTATGGAATACTACTCAGCTATTAAAAACAATAAATTCATGAAATTCTTAGGCAAATGGGTGGAACTGGAACATATCATCCTAAGTGAGGTAACCCAATCACAAAAGAACACACATGGAATGCAATAACTGAGAAGTGGATATTAGCCCAGAAGCTCTGAATATCCGACACAACTCACATATCAAATGATGCCCAAGAAGAAGGAAGGAGAGGACCCTGGTCCTGGAAAGGCTCAGTGCAACAGTGTAGGGGAATACCAGGACAGGGAAGTGGGAGGAGGTTGATTGAGGAACAGGGGGAGGGAAGAGGGCTTATGGGACTTTCAGGGAGGGGGGAACCAGGAAAGGAGAAATCATTTGAAATGTAAATAAAGGATATATCTAATAAAAAAATAAATAAATAAATCACTGGCCAGCAAAAAAAAAAAAATCAAGAAGATAGAAATGGTATTACATGCCTGTAACCCCAGCTCTGGGAAAATGGAGAAGCAGATACAGATAGACCAGAGAGCTCACTGGTGGCCATTCTAGCCAAAGCCCAGCCTCTGTGTCAGTGACAGGTATCCCATCTCAAGGCCATAAGACAGAGAGAGGGTAAGTCCCATATGTCTTCTTCCACCCCACCCCACCCCCCATGCCTATTCCCCAATCACCACCCCATCATTTCTCTGCTCTATTCTGGTACTCTCCTACAAAACTGGATCCAGTCCTTTCAGGACCAGGGTCCTCTCCTTCCTTCTTCTTGGGAATCTTTTGACTTGCTAATTGTGCCTTGAATATTCAGAGCTTCTGGGCTCATTAATATCCACTTATCAGTGATTGCATTTCATGTGTATTCTTTTGTGATTGGGTTAACTCACTTAGGATGATATTTTCCAGATCCAACCATTTGCCTACAAATTGCATGAATTCATTATTTTTAATTGCTGAGTAGTACTCCATTGTATAAATATACCACATTTTCTGTATCCATTCTTCTTTTGAGGGACATCTGGGCTCCTTCCAACTTCTGGCTATTATAAATAAGGCTGCTAGGGGGGAACGGGGAAAGGGGAAAGCCTTCAGAATGTAAACAAAGAATATAGAAAATTTAAAAAAATGTAAAATATATATATAAAAATATATATTCTACTAAAAAATTAAAATATAATGAATAATTTATTGTATAGAACTTCAAATATTGCTATTTCATGTTAGATTTGTGAGGAAGAGATGTTTTGTTTTGTTTTTTGTTTGTTTTAATTTAGAAGACATTGTTTCATATACCCTATGCTGTCCTTGAACTAATGATGCAAATAAGAATGACTTGGAATTTCTGATTCTTCTTCATCAAGCACATCAGGACTGGGATTACAGGGATGTTCTATCTTTT